>VXAA01001627.1:1343145-1359109 GCA_013399115.1 Anseranas semipalmata
AAACGATCAGAGAGGAAAGCTAATGCAGAAATGAAATAAAAAGAGTATTGCATGTGCTGGATATGATAAAGACTGGACAAAGCAAATTAAACACCTTCACTCAGACTAGCTTACTTTTTAAGGAAATATAAAACTGTCAACAAGAAGAGAAAATGTCATGAAATGTCAGCAACAGAATAGCCACAAAGTAAAATGGAACATTTTCGTTGGGATAAAAGCTGCATAAACTCCATGAAATTCTCCCAATCAAGTTCTAAAAGAACAAGAACAAAGCCTTGGGGAGAAAATGTCAATGCTAATAGACAGTCAAACAGAAAACAGCCCTACTGGGACAGAATGAAAAATAAATGTATCCAAAGTAACATCCAAGCACAGACTGACCTGAGTGAATGACCTGGTGTAGGAGTCTTCAAATTTAGAGACAACAATTGTTTTTTGAATAGGAACACAAGCTAAATCTGAATTTTGTTGAAGGGTTTTATGGATGATAATCCAGACAAAAAGAAAAAAAAAGGCATAGAGAAAAGTTCCTCTGGAATCTAGTCTTTTCTAAAATCTATGTATATTAATTTTGCAGCCTGAGATCATAACTATCATAAGGACAGTTGCAAAAGGTACTAGCCAGTGATGCATTTTTGCTAGTTTTAGTTCAAAAAAAGAAAAAAAAATACTAATGGAGTAACTGTAATTCCTATTCACGTTTCCTTTTCAAATACATAAGAAGTATAGACAGTGGGGTCAGAGACTGAGGAACAGTTCACAGTCCAAATAAATCTGCACTGACTGAAGTTGCAGGAAAAGGAGACAACATGTACAATTGACAATGAAGACCTCCTGAGTAAGAATCCATGCTTGAATCTCTGGGCAGGTGCTTCTCTGTGCTGCGACAGAACAGGTGGGCTGTGCTTCCAACAACAGGTATGCTTGTAACACAGGTGTTTTTGTGGCTGTGAGTTCAGTGCTAGGAACAGTAGCATCTATACCTGTACAGAGGAGAAACCCTAAGGCAGTGTACCCTTTTCTGTGCACCTGGGTTTCCCTAAAGTTGTTATTATTTTTAATTTGCCCTAGAGAAAGTCTTTGCGTAAACTAACATAGGTTCCAGTTTCAGTCATCATTCATACAAAAGTAAGAGAAAATACCAGCATAGCAGTATAACTTTACATAGAACGTTTTCAGTGTTCTCTGAGTAAATCTGTGAGTTAACATTTTGCAAGGGATGTGGCCTATTTTGTGAATTCCAAGTAACTTTAGATGGCACAGGAACATTGGGTAACTTGGTACAATGAAGGTGATGGTTCCTTCAGGCCTAAACAGCTGTTCTTCTTCAGGAAGCAGTGCAAATTGTGTTATGAAAATATATGTGGTGTGTGGTAATGTATCAAAATAGCCGAACAAAAGGTTTAGTGAGTTGTTCTGTATAGTGGACTTACATGCTTGGTGCTTTTCAAAGTATTTTCCTAGTGCCAAGAAAAGAAGCACTTCTCTTTCCTGTGGTTAGACACTTTAGTCCTTCTTTTGCAACTAAGAATGAATTCAGCCCATTAACACAGAAGACATCCTGGGCTCCAGTACCTGGAGAGCATGAATCTGGCTTTCCAACTTCTTCTGTCTAAAGCAGATTCTCACCCTCGTCTTTTTTTCTCAGACACCACTGCTATAATTTTAGGGGTAAAGTGTGCTCATTACCAGCTCCTGACATTTTTGTACTTTGTATAAAATCACAATCAATTAATATAAATTATTAAGCATCTATAATCTGTAGACCTATGAATAGTTTTGGGTTTTCCATAAGTATACTACATATATAGCGTTTTTCAATAGAGGGAAGGAAAAAAGGTGTAGGTAAAGGTTTTTTTTTTTTTTTTTTTTTTTTGTTTTGTTTTGGTAGAAGAGATATATCGTTTTGGCAGAAATGGAAGATTTCTTTTCTATCAAAAAGGAAAGAAAACAGCTCAGATTGAAGAGATTAAGTCTAATGTTACAGCCACAGAAACAATGGCAGTAACACAAGCCTCCAGGCTTTATGGCTACTATGAGTTTAGTAGTATGTCTACAGCAGCAGCATCAACATCTAAACAATATATTATATGTCACTGGCCTTGGATGCCAAGCTATGTTGAGGATTTTTTAAAAAAACAAAAGCAAAACAACAACAACAATAAGACGGGGGTGGGGAGTGGGGAGTAAGAGCCAAGAAGGCCTGCATCAGTGTAAGTTTTGAAGCAGGAAATATCTGTATTGCCCTGCCAGTGATTAAAGCAGGAGTAACTAACTTAAAATTTCATGACTGGGTCTACTGAGTTTGGCTTGGATGGAGTTAATTTTCTTTCATAGCAATCCAAATGATGCTGTGTTTTCAGATTTGTAACTAAAAACGTGCTGGTAACACACCAGTGTTTTGTTATAGCTGAACAGTGCTCACACAGCATCAAGGTCTTCTCTGTTTCTTACTCTCCCCCCCAGCAAGGGGTTAGGAGGGGACACAGCTGGGACAGCTGACCCAAATTGACCAAAGGGATATCCCATACCACCTAACATCATGTTTGACAATAAAAATGGGGAGGGGGTTGTCTTTCATTATTCAGAGACTCTCTGGACCTCTGTCTGCTGTTGGGACCTAGTGAGAGGTTGTCTTTGCACCACTTTTTTTTCCCCCTCTGTTTTTAACCTCTTCCCTTGTTGAACTGTCTTTATGTCAGCCCACATGTTTTTCTTGATTTTACTCTTCTGATTCTGCCCCATGTCCTGGCATTGAGTGAGTGAGTGGCTAGTGGGTGCTTAGTTGCTGGCCAGGGTCAACCCATCACATTGAGCTTGGCTTTACCAGCTGGTTTAGAGTCACCTTTATAAATGAATGTCTTCTTACATTCTTTTAGCAGCTACTGACACTAATTTCAATCTATGGAACAATGAAACTTAAGAGCTGTAATGTAAAACCCTACAGCAGTATGAGTATAGGAGGTTTTAGCAAGATGAAATGAGAAATTTGTGGGATTTTTTTTTTAAATATATGACTAAACTTGTCTGTCACATTTGTATTCTTCCATATTAATTTCTGTAAAAAATGTCTTCCCAACCTTGCTTTTCAATCCTTCTCTTTAGCAAGAAATACCCATAGCCATGGAATAAACTTAAACACTTTAACTGTCCTAGGAAATTTAAAACTTCAGAATGTTTCTTGATTTTTTTTTCTTATGTATTTATTTACTTATTTATAAAATCTTTGCTAGGAAACTCTAGCCTCTTCCTTCAGTACCTCTACTTCTTCCCCTATTCAGACCTCATTAAGTGTTTAAGACTAGTTTTACAACACAGACAATAGAAATCTCTTTTTATAGCCTTTTCAGGAAAAAANTCTTTTAAGGAAAAAAAAAAAAAAAAAAAAAAAGACAGACTTTAGATACTTAAATCTCTCTCTGAGCACCTAAAATCCAGCCCTTTGGTGCTGTTGTTATTCACTCCTTTTTAGCCTTTTGGCCAAACTTGGGCAGGGGCAGTCAATCAGCAAGTTACCCCCAAACAAATGTGATGATAACTAAACCTATTTATATATATATATATATATACATATATATATATATATATATATATAGGACAATGTTTATAGAACGTAAATTTTATGTCTTCCTTCCAGACACTCTAGCTGCATACCTTTTGAAAGGGAGAAAAACATAAAGTACGCATGTTCCTAAATTTGGCTGGATGAAGGAACACATTTGAACTGTAAACATGAGTGCTCATTTGTGTCACACAATGGTACACAGGTGGTAGCACACAAGATACGAAGGATGGAAAAACAGCAGAACAAGATTTTGTGTAGTTGTGTGATGGTGATATCATATCCAAGCCAGTAACTCCCACTGAAATGCAGAATTTTTCTGCTTGCCTTTGGTATCACATTGAAGTTGGTGTAATGCTAATTAGATTGAACTAGCGTATCTATGTAAGTGCTTGGACATAGCAGCTTGGATTGGTATTATGTAATACCAATCATACCTGTATGATGCTCCATTACATTTTGTAGATGTGCCAGCAGTCTTAAAAATGAATTTAGCTGTAAGTGTCTGAGTCTAGGAGAAAACCATGCACTTGAAAGTGCATGTCTCCTCCTGTCTCCCCACTGTACTGGGTGCTGTAAAAGAAGGACTCCACTAGGACCTCTGATGCCCAATGTGGTAGTGCAAAAAGGTGTTAATGGAAAGACAGATACTTAAGCTTAGCAACCCTCCCACAAACGTGTATATATACAGGACATCCCTTAAGCCTAAAGGCTCTTCAGAGATGACTATCTTAGAAGGAAAGAAAGAAAAAGAAAAAAAAAAAAAAAAAAAAAGCNAAAAAAGCCTAAGGGATGTGTGAGGTTCTCTCTTTAAGTAGTTCTTCAGTGCCTGGAAAAAAAAAAAACACCTGCATTTCTTTAGGGATGCAGAGATGACTAAACCCAGGAGAAGATTTACACTTGTGAATTTTGGATAGAATCCAGTTACTACTGATCGGTGCCCTGATTTAGGCACCTCACTTCTTAAGAGATGTAATACTCAGGTTCCTTCCTTTCTCCCTCAGCACTTCTTCCTGATCACCCTGGTACCTGGTAATTGGAAGAGCAAAGTCACTGCTGAGGAATGTGATTGTCCCGCTTTACTCTGCAGTGGTGCATCCTCACCTCAAGTGCTGTGTGCAGTTCTGGGTGCTAAAATAGGAGGACATAAAACTAATTAGAGTGCCTCCTAAGGAGGGCAACAAAGATGGTGGCAGGTAAAATGTAAGAGGAGTGTCTGAGGTCACGTGATTTGTTCAGCCTAGAGAAAAGGAGACTAAGGGGTGACCTCATGGTGGTCTACAGCTTCCCCATGAGGGGCAGGTGCTGATCTCTTCTCTCTGGTGACAGCAACTGGGCTGGAAGGAACAGCATGAAGCTGCATCAGGGGAGGTTCAGGCTGGATGTTAGAAAAAGGTTCTTCACTGAGAGAGTAGATGGGCACTGGAACAGGCTCCCAAGGGAGCCTGCCAGAGTTCAAGAAGTGTTTGGACAACACTCTCAGACATATGGCTTAATTTTTATCTAGTCCTGTATGGAGCCAGGAGTTGGAATTGAAGACCCTTGTGGCTCCTTTCCAACTTCGGATATTCTGTTCTGTTCTGGTACTGGGTTTTTCTGTTCCGAGACTTCCTGTCTATAAACTGAACAAAAAGGTTGAGGCAGATTGTATGGGACTGTGAACTCTACAAGATGACAAAATACTTTAAAGAAAAATAAAAACACATTCTCTCCACCCTCCACAAACTTTGTGTGATGAATAGCAACATCAGAACATAAGGAACAAGTGGTCTTCCCATTCATTTCCATTGCCTTTGACTGTTGAAGGATCCAGTCCTCAAAGACTTACACTCCATGGGTATAGTCCCACTAAATTCAAAAACAAAATTTATGTTTGTGTTTATGCAGTATACAGCCCCTTCAGGCTTTTCATCCATGAATAGATGCAGCAAAGTAAAAGCATCCAGAATCATAGAGGTCCTGCTCTCCATGGTGGATTTCCATGGCATTTTTCATTCCAGCTCTCCAGATTTTATTTCATTTCCATTGAAATTATGAGGTAATTTAAAGGGTGCTTTTAAGGCTTGTTATTCAGTGAGATTAATGGGAACATTCAGCCTTGAGATCAACAGAGTATGTACACCTAGGGATGAGATAAAGTTTGTGAGCTCTGAGGATCTTGTTCAGTAGAAGGGAGGAATGTTAGCTGGTGCTCCAGTAATTAATGGATAAATTACCCTTGGGTAGTAGGTAGTAGGTAGCATAACTTTACAATCTGGTATCTCTAAATTTCACACCTAATTGTAGCAGTGGGAGTTAGAACATAGGTTGAAGACATAATGAAATTACCACAGGGAGGAACAGACTAATGAACTGAAGTCCAGCAAAAAGTTATAGCTACATTGCTGTCATGTTGAAAATCTGTAAATAACAACTTTGAAAACCATTGAGGGCACTAGACAATGGATTTTATGTGTGTATAAGCATGAAATGTAGATTGGGAGGAATAATTGAGTTTGCTATATTGTCAAGTATGTACTTGGAAAAAAATCACTTGGTCATCATTTAATCTCCTCTGCACACCTTTTTCATCTTATTTGCATTTTTAATGCAGAAAACCACAGAATATCTCTTCAATCATACTGAATTGTTTTGTGTCAAACAGTGCATATACAACTTTGTAAGTCTTTTAATTCTTCAGCAAAAAACTGAGAGAAAAACATAATATTCCTCTTGGTGTTTTTGGTACTTGGAATTTCAAAGTCAAACTTTCCCAGTTTTATGAAGAACTCTGAAATCTTAGTTTATTGAATAATAATTCTAAAACAGTTTATTAATGAAGTGGCCTATCTTTAATAAAATTATCTTCAATTAATAAAATACAGATGAGTGAATCCAGTGCTTTAGCAAATTTAGCTGAAAACTGCTCTCTGCAAGTGTCTTCTTCAAGGTCTTTTAATAGGATTTTATAGATTTATTATTATTATTAAGTTCTTTTTCTGTGGAAACCTCATATGAATATCATGTATGATCCTTTGCTTGCTATGTATGTTTGACAAAATGCCCCTTGACCTTCCAAAGGTGGCCACAGCATTTACCTGTTATATAAACTGAAATGCAGTTGATGTGACTGTACCTATATAACCTTTGTGAATCTCATCTTCCCAGGTACTGTGGACTTCTTTCATGGACTATAGCTATATCGGCTACATCAGCTATACTGATATCACCTATATCACAGTTTAAACTTTATCCAAAATGTGGACGCTGTCTAACCAGTGAATCATTCCAGTAGTGGAGATTCATTAGTCACCTGTGCCAGCACTTCAGTCCTTACCATCACAGCTCTTTCATAATATCCTATCCTTTTTGTTGCAGTTTTGGTGCTCCATTACTTCTTGTCCCATACAACCCTGTGATGCAGGAATAAATTACTTTTCCTTTGTTCCACAGCCTTTTACATAATTAAATCTATCCTCATGACCCCATTCAGTTTTGTTTTTAGGTTAAAAAGCTGTCCAGTCTTGTCTTTTATATTCTGTTGTCTGGACCTTTGACCACCTGCTGATCTTCTCTAAGCTGTATCCATTTAATTCCCATCTTTCTTGGACCACAGTTATCACGCCTGCACTATTCATACGAGGGCTGTAGCCATGATAATTAGAGCAGGGAACAGGTGTTCAGTCTTTGATGCTCTATAATTCTCAGATCCCTTTCTGCAGATCTGATGCCTAGGCATTTTTCTTCCATCCTTTCTCCCCTGTCCTATATGTATTTGGCTATTGTTGGCTTGCACCAATTTTCACTTTGTCATCTGTATATTGTCATGAAATTTAGATGCCATCCCTCTCACCTTGGTGTGGATACACTTAACATCCTTTGCTCCACCATCCATGTAAATAATGGAGTCAGTGAATAGATCCTAACTCAGCACATGTTTCTGTATGTCCCCCAAAACACTCTTTGAATTTCACTATGTTAAATGCTCTCTGACTGTGGTTATCCAACTCGTTTTGCAACTACCATCTAGCAGTTAAATCAACCTCAGCTTCCTGGGTTTTTATGAGAGTATTTTATAACATTGCAGTATATGATGTGTACTGCTTCTGCAGAATGTTTGCAAATAGCTTGCTGGAATATTTATGTCATGGTTTTCTCAGAACTAAGCACAAGCTGGCTATATTTCTTTAGTTCCCTTTTGCTCTTTTTTTTTTTTTTCATTAACTCTATACTTACAATGTTTTCTAACACTACATTAGCATTTACTAACAATAATTTATTATTTTTTTCCCTTTTTTTTTTTTTTTAGCGCTTCATTCCTCCTTGATAATTTTGCAAAAAGAGTTTTCAGCTTGTCCTTTAAGTATCTCAGGAAGAAGCTCATCGAGTCCCAAATTTTGAAAATATGCAATGTACAAATTCTTCTGTAAACTTTTCCTTCCCTGCTCCAGGCTGATACCTTACCACTTTTGTTGTTGTTGTTGTTGTTATTGATGTTGTTACTATTAATTAACATTAGGTAGCTACATGCTTGCAATTTATTGTTTTACTGAAGGCTGGTGAAAAATGTGACATGTTTCAGCTTTCTCAGCATCCCCTATTATTTATTAATAGTTTTCTCCACTTGTTACCAAATTCACACCTCCGCTGATCTTTTTCTATCTATAAATGTATTTTGTTGACTCCTGTATGTCACACAATTTTACATTTCAACCAGTTATCCCTGTATTTTTCCAATAACTGATATCACTAGATTGAGGCCATTTTCAAAAAAAAAAAAAAAAAAGACAGTTACTGGGTATAAAGTAAAGATATTAAGAACCTCAGCAATACATCTGTAAACCCACCTGTTTTTATTCACTGTTTCCCATGCATGTATGTCTTAGGAAAAGATTAATTCAGTTCTGTGATGGCTGTTAAAGGATAGTGAAGGAGGTGAAATGTGAGTGTAAGGGTTAAAAAAGGGTTGATGGGGTAAGGTATAAGATTCAGAGACAAGTGGTGCTAAAAATGTAAGTGGACAAGTTAAGAGAGGAGTGAGGCAATGCTAGTCCTCTACTGGGACTAAATAAAGAGTATAGAGATAATTTCAGCTTTTTTTCTGCCATTTATTTATTTATTTATTTGACTACCTGGTCAGCATGAACTTTTTGACTATGTAGGTAATGTTTGTTCCAAAAATTTAGATTTCATGAACATTCTGAAGATTTACAAAATAACTGTTTTCTTCCTTTCAGATATTTTTCAGAAGGTGAGTGAGCCTGTCTGAACACTTTGTTTTGACTAATGTCCCTGAAATATAATCATCCTCATTTTCTGTATTTGTGGTTGAATTAATAAAAATATAGTAATGTTAGGCAAGCATCTAAAATATTGTAAGCCAAGACTAAAAGATAAATTCTCACACTTGAAATATGTGATGTTATTGTGTTTTTAAAGGAATTGCTTTAATCCCTTCCTAAAACATTCCTTGTAATATATACATTTTGTACAGAACATACGATGACAACTTGATTTCACGTAAATTTAGAAAAAAATATGGGGCTCTAATCCAGGACTGGACAAGTACATATTAAGAAATTAATGAAAATAACCAATAATTATTTTTAATTCTTATTATTTATCAGTTTTATGGCTTATGTCCAATGTGGTGATAACTCAAGCTATCTATATTCGAATTAACATCTGAAGTGACCTTAGCTTTAATGCAAGTGGTCATATGGGTCCACAGGCTGGATTAGTAACACAGAATGGTTGCATCAGCCTCTCAGAGTACTTGGGGCTCCATTGCATTACAGGGTTAATCAAGAACATAAAGCTGGCATTATTTTCCTACTGGTAGATCCTTTTTGAAGTGAAAGTCCTATTTAACCTGAGGTGGAAACCTATGTGTGTACATGAGAAATATAGCTCTTCTTGTTCCACAAGCCAGCGTTGCACTAAAAACAAGACTGTGAAACGGTCAAGCACTTCAATAATACTTATACTTCCACTGGCCCTCAATTTCTGTGTTACATTATTCTACCATCAACCTTCTTCATACAATAAAACACATAATCAAAGCAGGGAGCTAAGATAAAAGTGAAGAAAAGCACTAGAATCTCCACTTTTTCTTTTCTTTTTTTTTTCTTTTTTTTTTTTTAACAAACTTAGTCTTTGATCATTTTCCATTTGATCAAAGAGTGCTTTGATGTTCTTTGAAGAAGTATGGAATTATTCGAATAAAAATATAGAATTTGATTCACAGTTTTATCTAAAGAAAATAAGCGAAAGAGCTGGACTGGTAGTTTGTAGTAGGTAAGTTTGAGGATGTACAAATAAGTGGGGGGAAAAAAACATAAAAAGGAAGATAATCTAGTTATAAACAAAAGTGAAAACTGGGAAAGCAAGCCAAATAGATAATATATTTCCTCTAGAAAATGTGTCACTAACTGCCAATCAAACTGCAATACATGTCTTCCTTTTGGAAGAAAATGTATACTTATGAATATCAAAGTGCAAAATATATTGCCAATCCATGCCTGAACAATATTTACCACAGCTGGAACAATTTCATTGTAACGAATGCAAGAAAGAAAGGAAGAAAAGGCTAGGAAGAAAAAAAAAGTATATTTTTAGCCTTCTGTGTTTGTAGAGTTGCATAGTGAGTGAGTTTTTTGTTGTTGATTGATGACTGGACTGGAAATTGGAAGAATTGCTGTAGGTAAAGTTCAGACTTTTTCTGAAGTCATCAGAAGGAATGTCTATTATGTCTGTAATTTGGGGTTAAACTCATATTTTCAGGCCTTAAATGATATACTTCAGTTTCATATTGGAGGGTGGGTGGTGGAAGGTAGCCAAAAAAATCAAAAATTTTAAACTCTACATTCTTTTGGCTTTTCTTTCTTTTTTCTCTCTCTCTCTCTCTCTCTCTCTCTCTCTTTTTTTTTCTTTTACTTTTCTTTAGTTACGTATTTTTAACCTCATAAATGACCCAGTGTGACAAAGTGCCAGAAAGTGCAGATAGAAAAGCCTGGACATTGCATTTAGTCTAGGAAAAAAAAAAAAGACTGCTGTGCATTCAAAGCATGACATAGATATTTTGATCAACTCACTTTTTTGTAGAACACTTATTTAATGAATACTTTGTCTAAACTGTAAATATTAATTTAATAATGCAACAACTTTAGAAGGTGACTACTGATTATTGCCATTTTAGGGAGAATGAGTGCAGTGTTGGAGCTGTGTCCCACCTAAAGAAACTTTCACAGTAATTTCACCTTTTGGCTCTCTGGTTTGACTGAAGTATGGTTAGTAGGTGTTCTTGGTATTCAATATTTTGAGTAAAATCCTTTCCTTGAGAAGAGATTCCAAAAGATTTTTTTTTTTAATTATTATGAAAAGGTAAGTGGTCTTAATAACTTCATGCTAATGTTTATTGTAGATGGTGTATCAGATTCGTGTTAGAATGCTTACAAGGTTTATTTGGCTCTTACAGTAAGTACACTCCAACCGGGCATGGAGATGGATAAATGAGATCTGTGCTAAACAAAATATTTTTTACATATTTGGAAAATATAAAAGGCAGACGAGAAGCAGACTGACAGTTCTTGAACATGCAGAAGATTTGAACAACAGAGAGCAGAAAGAGGCTACCCTGAGAAAGGAGGACAAAGATTCTGGTTTTTGGGGGTGTGTAGAGAGGGTATATTTGAAAACTTGTATTTTCTTTGTCCCAGTAGTGCATGGAATACACAAGGGCTCAGAACAGAAAGGACAGTACAGCTGACTCCTATACCCCCAGCAGAAATCAAGTTTTTTGAGTCTTTTGCAGGTCTTTCGTGCCTTCTCAGAAAATTGCTTGACTTCCTAACTCACTGAGGTGAACTTTGGCAACTTAATGTTCTTTTTAAAGAACTATTGAAACATCAGGAAAAATCCAGAAAATTGGAAGATGGCTAATTTTTTAAAATAATAATTTGAAACTAGAATAGATCACATGAAGTTGCTTCACTCTAGGTCCATGTGAACTTGTTAAAAACAAATATGGTTGTAATATGCACAAACGTGAAGTGAAGCATTTAAGAATAAGGACTGCTTAAGATTTCAGAGTGAGGAAAGCTGCAACTCAAAAAGCTCTAGGAAACACAAAGGTAAGTGAATAAAGGAAAATGCAGTACAAAAATGTGGCTAAAAGAGTTAATATTCTTCCATGTTAAAAGTGAGCAGGAGTGAGGAGGCCATTTTCCACCTGTCTGCCACACTGGTAAAATCAAGAGTGGAATACTGCATGCCGTTTTTCATATTTTAATTGTATATCTTATAATTAGCACTGGTGAATAAAAAACCTGCTACCACTATTTAAGGGGACAGAGAAAAATGTCTGTTGTTGAGAGAGGTGAATCTAAGGAATGATGTTTGTCCACCAGAAATTCAATCTGTATTAACTTTAAATTATTAAATCATAGTCTGTATATATACATAACATGTACCCTCTTTTCCAGAATTAAAATGACTTATTTTTGTTGAGTCATTTCTACTTTTCAAATTATGATAGGAACCTTTATTCATATTCAGCAATAGAGTTTGTACATCTTTAACATTCTGTTCTCTGTTTTGAGTGTTTTTTTTTTCCTTCTATGGTTCTGATGGCAGTGCTCTGGTTTCTTTGCAGGCCTGGTTTTCCATTGTCATAGATTTGATCTAAAAATGTTCCAATTGATTCCTTTTTTTGGTTATACTTGCTAGAGCTATACTTGCTTGTAAAATACTAGATTGACATCAAAAGAAGCGTGACCAGCAGGTTGAGGGAGGTGATTCTGCCCCTCTACTCTGCTCTTGTGAGACCCCACCTGGAGTATTGCGTTCAGCTCTAGGGCCCCCAGCAGAAGAAGGACATGGACCTATAAGAATGGGTCCAGAGGAGGGCCATGAGGATGATCAGAGGGTTGGAGCATCTCTCCCGTGAAGACAGGCTGAGGGAGTTGGGGTTGTTCAGCCTGGAGAAGAGAAGGCTCCAGAGAGACCTTATGGCAGCCTTCCAGTATCTAAAGGGGGCCTGAAAAAGCTGGAGAGGGACTCTTTGTCAGGGAGTATAGTGATAGGACAAGGGGTAATGGTTTTAAACTGAAAAAGGGTAGATTTAGGTTAGATATTAGGGAGAAATTCTTTACTATGAGGGTGGTGAGGCACTGGAACAGGTTGTCCAGAGAAGCTGTGGATGCCCTATCCCTGGACACGCTCAAGGCCAGGCTGGATGGGGCTTTGGGCAACGTGGTCTAGTGGGAGGTGTCCCTGCCCATGGCAGGGGGGTTGGAACTGGATGGTCTTTGGTGTCCCTTCCAACCCAAGCCATTCTGTGATTCTGTGATTCTATGACATAGCAGAAAAACAATACACAAAACTGATAAAACTGGAGGAGACCTGGAAGGAGATTTTACATGAGAAATTACTGAGTATTGTATTTGAAATGAAAATAAAACATGAAGATTTTAACTTGAAGTACAAATACAGTACAGTATAAATGTGCTCTGTATCACTGGGGCTTTTTAATGGTAATATGGAGGATATGCTTAATTTTTGATGCAAATCCCGTTGGAGTTTACTTCCAGTTACTTCAAAGGATTCAAGCTAGTCTGTAAGCCTCTAGCCTACATCATACCTGCCCTGATAAAGGAAAAACAGCCTAGGTAGATCCCCTCTTGAGACTGAAGACAAAGATGAGAGAGACATCCTGGCCCAAGGAAACCTGCTGAAAGCCTAAAAAACAGGAATACTAAGTGTTTGCAAAACCAGTTGCTATACTTCCAGATGTAGCAAATAATTTTCTTTACATGTTTTGCGAATGACAGATGTTTCCAGTGGATTCACACATCTATAAATGATTTACCGTGGTACTCCGGTCAGTCTTGTAAGGTCATAAAAATAACATGCATATTCACTTATATATCTCCTAAATTGCTTTCAAGTCTCATTTCTTTTACAGAAAACCTATATAAAAGAATGGTCTCCGTATTCTTATTTCAATACATTTTTTTTTCCTGTTTAGAAACTCATTACTTCTTCTGTGAAACAAAAAAATGTTTTTTTTTTTTTTGTGAAGTAAAACTCATAATGCCTTAAGCTTGCAGTCAGATCACTATTCTTGCAGCTGTGTTTATACAAAGCCACATTGATGCAATTGCTGTCATGTTGAACCTAGATATATATATATTTTTAAATTTGCAAACATGCCCACTACTTGCCTCTCCTACTGTATTTGAAGTTTTCATGGTGCCACTTTCCAAATGTTCCAGTTTCTTATTACTGTCCACTCCAATTTATCAAGCACACTGAAATGACAAGTGTGAGACAGAAAGTTCTTGTTGCCCTTGAGCTGGCAAAAACTGGAATTCAGTCATCTGAAATTCAAACTGCAGTTGGTAGCTGGATATTACAGTTTCATTTGGTGATTTTGTTTTTAAGCAGTGAATTGTTTTGCATATATTTGGTCCATAAGCACAGAAACCAGATTAACTCTGGAAAATGAAGAAAGGTCCTTATATATTCTGAATGAAGATAAACATGTTTAATTCAGCACACTGTATCTATCCCTGATGTGAGTATTGGTGGTGGTGAAAACTCCACAAAATTCATTTTATGTCTCGGTCTTTGGGTCTCTGAGCAATCACTGGCTAATTCCTTGAAAGTGAGCCAGTCAGATAGAGAAACAGGGCATCCTGTGGTTAGTCATAGGAACAAATACGTATGATCTTTGCCATTTCGCTTCAGTGCTCTGACTTCCTTTGATGGTGGGTTGGGCGTGTAAAAATGGATGAAGCTAACAGCATTCAATGCTCTAAAATAGGTGGTATATGTTCTGTGCTGAAACAGAAAATGCATGTTTTTTAGCTCCTATGTTAATGAACTGTCTAGAGGCAACACACTTATTTATCATTAAGAAACATGCAGCTCTAGCAGTAAGAAAAGCATTAAGACTCCAGGCATGATCAGGTAAGTGCTTCAGAGCCTGATATGCTGATTTTAAAAGTTCAGCTGAGACATGTAATTGATTGTGTGATTCTGCTGCAGTGCGAAATGAAATGAGCTCACAAAAATGTCCTCTATGTACAAAAAAGTACATTCTAGATTTTGGAGATACAGGATTCCCCTGCTTTATTTAAGGAAAAGGTTGTGGCTTATTGTGTGCAAGTAGGTGTAAGGGGATTCATTGTTCCTCTGGGCAGGACACCTAAGACATTGCAGAGCATTTGATGACTGAGTTGTCTTTCCTTCCTCTCCCCTTCACTTTACTATATGGCTGAATGGAGAATTAACTCCAACAAACAAAGCTGATATACTGAAACTAGGAAAGTAGAGTAAGAAATGGGAACAAGTTGAGAAAAATTACAGGTTAAGTTCCCCTTGGTGTGTAAAAAAAAATGTAGGAACATAACTGCGCCCTTACATAATTTTCTTCCTGCTCTGTTCCCATGGTATTACAGCTTTTTGCTGTCTCCTGCTACTGACTGCCAGAGAACTTTCAATCTCACCCTGCATTACTGAATCCCAGTAACAGAGATTTATTCTTTATAACTGAAATCTGCACACTTCCAACTGAAGTGTGTACCCATAAATGAATCACAATAAAATAAAAATAATTCAAACATTTTTAAGATGTGTATAATTTGAAGCTCAGAATGAGTATAATAAAATTGTGGGTCTCCTTAGTAAAGAAAACACCCAGATGGGATCACCGTCTACACTCCATATGGCACTCAATCCCTCTGCTCTGCATCTTGCTGTGCTCACAATGTAATCCATATGGACATTGCTTAATTAGTTTCTTATTCTGGCAACATTTACTATCTCTGTTCATATCTTCCCATCAAACATCCACTTATTGCTGAAAGAATGTATTATTATGCATTGATTTCCTAGATTGTTGGAAATGTGAAAGCATTAATTTCTTTGTGTATTCTTCAGTGCTGTGGTTTTGCCCATTAGTGATGAGGTAGAGAATACTCATGCACATCCAAGATGTGCAGTTTCAGCCAACTTATGAGTGCTCATATGCACACCCTAAGCATAATTATGTGTGTGCTTCCCTATTCAAGCAGAGGGCTCCTAGGATGTGCAAGCAACAAAACGGAGGCCCAGGAACCTGTAGGAAGGCTCTACGTGAGTTTCTACAGCTCTGAACAGTGTGAAGATTTTAAGGGCAGCTCTGGGATTGCTTGCGTGACAACTGAAAATTCACAGGTGAGAGAAATGAAGGACAAAGGGAGGACAACTGTCACTTTGCTGAGGTTTCCAGTTTTCTAGGTAAATTAACAGAGCCCATCCACTGCAAGCTGAATGAGTGTGATCTGACTCTAAGGCCAGTGTCGGTCGTACAGTTGCTGAACCCAGATCTTACAAATTCCTACTTAACACAACCTGCATCAATGTGCAAAAAAAAAAAAA
>VXAA01001627.1:1359129-1427529 GCA_013399115.1 Anseranas semipalmata
AAAAAAGCCACCTCTACAGCTCATTAAATATTGACACATTGTGTATGAGTGATCCCAAAATAATATCATTCTTGTGTCCCTAAGAAATGGGGCAACTCTAACATATGTTACACAGTTGTCTTGAGTGCTGTGTTTGGGTTCAATTAGCCTGTCTCTAAAAAGAGCCAGAGGATACAGTGCTGTATGATGAAATACCATAGGAATATGATGGACAGTTATATGGAGAGAGGTGGAAAAGGCAAAGATATGGAAAAAGAGATAGGGAGAAACTACAGTAATGACTATATAGTAGAGTTGTAAAAGGATAAAGAGAAGGAAAAGGCCATTTTGATTTACCTTTTATTGTACAGTACAAAGCTATAGATCAGTGATACAGAAGCATGATACTTAAAACTACAGAAAACACTTTGTACACATTGCAATTAACCCATGAAACTCTTTGTCATTAAGTATTTCTATGGTAAATAGAATTGTGGGATTCAGAAAAGATCAAATATAGTGAGAATGAAAACACAGAAATTTGTTACAGTATATATATTATTTCTATCTATAGATAATTTATATTTATATATGGAAATATCTATCTGTGTCTTGTAGTCATTTAGCTAGCTGCTGGCCAATAAAATTTAGGATGAAACTTGTCCTGTCATATACATATTTATATATACATATGCATTTATATATATAAATTTATATATATATTCCCTAACAAGAACAAACAAACCAACCCCCTAAGAGTTTTCTTGCATCTTTCTGAAACTGTGCATAGTAATAAGGAGCATAAGGAAAGCCTTGGGACTGGTGACACAGCAGATGAAAATTCATAAAATAGAGGCATGCTGAAGGACAAAGGGAGAAATCCACATCTTTTTCTGGCGGGAGGGGGGTGGTGCAGTCAGCATCTCTTCTACGTAGCATAGCTTATAAAAAGGAAAATGTGTGATAACATATACCCTATCATATACCTTATTTTTTCTTGCTGTCATGACACCTGATAAACTCAAGCTGCTGATTGCGTCTGGTTCAATGACAAGCTGTAACTGTTTCTCTTTATTCCCCTTGCCCTTCCTCTCTGTCTCTAAGAGTAATTTAAACAGGTTACCACTATAATCCATGTGACAAATTTCTCACTACATTTATTTGCAGGTATGTTATATTCACCTATAGATTTGCCGATGTAGATCTGTTTTTCAGGCTCCAGATTTGTTTGTACTGTAGAAACTGTTCTACATGTACCTTGGCAGCCTGCATATATCACCATTGCTACTATTTCACAGAACCATAGAGCAAGTTGAGGTTGGCAGGCATCTTTGGAGATCATCTGGTCTAAACTCCTGCTTAAAGTAGGCTCAGACAGAGCAGGCTGCTTAGGGCTGTGTCCAGCCAGGTTTTGAATATCTCCAGGGATGGAGACTCTACAAACTCTCTAGGAAACTTGTGCAGCTGCTCAGTCACCCTCACAGTAAAAAAGTTTTTTCATGTGTTTAAACAGAATTTGCTGTATTTTAGTTTGTGCTCATTGCCTCTCATCTTATAATTTGGTCCCATGGAGAAGAGTCTGGCTCTGTCTTCTTTTCTCCCCCCCATCAGATATTTAGATACATTGAAGATCATCCTCGAGACATTTCTTCTCCAGGATAAACAGTCCCAGCTCTCTCAATTTCTCCTTGCATGACAGAAGCTCCAGTCTCTTAGTCATCTTTGCAGCCCTTTGCTGAACCCACTCCAGTACCCACTCTTGTGTATCCAATACCCACTCTTGTACTGGGGAGCCCAGGCCTAGACACATCACTCCAGATGTGTCTTGCCAGGGCTGAGCAGAGGGGAAGGATCATCTCCTGCAACTTGCTGACAATGCTCTTCCTAGTACAGTCCAGGAGGCTGTCGGCCTTCTGTGCCTCAAGGGCACATGGGCCTGGGCTCATGTTCAACTTGTTGTCTACCAGGACCCACAGCTCATTTTTGACAAAGCTGTCAGTGTGCAGCCTGCACAGGTGCATGCAGTTATTCCTATGCAGGTGCAGGTCTTTGTTTTTCCCTTTGCTGTACTTCATGAGATTCCTGTAAGCATTTTTTTCCAGACTGTCAAGTTCCCTCTGAATAGCAGAACAACTATATAGTTTATGCTGTCATGACACCTGATAAATTCAGATATACCTGAAAAACTTCTCCCAGATTTTATATCATGTCCAACCTTGGTGAGGGTGCACACTGTCCCATCATCCAAGTCATTAATAAAAACACTAAACAGAGTTTAGTGTTTGGCCCCAGTATTGACCCTTGGGGTACACCACTAATGTGTCTTGGATCACTGGTGCTTTTCTCTGTTGTCTCACCAATAGATACTGTGGTCGTTCAAGTCCCTCATGAGGACCAGGGCCTGCAAATGTGAGACTTCTTCAAGTTGTCTGAAGAAGGTCTCATCTACTTCCTCTTTATCAGGTGGTCTGCAGCAGACACACACAACATCACCCACTTTGGTCTACCCTCTAATACTGACCCACAAGCTCTCAGCTGCCTTATCATCCTTCCCAAAGCAGAGATCCATGCATTCCTGCTCCTCTCATATAAAGGCTGACTCCCCCTTCTTGCCACCCTGGTCTGTTCTTCCTAACGTGGAATCTCTATCCATCTACTGCAGCACTTCACTTGTGTGAATTATCCCACCCCACCTCTATGGTGAGTTCATAGCCCTTCAACTACACACTGACATCTAATTCCTCAATTGTTCCACCATGTTGTATGCATTAGTGTATGGGCTCTTCAGAGAGGCACCCAGCTGTGCTCATTTCCCCAAAAAGGCACAAATGCGTTCCCCATGATAAGTTATTTTCTTGCAGGCGCTCCCTTATTTCTGTGCTTATGCTTGAAATGGACCACTTTCAGCCCTGTTTTCTTGATCATGAGTATACTCCAGTCCACATCACCCTTCAACATTTGTTTGCCAACCTGGTCCACCACAACCTGATTGCAAGTTGTTGCCTGTATCCCATGTTGTTCCTACTTTAAAGCTCACCTCTCTCACTTGCACAGCCAGTTGGTAAAAATAGGTTTGTCCCACTTTTTAAGGTGGATCTTGTCTGTTCTCAGCAGTCCTCAATTCTTGAAGAGAGCCCCATGGTCAAAAAAAAAAAAAAAAAAAAGAATCCTTATTTCTAACACCTGCCACACAACTGATTGTTGACCCCACGAGATCTGTGGGTCACCAGCAGGACTGAGGAGAAAACTACCCGTGCCCTGTGCTCTTGACCATCACCCCCAGAGCCATAAAGGCATGCTTGATATGCTTCAGGTCTTTCCTGGCATGTGAAGAGTAGCAGAGGTAACTGTCCAAGGCTCAGGCCTCATTGGTCTTTTTGCAACATCTGAGCCCCTGCAAGCATCAAACCAACCTAAGTGACAGGTCAGGGCAGCAGACAGGGACAGCGACTCTTCGTCACCATTTCTGATGCTGTGCAGTATGCTGGCGTCCCATCACAGCTCCTTTACTTGGCAAGACAGACCCCCACCAGGGCACACCTCCTGCTGACAAGGAGCCCATCTCCTACTGTCCCAGCCTCAGCAGGAGAGCCCAGGTGTCCCTGCAGCACCAGACCTGAAGAGCTGCACCTGCACTCGAGTCAAGGTTTTGGATGTGCTAGGGAAGTTGCTCCAGTGGCTTCTGGGGACCATTCCCTGCAGTGTGTCACCACCACTGAGCACCACATACACTGTCCTCAGCAGAGTTTCTGGCCCCCCTCTGTGTGCCCTTCTGCTTGAACTGCTGCCTCTGTTATATGTGATGTTATATGCAATAATCCACCACCAGACTATATGAATTGCAAGTCCGAGCTATCAAGTTTCTGGATATTATCTTTGTAACTCTGCAAAGGTATTTTTCCTTGCCTTGATTACAGTGTCGGAATAATTCTTTGTCATTAAACAGCAGGGAACTGTATTGCTTATTCAGTAGTAGGTTAAGTCTGGAGAAGGAAGAGTGAGGGCAGGATTGGGTGCCCATGGTCTTAAATATGAGTCTGACTTTCAAGAACCTGATCAAAACCAGAAACATGTATTAACCTGTTCCACACCCAGAGAACAATCAAAAAGGGGACCACAAAAACAAATAATACATTTTTTAACCTCTTTTCACTTGTCTTAGGCCATACAGACTCACATTCTAGTGCCTAGAGAGTTTTCCTTTATTGTAGTTTGGGATGGAGTTGCCAAAGACCTCACTTCCAAGTGGAGAAAGGGGAATAGCCTTTAAAATGGCATTTTGCCACAGGCACCAAGAAGTATTTATACTCACTGATTAGCAGCCACATTTTAATGAGTAATGGGATGTCATTTGTTATTGTAGCAGACTCTTCTGTAATTGTTCTCTACACTTGTATTTTTAGCAACTGCATAATAAATAATATTGAAACATAATAAGGTGTGAATAGCTGGATAGCTCTCAAATGAGAAATCTTTCAAAAACAAAACAAAGCAAACAAAAAAAAATCTGGTTATGATTGGGGAATAGAGAGCTAACTTTTGATTTTCAGATATGTTTATGTTCCTTTATTCTGGTTAAGACTCCTTTATTTTGGTTAATGCATCATGGCTCCAGCTGTCTTTGAAGTAGAATTTAGACATTGGTCTTAATGGAAGCACTGTTGGATGCTGGGTGTTTCAAATATTCTGGAAAATCTCACTCCTCACCATGAATATTGCCCAAGCAGATGTCTTGGACAACATTTTTATACAGTGGGTAATGTATTGAGTTTGCAGTAAAATCAGATGATGATAGCAAGTCTAGTCTAGCTGTATTTGGTGCAGCATAGCTTTGCCATTACAGTTTGACAGGTTCCGTATTTATGCCCCTGACAAAGTAATGAAAAGTAAGCCTCTAGATGTAGTTGTTCATGTGAGCACTGGCTAGAACCGTGACCTAAAGATGACTCCCATAATGTAAGAAAGCACTGATTTTATAGATTTTATGACCTTTGAGTTTGTTGACTTTATATGAAGCTGCACTGATTTCTTTTTTCTTTTTTTTTTTCTTTTTTTTCTCCCAGATTTTCACAGCAGCAAAACTTTTCACCAATTACTTCATTGTTAAAAGAAAGACTTCAGACGACAGGAAGGATAAATAGTATTGAAGCCCATGAGTCCAGTATTCATGACAAATACTGAAAAATTTATGCAGAATCGCTTTGTATATCGTAAATTTACTTTATCATCTCTTTTGTACATGTGAAGGGAATGCCTTGTTGTTTAAATGATACACTATACTGGCGCTTTGTTTTCTTCATTGCAAAAATCTAACTATAGTACAAATTTTAACAGGTCACAATTCCAATACACATTGTGATTAGACACATAATTATGCATATAGAATGGATAGAATGAATAGGTCAGAAAATAATCTGAGGTGGGATTTTTGTTTTAACTTCTGCAAGTAGTTCTAATCACTGGTTTTCAGCCTTTAAAAAGGGTTTAAGTGGATGTGGAAAGGTTGTAGAGTCTCCCTCTGTGGAGATCTTCAAAAGTTGACTGGACTTGATTCTGGGCAACCTGCTCTAGGTGGCCCTGCTTGAATGGGGGGGTGGACAAGATGACCCCCAGAGGTCCCTTCCAGCCTCAACCATTCTGTGATTCTGTGAAAATCTGTGAATGGAATTGCGTTTTTTTCCTCACAGCTGATAAGAGCATCAGGCATGAATGCAGAGGTTGCTTTCACTTCAGGTCCTTTTGTGAGCCATTTGAGAAGCTGAGCAGAGTTCTGTACACATACAAGGGCTACCACAATCAAGTGGTAAAAATATTACTGATCAATTGTTCCAAGTTTGCTAAAGTGTGATAAAAGTCTAACCCCCACCAGGCACCATACATACAGTGGGCATTCTCTGTAACCTTAAAACAGTTTGCATAGCACAATAAAATAAAATTAAGCAGCACTGAGTTGATATGAATTTGGCAACAATTCAGATGTTTCTCAATAGTTTGAGTTGTTCATTAGCATGAAAAATAACAGTCTTTATTGCATTTACATTCATCTTAGAAGTATGTAATGAGGGAAAATAACAAGAAAACATATAAAAGCTGTCTGTATAACAGTGCAATAGCAGTTAAGAAATATAATAAAATGAACACAACCATCTAGAATTATATGCTAATTAGAGTGATTTGTTGTGTCCATAAAAACAGTTTGTTCTTAGCTCTGAGTTACTTACTCTAGTGAGCAAAGACAGTTGGTAAAAGGGCAGATAAACTTTCTATCTGCCAGAGTGGTCCTGTTCATAGCGTTTTCACATGTGATGTTCACTGGTCACCTGAGTTGAACATTTTACCTAATTTTTAAGCACCTAAATACATGGTTTAATTATTGAGGATGGAAAGCACTTATCCTTCTCACTGGTAATAATGATCCTCTTGGAAAATATTGTTTTAGTTTTTTAGATAGGAACAGAGACTGCAAAAAGTAGTAATTGAGTCACTGAGTGTGGTGTTCCACAGCTGTAGTCAAGCATTGAATACAGTGGTTTCTATTCTCTTTTAGCAAGGTACTATGGCTGCCATCTCTTATTTTCACCATGAAACAGGAAAAAAAAAAAAAAAAACAGAAAGAAAAAAAAACCAAGCACTTGATAACCTTTAACATAGATTTTTTTTTTCCACTTAAACAAAATCAGCATATTGTATTGTCATGAATTCAGAAAATCTTGGACCAGCTGTTGTGTTGTTGAACTAATCAATCTAGTTTAACCTCACTGACTTTAGAGGCATTAGCTGGAATTACAGTAGTATTGCACAGTTCATAGTTCAGACCCCTGCTGAGATACCATTAGAATATTTTCGTCTGCAGTTCAGGAAATAGGCAATGTACTGCAGTGTATCATAGACAATTTCCAATACATTATGATACTTACAGTTCCACTTGCGGTTCTTGGAGAAAAAAGATAGAAAAATGGGCTGAAAGTCTTAGACTAGAAGAGCTTGTCCTGCTTTAGCTAGTACTATTTAATATAGTGTTTGTAGTTTTCTGAATCCTCTGCCACATTTTAGCACTGAAAACTTCATTAAAGTGTTTTGCTGCCTATAGAAGGAACTTTCAGTCTATTTTATTTGAAAGTTAACTAAAGTGTACAGTTTTCCTTTCTTCTCTTTCATGGCCAATTAATTTTCCTTATAAACCCAATCAATTCTGTAACCACTAACCAATGTTACTCCATTAGACCAAGAGTTAGAAGGTGTTCCCAAGCCATGTCTCTGTGAACTCTGCTAATAAAATGTTCTTTCTCAACACTGATGAGGGCCTGTCAGTTCAGGGACTCCTGTTCATTAAAGCAAAGCAGAGTTTAGTAATTTTGCACACAAAGTATGGAGCATTTATCAGGGAGAGCAGTGATAGGATAAGGGGTAATGGCTTTAAACTAAAAGAGGGTAGATTTAGATTAGATAAAAGAAAGAAATTCTTTATTACAAGGAACTACTACTGGAACACTTTGCCCAGAGAAGTTGTGGATGCCCCATCCTGGAAGTGTCCAAGGCCAGGTTGGATGGGGCTTTGAGCAACCTGGTCTGGTGGGAGGTGTCCCTGCCCATGGCAGGGGGGTTGGAACTAGGTGGTCTTTAAGGTCCCTTCCAACCCAAACCATTCTATGATACTGTGATTCTATGATTCTATGTGTGTTCAAATGTAACTGCCAAATTTTTGAGAATAGCTGTGTGGTGCGTGGCATGGCAAGGCAAGTGGCACTCCCTGCTGCCGAACTTGTCTCTGAGGACTGCACATTATTGCACCAAGGCTGCTGTAAATTTGTCAGCAGTTCCCAGTGGTCTGTTACAAGACTAAGGGATCTGCACAACGCAAAGACCTGTGCTGCACGTCAGTCTTCATCAGAAGATTAGAAAGCAGGATGTTGCAGCACTGAAGCTGATGCCCAGAGAAAATGGTGCAAGTTTCACTTTACCGGTAATGGGGGAAGTTCCTCAAAAGAGAAAAACAGAGACTGCATTCCTTATTAGCATTCAAAATCACAGAAAGATTTACAAAGAAAGACCAAGATTGCCTTTAGGATCATAAACAGTATTGACTTAAGGATTGGTCATAGTTGCCAGGTAATTACAGAGGCTGAAGTAACACCATGATTTAAGGAAGAAATATGAGCTGTTATCTGGAGAGGAATTGTGCCTCCTCTCCCTCCAAGGTGATAACTTCTGTAAAGAAAGAAAGGGACATGGAGATGAGGTTCCTATGCAGGAATGACAGCTGTGAATTTTCTTGGAAAACATTTTGCTTTTTGTTGTTGTTGTTTGTTTGTTTTTAATACCTAGGCATCAAAGCCCAAGAACTTCCATATGATGTATGTATCAGGTTTGGGTGAACCTGGATTTGTGAAATGTTGAGAGGAATAGGGACTCAGACTAGTCTATGGCTTAATGCTCTGATGCTCATGGTATTTACTTGGTAGGTGAGAGAATTGCACTTGGAATGCCTTACTCACAATAGATGCTTAAATCCATTACATTTGTTTTGAGTAATACTTCTATTAGGCTACTGATCATCACAGAGTAAAATCTGCTTATTCATCTTTGTTGGATATTTTCCATATTTTGTAAGTAATTCAATATGTGATAAAGCCCTGAACTTTCTTGGCTTGAACTTCCAGCTTCCCCAGATCAGGTGGAGCAGCTGCACTCTTACTAATCCTCTCTTCTTATTCTTCTCCCTCTCTTTTCCCTCACTTCTTCTTTGAAAGTTTCATTTAATGGAGAGTGAAAGTAATTTTAAATCATAAAAATGATTTATGAACTTGCTCTGGAGGCAGGATTTTTTTATTTATTTTTGTAGATTCACATATCTCTTGACCTGTGAGATGGATTTTGTCTTTGAATCTCTGTTCAAAATATTTATCCAGGAATTGTATGGCCCAGGAGCTGCATAACAAAATGGATGGAGATATCAGTGGAATATCCTCAAATTAATAAATATTTACACATTTCCTGATCTAGAGCTGGCATCTGAATAAAGGGATTTGATAATATATAACAGGTGAATTTTGTACAGAAAAGTTTCAGTAGCTGTAGAAGGATTAGACCAACTTTCAGATAAGAGAGAAATTTCTACTGATCTTGACATAATTAATACATAGAACTTAGGTCCAGAGCTTACTGAAAAAAGGTTAAGTTTAGAGGATTCCTACCTCAAGTGAAGTACAATAAGAATAATTTTCTTCATGAATATTTTACAAATTCTAATTTCTCTGTGATCCAGTAATAGACACACCTTTATTTGCTCAATTCTCCCATGAAAACTTATGCAAACTCTTTTTGTTCACATAAATATTTGGAGAAGAGCTTTGATGCATGTGAATAATGTAACTGGAGCATGAATTATCTTGTTTATGTACAAACAGGGGTATTCATGCTGAAATTTCCTAGCTACCTCCCCTACATAAAAAGGCTTTGTGTCTATGAGTTAGGGCTTGGAAGTCAAAGAGAGACAAAGAGCATTTTAAAATATAACAAATAAATTGGTGTGAACTAACATGAGCAGAAAAGTTGGAAGTATGGAATCATTGTCCTGTAATAGCAGTGAAGAATCACTAAAAGAGCTGTTTTCTGCTACTAGGCATTAACTAATACTTTAGTTCGAGGAAAACAATACTATTCTGAAACATCTGGCTGGTTAACTACACCTTGATTCCAGGGAAGGTGATGGAGCAACTAATCCTGGAAACTATTTCCACATAGGAACATGAAGGACATAAAGGTGAACAGGAGCAGTCAGCATGGATTCACCAAGGGGAACTGATGTTTGACAAAACTGATAATATTTTACAATGAAATGGCTGGCTTGCCAGATGAGAGGAGAGCAGTGGATATTGTTTACTTAGACTTCAGTAATGCTTTTGGCACTGTCTCCCATAAGATCCTCATAGAGAAGCTGTTGAAGCATGGGCTGGATGACCAGACAGTGAGGTTAACTGAAAACTGGCTGAAAAGCTGGGCCCAGAGGTTGGTGATCAGTGGCACAAAGTCTAGTTGGAGGCCAGTAATTAGCGGTGTACCCTAGGGGTCAATACTGGGTCCAATCCTGTTCAACATCTTTGTTAATGATCTGATTAACTGCTGATGACACACAACTGGGAGGAGCGCCTGATATACCAGGGGGCTGTCTGTGCTGCCATCCCGAGGGACCTCAACAGGCTGGAGAAATGGGCTGACAGGAACTTCATGAAGTTCAACAATGGAAAGTGCAAAGTCATGTGCCTTGGGAGGAATAACTCCATGCACCAGTATATGCTGAGGGCTGCCCAGTTTGAAAGCAGCTTGGCAGAAAAGAGCCTGGGGGTCTTGATGGACAGCAAGCTGAACATGATCCAGCAATGTGACTTCGTAGCAAAGAAGGGTAACGGTGTCCTGGGCTGCATTAGGCAAAGTACTACCAGCAGGTCAAGGGAGGTGTTCCTTCCCCTTTGCTCAGCACTGGTGAGGCCACACCTCATACGCCTGTGTCCAGTTCTGGGCTGTCCAATTTGAGAGCAATACAGAGCTACTGGAGTGGGTCCAGCAAAGGGCCACACAGATGATTAAGGGAGCATCATTCATAAAAGGAAGAGAACTGGGACTGTTCAGCCTAGAGAAGAGAAGGCTCAGTGGGGATTTTATCAATGTATATAAATACCTTAAGGGAGTGTACAAAGAAGATGGAGCCAGGCTCTTTTCAGTGTTGGCCAGTGCAAGGACAAGAGGCAATGGGCACAAACTGAAACACAGGAAGTTCCACCCACATATCAGGAGACTCTTTCCTGCAAGGGTGACTGAGCACTGGAACAGGTTGCCCCCAGAGGTTGTAGAGATATTCAAAAACAGTGTGGACATTGTCCCGGGCAACCTTCTCTGGGTGACCTTGCTTGAGCAGGGGGGCTGGACATGATGACCTCCACAGGAGGTCCCTTCCAACCTCATTCATTCTGTGATTCTGTGATCCCCTCAACAGTCCAGAATTTGAAGCACAGCAGACATGCCCTTAGCAAAATATTTGAAAAAGTATCATCAGTGCATGACATTCTCTTATAGTCACCACAGAATATGACTCTTTACCTACTGTAGATGTCCATACCTACATCCACAGTTCAGTAAATAAATATTACTGAATTTTATCTATTTACAATAGCTCTTGCTCAATTCTTGGAATTGCAAAAATATTGAGAACTATCACTATTTTAGTATAAGCAAATAAATTAAGTAAATGAAATAAAAAAACAAAAAAGAAACATTTTAATATATAAACCAGATAAAGCTCATTAAAATGTGGCAAGACAACAAAAACAACAACAACAACAAAAAAAAACCCTACATCTCACTTTTCTCTTAAAAAAAAAAAAAAAAAAAAAAGCAGCCATATAAATTTCAGGTTCAAGGATGGAACCCTAAGTTTAGAGATCTATACCTGGTACTGAAATGAGTAATGTCAATCCAAGGAAAGGGAGGAAAAAGGCTTAATAGCTTGCTTGCAACGACGTCAGTCTTCAAGTATGTTTATGGGATCCGGACTCAGACTGTGATTTTGAACTTTCCTGTCATAGCTAATGCAGTCGTATAGTGATCATAATTAACATATACATTTTAATAGTTACCAGCAATCTAAAGTATCATACTTTATGCCCATATTTCAGACAGGAGAGATCTACAGTACTTGTTAACCTTCTAGTTGTTAACACAACTGTAATGAACATATATGCAGCTGTACATGAATTTGTCTCTTTTTCTTAGTTCAGCTGTAGTCTCTTCTATACCAATTGACTGTCGTGCTGAAAAATATCAGTTTGCATAAAGGTAGATCTATTCTGCAGGGCTGGCACACTCCTTTATTGTCTAAGTAGGTGCTTTCAGATGAACATTTACTACACGATCCATACATTTCTACTTTTAAGCTTACAAATACCTGAATGTTTATCACATGCAATACATTATTAAAAATGAAAGGCTTTTGAAAATTAATATTGGAATATCTCACACACAGTTATGATATTCTCATGCCAGTTCAATTTATCCACGTTGCAAAATGAATTATGGATAGATTTACATTTCCCAGAGATTCTTCACACATAGGCCTAGGTCAAGCAAATATTGCAACAATTAGGACACGAGCACATTTCCAGGGGTTTTCAGGCTCCATATAATTTACATAATTTGCATAGCTCACAGCAAAAACCAATGCAAATTTATAGAACGTTTCTTTGGAAAGTTTACATTTTTTTTTAAAGCTGAGGTCTAAGTTTGAGGGGAGTTCGACAGGGTTCAGCAAAAGTCAGCAGAGAGAACAAGGTGAGCTGAGACAGCAACACAAAGCAGCATGGCTGTTCAACAGGCAGGGCAAGAAAGTCTGATCCAGCAGCAGAACTGCCTGCCTGGAGTCAGCAGTGGAGTCATGTAGTCTTCTGGTAGCTGGCAGCTGTCAAAGGGCAGTTGAACCAGCAAGTCACATCTCAAGGAGCAGAAAAAGGAAAATAATCAAGCTGAAAAACTCAAGACATCATTGACCTAAAGAAAACACTGTTCTGGGGTAGTTTTAATAAGACTGTGCAATAGCTTAACTAGAGGAGAAAGATGATGTGAGACGAGCCTCCCATGGAACATGCCATAAAACCACAAGGGAACGGAGGCTGTCGCCTACCTCTTTGGCTGTGAGTTGTGCAATCTGTGTATCTTAAGAGTGGCAAACTGACTAGGCATTTATGTTAATTATGTATCCGACTTGCCTGCTAATGATCTAGTTCAGTTACTAAAAAGGCCAGAGCATATTCCTTTTGCCAAACACAACTACAGCTACATTAACTGTTTTAGCAATAGGCAATCAATCTTTCCTGAATTCCAGCTGAACTGTGATGAAATATTCCTGTTTCTGCTCTTTTGCAGTTTCTGCTACTTTTCCTTTGGGGTATCTCTAGAATCTTTTGTTTGTTTGTTTGTTTGCTTTTGTGTGTGTGGGGGGGGTAATTCTGGAAATTCTACCTATCTGCTTGTTACTAAGAATCGGTTATAATCTACCTTTTGTTTTTCTCAAAACCTCATCTTCAGGTTTCATGTACTTCACAGAAATGAGTAGCAACCTTTCTGATAGCTGTAGTCTGTTGAAGTTCATGAAATACCTGTGTAAAAATGAACGGTAACTCCACTTTATAATGGATTTCATACTTCGGGATCCCTGTTATATCATGCCTTTTTTGTGTCTTTATCAGTTTCTCCTGCTGCACATTACAATTTGTTCTACTGTCTGATGCAGTTTTGCTAAATTGAGAATCTGCTTTCCCCTGCTAAACACAATTTCAATGGTGATGTACTGTGCTGTAAAGGCGATGCCCTTAAGTTTAGCAGAACTAAACCCATCCAACCTATGTAGCCTTTTGAATAACATTTAACTGCCTTAATTTCTTTGTTCATCAAACTGTTCAATCACATAAAATTATGTTAAATGCTGTTGTTATTAATTAATGTTGTTGATGTTAAATGCTGAAATACAGTCTCCTGAAAAAGAAGTTTAAACAGTTTGCAAGAGACACTGTCTCTTTTGTTCATTAAACTGTGAAACATCACCAAACAAAAACTTCTGGAATTTCATGACCTGTAAATACAAGTTTAATGTAGACTATGACATATTACACTATGTCTATTTATTATATTTCAAATGTACACTAACATGTTCATGTTAGGTTCTCCAAGAATCCATCTCAAATAAATGTGAATAATAATGCAGCATCAAACTGTTTTAGCCAGTATCTGTAAATACAGACCAATTTTGCAATTTTGTATCAAAGTTTCATGTTCTCTCCTTGTCTTTTGAATTAAACCTTCTGGTAAATGCTTAGCGTATTTATTGGCTTAGCATTTACAACATGTAACCCTGAAGAGATCAGGCAGTTGGGCTAGATCTTTGAAGGTCCCTTCCAACTGAATTATTCTGTTCTATTCTATTCTATTCTATTTTCACTTTTGATTTTCAGTTCAAGATCATGTTAGTCATCAAGACAAACATTTTTTTTCCCCTCTAAGGTATTTTGATGCGGATTTTAGTGATCTTGTTTTCTCAATCAAAAGCTCATAACCACATTTCCTTGTCCCATATTCACGTAGGTACCTACATCCAATCTGTAACTCAGAAATATTCCCTCAGTGTGTACAGAAAGATTGCAGCCTTCTGTCCCTGCTTTCAGTTTTTGAAGATTCAGGCTATCTCTAGAAATCCACTTCAGATATTTGAACACTTACTCTCTTAATACAGAGCATTAATGTGCTTGTTAAATTGAAAAATATTACAAAATGGTTAAGTTTATGCCATCTAAATACACATGTTGGATGTTTGGACTGGTGCATTTTTCTACAGCTAACGAATTTTATATCCATCACAGCTTCTTGCTATTCTGTGAAGTTTTTTTTTGTCTTTCCGTTTTCCAAGTCTCCCCTTGCAATAATCTGCTGATCCAGTGTGACTGCATCTTGCTTTACTTCTACCATCTTTTTAACATGTCCTTACTGCTTTTCCTGATTTAGGTTTCTATCATGTAGCTGTCATTCCAGTAGCTTTATAACTTTGATTCCGATCACTATTTGATCTCTTCTAATGGAATCAGTCAGCATGCCATAATTACAGGGCTGACTTGCTAAGTGACTGTCAGTCAAACATTCCTGAAATTTAACAAAATGAAAGAAATTCTGTTCTTTGAGAAGTACACATGATGACAACGATGTCCTTCAAAAGTTTCACTTTTCTTTTCCTGCACACTTAGAAAGTGTCATTCCATTCTCTTTTAGCTTTTGTGACTGCTTTTGAGTTCAGCTGCTTATGTGTGGATTCAAAATCCTGCTTGAATCTTATCCATGACCCTCCAGCATTGCCAGAGAGCTTTAGGTACTTCTCACTCCCAGTAGCATTCTTCTCTCTGTCTTTATTTCTCTGAAAACTTACTGTTTCAAGAGCTCACTTTGGTTTGATGCAACAGCTGTAGAAAGTCTAGTTTTAAAGCGACCACTATGACGTTAGAAACACTGCTTATGTATGATGTAAATTTCTTTGCTTACATCAACATACTAAATGCTTTCAAAAATCAAATCAAAAATCAAACTGTGAATGAATCTACATCCCAATGACACCTACAGACAAGAAACAAAAGCAAACATGTTCTGAAGAAAGCCTGGAAGCCAGTAATATAATCTAGAGGAGATCCAAAAACAGCATGTACAAATGCATACAATTTTAAAATGGATGGAGTGAGATGGCCACAGCAAAACTATAATGTAACATATTTTACTGAAAATACTCTTCAGTCATATTCAAGAGGGAATAGTTTGCATAGGTGGTAAAATAGCTTAAGTAAGATTTTGTTACCTTTCTCTTGTCACCAGCTGCTGTCTTGTCAGCAGCTCACATGACCTCCTCAACATCCCACAGCGGACAAGCAGCAGTCTGGTATGGAGGCTTCCTGGGAGATTCCATGCAATCAAAACCTGCTGTGTCAGGGAGAAGAGGAGATGCAGGTATCAAACTGTCCCCTTCTTAAAGTTTTAATTTACTTTCATATTTATTTCCCGCCTTTGTAAGGGATGAGCTCAGCACATATCTAATGAATGACACCTTTAGTATACTGTGGGATGTGGGTATGCCTTCCCTCTAATGTGTTGAATTGCACAGCTTTGTCATCTCTACTGCCTGATGATCTTGTAATTTAAAGAGCTGATCTTAGTGAACATCTAACCCCAGGCTTAAGTGATTTAAGAAGAAGAAGGGCATTTGAATGACATCGACTAACCCACATGGGATATAGGCACTCAGAAACATCCTTAGACACCCATTCCTGTGGTGGATCTACTACTTTGTTGCATACAAGGTTTGTGTGATGTATTTTCTCATCTCAGTTGCTTATTATGTTGCTATACACTAATGGAGAAGGCTGCTCACACAGTGTGTCTGTGATGTTGTATAATATTTGGCTTAAAGTAGTACAGTGGTTGGATGAATATTAAGTTTAGAATCAATCCAGCAAAAATTAGGCAGAAACAGGGAAGGTATGCAGGTATTCCAGGAAAGAAATAAAATGGTTACTTTTTGCAACTTAAGATACTTGGCAAAACTATGCTGTGCAAACACAGTAAAGAAACTAAACCTGGGAAATTTGGTAAACAACAGAGTTTATCTTAAAACAGCAACAAAATGCTCCAATGCTCATCTGCCGATTCCCTCACCTATTCATCAGGTGATTAGCGTAGCACTTCCTTTGTCACAAAGCATGGGCTGCAGACTGGATTTCCTGCTGAGGAAGCAGCATTAAAATGGCAGCCCTCACTGAGAGACATCAGAACTCACAGCTGGGCTGATATTGGAGCAGTGCTAGGTATAATATAGTATTTCTAAAAATCTTCATAGCAATTCATGTATGGGTTCAGCCTTTGTAACTACAACACTTATTTTATCCTGGAGTATTCAAATCATTTCCTTGCCTGGAGTGCCCTGAGTGTTAAATAATGGTCTGAGACATACCAGTAATATCACCTTCCTCTTCAGACCTAGATCTATTACATTGGTATCTAGATGATTGCCTTTGTCTAGATTTACAAAGCAATACATTTTGTGCAACTAACACATTTGTGAAAAGCTGTATTAAGCCTCTTTTTTCTCCTATCTCTATTTAGGAAAAAGAATATATTTTTTGAATGACCATCAAACTGGGATTAGTTGTGTTGTGGGAAGATCACAACATTTGTCTATTAGGATATACCATTAGGACACCATGGGTGAAGCCTTCAAAACTAAAGAGCATTGGGGCAGTTTGCCGCACCTGTGTCCATTCTGGATGCCCTTTAGCTCATGGTCTGCACCTTAACTTTGTGGGCGGTGAGTTTCTCTCTGATTACTCCCGGGCTGGTCCAGGTATGTCAAGTAGGTGTTCTTCAGTACATTATTTGAATGGAGGAAATGGTACTGACCATGGATGTATATTCTTTGAGTTAACATTATGACATAGTCAAGTTTCCTAGTATTTACTGCAAGTTTACAGTGAAAGCAAATACAATATACATATATACAATATGGTATATATACAATAGTATATAGTATATATACAATAGTATATAGTATTATATATAATATACTATTATATATAATAGCATATATATAGTATATATATTATAGTATTACATATAATATATATAATAGTATATAGTATATATACCATATAGTATATACAATGGATTAAAAGACACTTGGTAACTTGTTCAGTCATAGGAATGTGATTATGTGCTTGATGTATGTTTCAGCTCAGTCAAGAATATAATGCAACTTGGCTTGTACATCAGCAAAACCTGAAAGGTCTAAACTGTGCCTGGCAGCAAACATGTACGCAGGATGTGCAGCTTCTCAAGTGGCAATTCTTTTGTGAATCATCCCGTGCAAGGAAAATTCTTCAGATCTGCGTAAAATAAACATAATTGTCTAAGGATTGTACATAGCCTCTCCACTACCGATACCCAAAAGTACACGAGCATCTTCCTCTATAGGATCATCCTGAGTCGCTGTGCAGTCAATGGTTGATAGAAAGTAAATGAGATATCTAAGGCTCGGGACTGTAGATTTCTTGACTGCAGGTGTGCTATAAAAGAAGTGGCAGCTTGCAGGCTGAGTGTTTATTACTGGTAGTTGTATTATATGACTAGCTGCAAAACTGGTCATAGAGTTTTGCAGAATCTGACCAGTTAAATCACCTGCCAGGATATACAAATAAGACATTTGTGCATCCTGTCTCATATTTAGGTCTTGAAAGAGGAGAAAGCATACCTATTGCAATGAACTCAACATAAAATAGAGTAATTTGGTGCCTCTAGGAAATACCAGGTGAGGCATTTACTGGCAGCAGTAAAAGTTGGAATCAAGCTCAGGCAGTTGAAGGATAGCTGTTAAGGAGTATAATATAACATATATTATGAATTGCTAACTGGAAATTGACTCTGCTATGCACATTCAACAGTTTATTTTTCTGTTGTGGAAAAAAAAAAGTAAAGAAATTACTACATTTGAGAGACATAATGAAGAAGCAGTAAGTTTCTTATTACCAAGGTGTCTGATTTTCTTTGTGGCTTAACAGGAAGACCAAAATAGCTAAAGAAAAATGTAGGCTGGGCTATTTGTTCAGAATGACACAATGACACATTGCCTTCTTAGTGAGATGGCTTATTGTGATGACTATTTGCTTTCAGAAATTTGCTGCTTATTCTATTGCAATGCAAAGAAACACATAATTTCATCTCAGCTAAAGCGTTTATTAAATTGTTAGTAGATAAAAGTAAAAACAAACAAACAAACAAACAAAAAAAACCCAACAACTAAGCAACAAAATCTATGAAAAAGAGCTTAATAAAGAAAAGATTTTAAAGAAGTGTCAGGATGACATAATGCAAATAAAAAAAGACAAGGGTATGGTTAGTTGTGGGAAATCATATCATCAAGCCTGAAAATATTTACATGTGCAAGGAAATCTCTGGAAAGTCAGAAGACCTTTTCTTCTACTTCTGTGAGTGATACAGCAAATGCTATATGCGTAACTTTGTTTCTTGCTATATGCTAATCTAGCACCATTATATACAAAACAGAAAAATGTGATTTTTTTATTACTTCCTGACTTATGGGGTAGGATGGAGCTCATGGTTTGATCTAAACTGGGAAATATGCAGGTAGCCTAAATTTAATGCTTACCATAAATTTAAGTGTAACTTTAGTCCAAGAAAGCTATTCAGGCCACCCACTATCCTTTATTATTTACCTGTATTATCATACACCTAAACCATCTCTATTTCAGGATGCATACTTCTCTACGTGCCTGAGAATAAGTAACTCTGTGTAGTTTAGAGTTTGACCAGCTAGACAGTTACATGACACTGAAACTCCATTACAGTTCAAGATGTGACTCCTGAGCTGTTAAAGTCTTCAGAGAGATTCGACCCTCAGGGATTCTTGGACTCGGCACTTCACCATACCAACACAGACAAGGTGGAGGCATTTGAGTTTAGTTCAGAATATGGACAAAAACAGCACTGGACAAAAACATCTTTTATAAAACAATTTAAAAGTTAGAGCACGTCCCTGGAAAGTGAAATGTGGATTTTAGGCATCTTCTCCTTGAGTATGCTGTTTCTGCTCCTAGGAATGCCGTAACCACTAAGCTGTTATAAGGTGCTTTAATCTCACTGTTGAACTAGGCAGCAAGAACTACAAAGACTGAGAAGGAAGAGAGTCTGGGGAAGAAAAGAACCATTCTGGAAGCTAGAAGCAATGTTTTCTGTTTCCTATTTCATGTTAATGCATTTTGCTGATTTATTTCATTTGCTAGTGAGCAGGAGAGTAAGTACGTGTGTGTGTGTGAGTGACAGAGAGGGGAGACGACACTTGGCTATAATACCCAAGATTGTCAGGGAGTCTCAAAGTCTAATAAAGTCTCCCCAAACTGACTTTTAGTTAGATTTTTTTTTTTCTGTTTAGATTAAGCCTCTTTTATATATTTTTATAAATTATGGAATAGGAGTAGGAGGCTTGTGTTGGCCACCCCACTGGGAGCGTGAGTGTTGTCAATGAGGCTAAGACAATAAGAGGCTAAGAGATAACCACCCTTTTGGCTGCCTTGTTGCAGGGCTGTGCGAGGAAGTGTGCCAGCTGCATTGCTGTGCAGGAGCATCCCCACGGCACACGGTCACAGTGCACAAGACTTGTGACCACTGCTATGCAGCTGGTGTGCTCTGTTCCCCTGATGCAGCACACGCTGCTGTCTCAGAGATGGCACATATTTTTTTGGTACATATTCATTTAGCAGGAAATGTGCAAAGTTTTATCAAGAAATTATAATGTAATTTAATTAATTCAATGCACAGTAATCTAAATCTCATCTTTAAGTGCTAATCTTATCTAATTTGCTATTTTAGAAGGATGATACCCATGCTATCAATATCAAAACTACTGAACTGTTACCATAGCACTTAATACTAGTTGTGCCTTAAGTGATCAGGCAACCAGATTAATTCTAATGTTATAACGCCAAATAATTCCAAAGGATTTTAACTGCTGAATGACAGCTAAGATTATATTTCTGTTTACGCTTAAATACATCAGTGTCAACACCAAGTGTTCACATTTAAGCCCTGATCTTATGAAAACTTACATGTAATTAGACACTTTTTATTTAAAGTCATTTAAAAATGTGCACAGATTTTGTTTTGTTTTGTTTTGTTTCTTTTTTTTTTTTTTTAATTTTTATTTATTTATTTATTTATTTATTCTTAGGGAAGGCAATTTGGGCCAGATTTGTGACTTTGTTAGACTGCTGAAGATTGATGTTAGCTGTTGGCATGTCTTTATCACATATGCAATTTTAGACTTTTTTAAAATGTTAGTAAATGTGACAGCTACCCTTCATCCTGGTAAAAAGGTAGAAGAAATGAAGGCAGACAGTTATAAAAGAAGTGTCTGCTGACATTCCAGGTTGTATTCAGAATTTCTACTCAAAGTGCTTAATTTATGTTTTTTTTGATCTCTTAATAATAAGTATCTGGCTTGGTGTAGTAATTAACTGGGAACTTGATCTCCATAAACAATCAGGGGAGAAGGCAGCAGATGCCTCCAAAGCATCTGAAGCACTGCTAGACTCCTTTGTCCGCACAGAGACTTTCAGTACATCGCTACCCACCCCTCAGCTGCATAGGAGATTAAACACCTACAAGTCATCCAGAATGTTTTAAGCATGTGCAGCGAGCAGCTTGCAGGTATGTAGGCAACCTCATTACCTAGTACAGAGGCAGTAAGTATATTTAGATGACTGAAAAGTCTGATAGGACTGCGCAGTAAGTGGTCTAAATCGTGTTGAGTTTGAGGACAAAGATCTGTAAGACAAGTGGAGAACTTTTCCTTTTTTGCTGAGGAGTGTCTTCGACTTGATTCTAAATGCAAATATTGGAATATCTATTGATAGGTTTGAGAGGAAAAGAAAACTTGCCAGGAAAAGAGAGAACACCCAGAAAGACAATGAAGCAGAACTGAAATTCTGGAAGGGCCTTAGGAAAGCTTTTGCCTTTGGGAGTTATTTTCTAAAATTGGGAGCAATAAAACCTTGAATCTTGTGAATTTACACAGAACGTTCATAAACAAATTCTAATAAATGGAGAATCTTATTTCAGCATGTCTTTTTGACAGAATCCCCCCAAACACACACAATAAAACAGGGGACCTACATATGTTAATTAGCTCCTTTAAATAAAGATACATCAGCCTCGTGTTAACATCTTTAAAGCTCTTTCTGTGCATAAAACATGACTTTTGTCCATTAATGCTCTTAAATCATGTGAGGAGACAATATCCAAGATGCAACTGACTGAAGTCACACTTTGCATGGGAAAGGTAAGTGAGGGAAGAAGTACCAGAGATCTTGTCTTTGTCAGTTGGAAGAGTGACTGGAACGTGTGAATATTGAAGTTTTTCTCCGATCTAGGACCCAGGCCAGGAGCAAAGGAGCTTTCAAACTGGACAAACAAATGGATAAATGGTCCAAAAGTAAGACTTGTGTGATGGCTACATAAAAAGGGATTGCCAGTAGATGTCCATCAAACCCACCTGCCTTTGCATAGTCAGTTTCATTACCTCCAAACTGTTCCTTACCCTCTCACACATAGGTTGCTATTACATTGCTAGACGACTCCTTTAGCATTCATTATAACAAGAGAGTCTTGTTTAAATTTCTTTAAAGATTGTTATCTGCATTGGAAATGAACTTATCCATTAATATGTTTAGGTCCTATACATTGCTGGAAATTCTGTTTGTTCAAATGAACTCTAGAGCTAGTGGTTTAGTTGTAACACAGCTATGATGGTTGTTTTTAGAATTACTAAGATGTATGTTTCAAATCTACTTTAGGCGTTTCATGAATTTTCTTTGTTTGTAGAGCTTGAAATTAAAATAAAGAGAAAACTGTCATAACATTTCTGTTCAGATAATTCTCCTAAACAAAATTATTTTTTACAGAGTTTCTTGTAATAATAAAAAAGTACGAAATATGTCAGCATCAGAACAGACTAGATTTATTACCTGGAAAAGTTATCTCAGTTTTACTTTAAGTCATTTCAGCAGCCTGCAAGAAAAGAATGTCCATGTTTCTTCTTAGATGTTAGATTTCAAAGATTATCTCATGTTGCCAGTTAATTTTCCATTAACAGATTGGTGTCTGACCAGCGGTAAATTAACAAACAGAAAATGTTTCCCTCTTTTCAGCTCTAAAATGCGAGGAAGGAGAAAGGTTGCAAAGGTGAAGAGCAATGATGTATATGTGTTGGACCAAAAATTAAAGCTAAGCTAGGTGTCTAATAGTTAGGTGACACTACACCCTAGGAAAACATCTCTGTCATAATGTCAGAGATCTCTCCACAGCAGTGCTGATTTGATACCTTTGACAGCAAGATAGATAGATATACAACAGGCTGTATGCCAGCTTGCCAGGAGGTGATGTGTACCTCTTTCAGCGGTTCGTGCCCTGCTTCATGCCAGACGTTGGCTGGATTGGTTCATTAGCTAGGCAGCCCTCCTGGTGTGCTCTACAGTGTTACAGATATAGCCAGTCCATTTTCTCAATGCAACAGATATGAGGAAATAGCTCCTCTGCTGATTTGTTTCAGATTTGTACACTGCTGTAGCAGCAGGCAGAAGCTCAAGCTATAAAGCTGGGAAAGGATCCATAACTCTGGCAATTAGTGGTAATTGTGATAGCTATAATACATTCATATCACACTGGTTTCAGAAGGAAGTTCTTTGGCTCTTTAGTGCATTTAAGGATGGATTTAATCTGCCCTTGTCCCTTTTCAGTGCTGTAACTGTATATAGAGGATGCAAAAAAATCTACACTTGTTGGGGGGAACATTTCTCCAGAGAACTATCAGTAACTACCTCTCATTGCAGGTCTCGTGCTGGTGGAAAATGATGAAAAAAAAAAAAAAAAGCCCATGTTGGCACAGGTTTCAAGGATTTTGGGTTGCTTTGGATTCTTGCTCAGGGAGCTGGAAGTCAGATACGAGATATGATTTTTTTTTTTTTCTCTTAGCCCTGAGCTTCATGTTCTGTATCGTGCCTAGTACAAAGGACCCTTAGGATCTACTTTAGTGCTTTGCATGTCATTGGGCAAAACTGTGTAAAACTTACCAGATAAGCTGTAAGAGTGCTCATATGAGCCAGGGATTCAGAGATGAACTCCATGCAGGAAATAATAGAATTTCTGTAGTTGATAATCTCATATATTCAATTGCAGCTAGCCAAAACCTCGTGTTACCAGTGCACTGAGTAAGTATATTACTAAGCCATGTTGCCTTTTAATTTATTTTTCTATCAATGGCATCTAATCATCTGCATAAATCATAATATCTAATGAAAGTTAAAATCTTCATTAGTCATTTACACATAATATATAAATGTTTAACATGCATGAATCTTCTTGGATTAACTTCTTTAACGTTTTGTTTACTATCATTTTAAAAAGGGATGAACCATTTTAAATTTTCTGCTAATAGCATTCAATGCCATTGCAGTGAGCATGATTACTTGTGAAGATACAACTAAATTAGAATATTTATTTACGTTATTTAAAGAAATCTTATTGTGTTTGCATAATTTATAACCCTGGAATTCCAAATAATCATTATTTATATCCAAATTATTGAATTGTTTAATCCATATTTGATTCTCTGAAAAATTACTCTAATCCCTTTAGTCACTTTCCTTTTACAGTTTGGATTTATTTTGCTTCAGTTAACAATTCTTTCTTCAAAAGTTATTTGAAATGAAGCTTTTAAATATAAATAGGTATTTTTTATTTGTTGAAAACCAGCAGAGGAAAGTTTCAACCATTATTTTGGGGGATTTTTAATACTTTGTTTTGTTCTTTGTATTTTCTTGTCTTCCCATAATTATCCTCTTCCTAAAAGAAAAGAATAATTGTATTTTTTTTTCTGGCCCTCTTAGGAGGTTAGACTTTAAAACTGTATTTCTTTAGCAATAGATGTTTCTTATCAGAATGTATCAAGTGAATATAAAGATTTGCCAGGCAGTAGATGTTACAAGCCAAATCTACTTGGGCCATAAGGAGGATAACAGCTACAGAACCTTTGCTGAGCAGCATCACTTTGTCTTTCACACACAATTTCCGTCTTCAGCTTTGAAAAGGTAATGGTGCAGTATGAAAATTATTGTCTACGGACATAGTTAAGCAGTCAAATGTAAAAACAAATGAAATAAAATGCAGTCCTTTTTTACACACATGAAATGAATTTCAAGAACATTTCATTGGTTACAAGATATCAAGTATTAAAACTGTAATAATGTGAGCACATAGAGTCCCAGATAGAAGCACAGTTCTAAAAATCAACCTAAATTATATTGTGAAGAAAACTTCAGCACAGGGCAGGGACTTTTTGATTATATTTGATGCATCTACGATGTGATATGGACCAGGCAAGAATCCTTCTCTTGTTAATTTTCTCCCCTTCTTTCACTACAGTCGCTCAGAGCTGCGCATTTGGGTTTCTTCTGGAGACTAATAAAAGTTACTTTTTGGGCAAACATCACTTCCTTTTTTGTTTTATAATAGAAAGCCTTCCAATTAAACCCCTCAGATAATATTTTTTGGGAATTAGTCCTCCAAAAAATCTTTAGCAAATGAACTCTTCAGTAAGTGAACAACAATTGACCCAAGCTACATTTAACTTTGACAGCTTGTTAACCTGGGTGGTGGTTTATACTCTTTCAGGCTGAAACAGAAATGCTTTGATTGTGGCAAGAAAGCAAACTCCTGACTTAGAAGTTGAGGAAAGTACACACTTTAATAACTCTTCCATCAGTAATAGATATGGATCAATTATTACTAATAACAAAAGACATCAGACTTGAAACTTAAAAATGAAACCTGAAGGAGTGTTATAGATCTGACAAAAAAATTAAGGAAAGAAATATGGGACCTTATGTAAATAAGCTGCTACTGAAAGAACATGAAAAAAAAAAGATTATAAAGTGTCAATGTATTTATAAACAGTTTTGCTTGCATTTGAGAAAGTTTTGCACTTTTCTTGGAAAAATATTGTACTGTACAGTGTAAACTTTCCACTAATATTGTGCCTGAAAAATGCCTTATCCCTTCAGATCTTAAAACTAGACCAGGGAGGGGGTAGGTTTGCAGCTGATACCGATATTTTACTGCATGCTGGAGTGCCTTACTGATTACCATTACTCACTGGAAGACTTTTCTGTGCCTCCTGCATCTCTGCTAGTTACAAAGCTCTCTGCTAGTTAGGAAGCCTCAGTGCTTTGCTTTATATACTCATCACAGACTAGACTTCCTCTTATCCACTAATCTTAAAAATCACATTCCCTTCAACCTGGTTTAAGATAAAATTTGTATAGAAGTATTTGCTTCAAGATCCAAAAACCTTCTAGATCCAAAATACTTCTAGATCTGAAATAGATAATCGTTAAGAATATTTATAAAAGGCATAAATGTATGACAAAGTTTAACTTTCTTAAAATATGAACAAATTTGAAGATATTTTGCCCCCTCCCCCCCCCCTTTTCCTTCTCCAGATGATTATTTTTTTTCTTTTTCTAACAAAACATTTAGAGGTTTCTTCTTTGAGTATATCTTTCAGTATATTTCAGGTTGCATCTATTAGAGAGAATTAACCTTTCTAGCCTTCACCACAGAACATTCCCAGAGGGTGCCTCCTTTTGGTGCCTCCATTAGCCTTTATAGACTACTGCTCTTTTGAAATTTTCCACAGACTTCAGACAGATATCTTTCAACTTGATATTCATCCAGGGGACAGTTCTTCCTCAAAATAAGTTGCCTTTCTTAGTTAGAACAGTGGCTTGATGCAGATGCCTAGACATTAGCATCTAATACTGTTTTAGATATTCTTGGGTGTCTGACCCAGCCTCTAGCTGATAATACAGAAAGGCACAGATATCCCAGAGCTCCTGACTGATGTCCAGCCCTGTGTGGTATCTTGGATACCTCAGGGCACTGGGTTCAGCTCAAATTAAGACACCTAATTATTTTTTTGGGGGGGTAGGGGGGTGGGGGGGGATTTTTTTTGACTGAAACCAGATATGACAATAATCAAGCACTTCAACAGCAACAACAGGTTTTGTGATTGATTTCCAAGTTAATTGTCCTAAGCATATTATAGTAAAGTTGCACATAAATACAACAAAAAAGAAGAAAGTCAAGGGCTTTAGATAAACAGACTTTAACAGTTCAGAAACAAGAAGTTCTCTGCTAAACAGAAATCACGTCAGTAGTATCTGGGTGAAATATGTAAAAATAAATCTGCAAAGATCTGTTGGACTTTTAAACATAAATAGCTATATAGCTTCTTGCACATGTCCATCAGTGTAATAGTAGAGGTTTTTAATGAATTTGTAATAGCATGTTCAAATTCCTTTTGTGTTTATTCTCTGTGAACATCTGAATAACTGAGTTTTACTGGAATAGATTTTATGGAATATGAGTTTCAAAGACAAGTTAGAAATATTAATTGTAACTGAATATTTAAAGTCCCCTTTTATCACTTTTTTTTTTCTGGTAATGGTTGCCTGGTCTCCTAAAATACAGAACATCATTTATCTTGGCTGACCAGTTACAGCTGCACTATACTTTTTTCCAATGTTTAGAAAGATTATTATCCTGACAGTTCTGCCTGTCTCCCACCAAAAATTTCCCTACAACTTGTCTACTAATCTACAAAACTAGGACATTCAAGAGAACTGTGATTGAGCAACAGATATTTTATGGACAAAAGCTGAGGGTAGCTTAATTGTGAATCCTATTAAGGAATTGCATTTTAGCATGGTCTTACTGGTTGACAGTGAGCTTCAAAGCTATGAGTTTTTCTTCAATGGCTATACCAATCCAGACAGTATGTACTTTAGAGAAGTGGCTTACTTCTGTCTGTGGCTTTCCCATTGTGAGAAAGTTGATACTGCAATACAAACACATAGCTTGTATGTTTTGCATCTCTCATGAGATGTCCTGTCTTTAAACAAGGTAGCTGAAATAATAACAGCAGTTTAATCATGAAATTAATCACACCTAATTTTAGATATGTACCTTGTAGATCTTTACTTCTGAACTAATCAGCATAGGCTATTTTTACAGTCAATAAAGAGAACTAGGCATTTGCAGGGTGCAATTCTTCTGACAGTTTGGACGTCCTCATCAGGGTGAATAGACGTGTCTCCATCAGTTATGAATGGAAACTAGATGACTAGCAAGATACAGGTATCTACATTGTGCATCTACGTTGTGGTCTACATATGGTCAGTTATGTAAGTATTAACCCTGGGTCATCCTCAAGTTTTGCATATTTTATTCTAAATTTTAGGTTGACACATCTATACATCTATTAGCTATCTATCTCATCTAACTATTTTAAGGCCAGCTCTGATTGGCCTATATGGCCGATATATACTGTTCTTCCTTTCCCATCTCCCTCTTTGTCCCTAAATTAGAACTAGTCAAAATAATGCTTCAAGCACCATTACAAGACCTTCAAGCAGGTTACAAGACCACCAGATTAGAAATACTCATACTTCTTATCCTGCTTTGTGTGGGATGTTAACAATGTGGGATGTTAAATCTTTTCTTATTTGTTTGTTTTTGTTTCTTCTGGTAAATTGTAATGGCATAAGTTCCACTTGTATGCAAGTCTTTGATGAAATTAAAGCAGTTACATTATAAGTGATGATTGCAAAAAAAAAAAAAAAAGACTCAAAATAGGAAAAAAATACGGTTATTATTTTTTATCTGATTTAACCTAGAAAGTTTATCATTAGCTCATGCACTTGAAACATTGTGTAAAAGCAAAAGGGCTGGATTTCCATCTGATGCCAATCAAGGTAGATACATTAAAATCACTGGACTTGTATCAGTTTGATCTAACTTAAGGTCTGGCCATTGTGAGTAAGTACTCAGCATCTTTTTATGAACAATTGCAATATGGGAATAGGAAATCAAAGAAAGTTTTCTTAAATCTTAAAGTTAGGTAGTATAAAGCTTGGGTTTCCTTCAATTTCTGTTGCAGTTGCATAAACTCCCTCGGTAAAGGCTGAGCACATGAAAGATTTTCTTAAGCTCATTGCCTCGTATTTTCATTTGATCTTAACAGAAGCCTTGGTTAAAAGTGTACTATGTTATGATTAGAAAATACAAGATTCAGAACTTAGTGTTCATCTTACACTGGTTTTGCTCTGATGTAATGCTGTTGATTGCCATTCTGATTGTCATATTGACTTCCTGATCAGCCAGCTGTTACCTAAGGTTTCTCTTTGATAGGTGGGGACAGCAGGGACTGATAAAAGAGAGTTAAAATGGACAAATCCCTGAGTCAGAGAAAGGAAGAGTGCTTTAGTTAATCCCTCATTGACACTGAGTTCTGGTAGACAGACAAATGTGCTACAGCTCTCCAGTGCTTTGGCTCCTGTTGGAGTTTATCCCAGTACTTTTTAGAAAGTGTTTCCATGTGTATTCATTATTATTTCAGAATCTTTCTGATACCCAGTATTTCTCTTTCTGTCCTCAGGAACTAGGAGAAACAAGCAAACAAACAAAAAAGCCTGCTTGCTTTTGCAGTAGCTTTTTATATATTTTAAAATTATTATCATGTTTCCTAAAAGATCTTTGTTTGTTTGTTTGCTTGCTTGTTTGTTTTCCCAGACTTTAATAATATTTCAGTATTTTCTAGGAATTCATATTTTTTGACTACTATTTGTTCTCGTTCCTCTCATCTAGTCACTGTCTACCTAAACCACATTTTTTTTTCCTCGGCTGGAGTGCTCTAAACTTGATATGTTTGAGTCCAGGCCAGACTCCTACTGAATGGAGAGCAAGACATTTTGTTCTTATGTCCTAGTATAATCGTACTAATCTGGGCAACAGTTAGACACTCCTGACAATGTCCTATTTATTCCGATATTCTTGAAGGACTCCTATTGCTGGTGCACAGATACCAAAGGTATCCACTAGTTTTGGAGAATTGTTGGAATTTGGAGTGCATATTTGTGCTGGATAAAGTATTATAACTGCATACATATCTTTCCTTTATGTAAAGATAGATCTTGAAAAGATTTACAATTAGGTCATATGGCTCTATGTTTGATGGGATGGAAAGGAAGAAGAAATGCTTCCCTATCTCCACCATGGCAACTTTCCTTCACCTTTTTTGAAGCAAACTGACATGCTAAAATGGGAAAGGAAACATGACTCCACTGCTGCTTTTTGTACTAGGCACATGGGTAAGAATGTTAGTCTACATTCATGTCTAGAAGTGGGTTGCTGCACTGTACTTTGCTGTACCTCCACTTCTGTTTCATCTACTATCCTTGTTGCTATTCTGTGCAGAAGAAGGAAGATACAACTGGATTGCCTCAGAAGGAATTTACTTCACAAACTAAAAAACAAGTTTAGATGGCTTTTTGAATCTCAAATTGGAAAAAAGGATTCCACACAAGATACTAGAAACAATGCAAGTTTTGACTTAGGAAAACAAATAAAAAAGCAGAACAGCAACCTAAATAAATCCTAAGGGACATAAGATATTCAGCTCCCATAAAAATTCAACAACTGCTGCATACTTAACCTCCTCAGACCTTACAAGATTTCTTTGGAAGAAGTTCTGGCTGTCTAAAGAAAGTTTGTTTCTGGAACACATTTCAGTAAGTGTAACTCAGCTGGTTGGTTATGGGAAGACAAGGCTTCATTAAGATTAAATCTTGGTATTATAATTGTCAATAATCACATCTGTGCATCCAAAAGAGAAGAGTTTCATTTAACAAAAGCAAATAATGTGGTTTGCACTTTTCTGAATGTTACTGACCTGATGAAAATAAGTGGTTGTGTTTATTCAGTGTTTTACAGGTTGGGGGGTAAAATGTATGACTGCAGGAAATGAGTGAACAATTTGTTGTGAGAATTTGATATACAGTATTGAAATGCAATTAAATAGAAAGATTAAAAATCAAACAAAAACAACAAAAAAGCAAATTTATAATAGTTGTTCCACTCATATTCAACAGGTCTTAATGTGTCAAAAGCATTCCATATTTCTCTGTATGGTAATATTGACCAAGCCAAAGTAGGTTAGAGAAACAGGATCACTGCTCATGTTCACAGAAGGTGAAGGGATGAGCAGGAAGCAGGTGGCTGTTTTATATACTACCTCTCCTTGCATGTAATGGCTTCCATTTTTATGTCGAGGATTTCCAGAACAAAATTATATGCATAAACAGTGATTTAAGTACAGTGAATCTACTGTGTCTGAATTCAGTCAGAACATCTGGATAGCATATTCACAATAATTCAAAAGGATCTTGAGTGCATCAACATTATTTTACTGTAGATGTGACATCCACTTCTAATGTCACTTTTCATCTGGAATCTCCAGATATCCAGCAACCAAGTCAAACTGCAAGATATCCACAGACACCAGACAATGCAAAAAGTATTCAAATTCTGTTAAAAAAAAAAAATACATGAGAAAAGAAAAAAAAAAAACACACAAAAAAACGTGCATGGACATGTAATAGTATTACTCTTCAACAAAATATTCTGAGCCTGTACAAAGAAGAATGTAATGCATTATTGGCATAAAGCACAGTATTTTGATTTGTCCTGTAAACAATTCTTGTCAGAAATGTTGCCTGGGTGCCTTTAGAAGTTCATTTTCTTGAGTACTTATGATCCTTGCAACTGAGATTTTTCACGCAATTTTGTTGTAGTAAAGAAATTCGCAATCACATAAATATTGTCATGAATCAGGAGAGAGAGTTAGTAAAGGCCTTTGAGAAGGCATTAATAAGTCTGTAATATTCTTACCTGTATTGTAGCACAGATATTTATACAATCAATTTAACATACTATTTGATTCTAATATTCATTATCCATTTAGTTTTCCTATGTGTTTCACAGAAGCTTATAAACCTCTGAATTTTTAAAAACTTGCCTTATACAAAAGAACGCATTTAAAAGAAAAGGTCTCAGATTAGTCAGAAAATAGAGGCAAAGAATCATGTGAAAATACAAAATTATTTCTCTCTCTTGAATTTTGTTACTTGTAAGTTATATTTGTGAGTTTTGAAATAATTCACCTTCAATATTTGTCTTTGTTTTACATATCAGTGAGAACAACGGGGTTAGATAAAAAAGACTTAACAGAAAAAGATTAATATTTGTTTTTCCTGCTTTATCATTAAAATATTGAGCATCAAAATAAACCTGAAATCTCTTATGCTGCTACTAAAGCCAACATTTTTCATTGAAATGTTACACAAATTTCAGTTAATTCTAATGCAGCCTTTTGTACTCCTGAGGCAGCTGTCGAAGAGATCCTAATTCTGAAGCATTTCAGACCTACCAGTGAGGAGTACAGTGTAAACTGTTCTGCATTATTTTGTGGTTCATAAGCAGTCACTTTTTTTTTTTTCATTGATTTTGTTGCATTTGGTAATATTTTTATCCTTTCCTATGGTGTTAATGTTTACTTCTTTCATTTTTGTATTCATCAGGGTTGTTCTGGGCTGCACATAGACAGCAACGAGTGTACCCAGCATCACTGGGTGACCTCCCCGAAGTGGACCATGAAGAAAATCACTGAATTTCAAGGGGAAAGATCTGTCCTCTGCTTGCAGAATGAACCTTGCTAAATGAAGAGCCACCAAAGGAGAAAAGGAGGGTATAGGCACAAATTGCTGTATATTACCTCAATTTCTCTAGAGACCCTTTTTAATTATGAGCAAATTATAAGAACAGCAGCTTCCACAAGGCAGACATAGTTCTGTTCTGTCAGCAGCTCCCTACAATTAATTTTTTTTAATGCTTAGCAGTAGAATAGCAAGATTTTTTTACCTTTTTCAGAGATGCCTAATTTAACAGAGGCGATGGATGAAACCAGTTGCTTTTGCTGCATCCTCCCTCCCTCTCCTGCATCCTCTCTGTGATGCCTACAGTGAAACACTGATGGTTGACATGTCCTACTTGTGCAAACAGGTTGCTGAGGGAGCCAGAGCTGACTATAGTATGCAAGGATTTAAAAAATAAATAAATAAAAATTAAAGTGAACAAACCTAAATGTTTAAAATCAACTAGCATGAAGCAAAACATCAAGCTACTTCCCCACTTTGAAGGGGAAGGGAAACACAGTGTTCAATGTTGCACCAAGTACTACCCAGCAAATACTAAGCTGGCAATGGCTGGTTACAGAGTCACAAGTAACTTCTCCTGGCTGTGATGTAGAAGGCTGTAGCAGTAAAGATAGAGATATTCTGGAAGACAAAGATCTTAATACCTGTAATAAAATCTGTTTGCCATGGTGTAGATCTGAAACTAGTTTGGAAAATGATGCCCTATTTTTCCAGCAGAAAACTGGGTGAATACCTTGATGAAACCCTTATCTTAAACTAATAACTAAGTGTTCACTAACACTTTGTTATCTTCAGATAACCAACTGCAGTGAGTTCTGGATAAAGGCCCATTGGAATAAAGGTGAGTGCCATGTGTGTGTCTGATTTCTATAAGCACCATTCTGCCACTACATCCATTGCATGCATTTATCAGGGTCATGACACTTTGTGCTTCATAAAATAAAGCATAAACAGGCACTCAAAAATCAAGGCAATTACAAGCCATGTCTCATTTGAAGAATTTTCACCTGAATTGCAAGGATGTATTTTGGAAAACAAACAAACAAACATTTTTGGTGAGTAAGACATTATCTGATGTTTAAAAATCCCAACATCAAAAAAATAATGCCTATGGGGAGAAATATAAATGGCAAACTGAAAGAAGATTAAAAGTGACTAAGTCATGAAGTCTTTAAGCTATGGAAATAGAGAAGATAAGGCAAACAGCTAACTCAATTTGATGTTACAGCTGAAAGTCTATACATTTACAGAGAATCTCCTTCTGCTGCTTTTACACAGTCTCTTTATTCCCATCAGGTGATGAACAGGGGATGAAGCTTTAGGGAGCTTAGGTTATGGGCATAATAAATGTTCAAAACACTTCCAAAATGAATGCAAATGAGAAATGTACGAGTACCTGCCTAAGAATAATTTATAATCCTTGCATCGGTCAGAAAAATATAGTAGCAGCAGCAGTTCATTATGCACAGGAGCAGACCCAAATTTGACGGCTTTCTGCTACAGTCTTCAGGAAAATAAATGTTATCTTGATATTTCATAGTAAATGCTCTCATTGATTCGCCTGCTGGCAATCTGTCAGTTAGATCGTGACATTTCCATGCATATCCTCTTTCCAAAGAAAGAAGAAAAATGCTAAAAATATACTGACATGGTAGTGTTAGTCTTCAAACAACAAGCCTATGCACCTTTTAATAAGCATACCTCTAATATCCTGAGAAGGAAAGAGTTCTTTGTTGAGTACCCTAATGTTGTTAAAGGAAGAGCCTTGCAACACCTAAATATCAAAACAGGTTAGTGACCATAACAATTTTATCATTTTATTTTTTTTACCTGGTGAGCACCGACAAGTTTTTGTTTTTTGTTTTGTTTTTGTTTTTGAACTATTTGCATTTTGTAGGATCTTTGGAAAGCCATATGAAATGGCTTTCATTATGAGAATTATCGTGAAATTTTTGTATAGGCAGCCATTCTTACAGTTCTTTCAAATGACCTTTAAATTTCAATAAACCCATGTTTTAGAGAACACAAGTAGAGTACTGACTATGTTTTAGGTCTGATTATGCAGTGTGTAATCCCAGACATAGTTGTGGAGGCATTAAGAAAAGCATTAAAATAAGTTGACCCAGATGCTCCTAGGCTTATGCTAGGTTATTACCATGTGAAACCAAATAAAACAAAAATGCCTAATTTATTCTGAGTCTAAATTCTAAAAATAATATACATATTCTGCTGCTAACTACAAATACATATATATAAAGGAATACTGAAAAAACATCACAAGATATCCAGAAAGATTTATTTTGCAACGGCAAATATTTGAAGGACTGTACTTGTATTTTCTTATGCAGCTTTAATCCTGAGTGAGACAACAGCCTGTGGTGAATATATGTGATCTTGCAGCTGAAGATCATGTCATGTTGCATAAGCACAATGACAAAGGAATTACAATTGTCCAAGGAAGTGTAAATCTGTCATGTCCTAACAATTGAGCTTTTCAACCAAGATAACCCTCAGTTAAGCTACTTTTGTATAAAGATTATGTAATTTATTAAAATTTACATTCAATGAAAAACAGTTGGAAAGCTAAAAATATGTTTTCTCCAACGTTACGTGGAACTAAATTAAATTTACAAGATCTTAGCATCTGGGACGGAAATGGAATTGCTGTGCCCTGTTTATTGGTGCGTCACTGTTTTTGTGTTGCTGTTTACTCATCAAGTTAAAGCATTCAGGATTAGTCTCTGCTTCTGCAGGAATGTGTGCACAGAAGGGCAATTGTAAGAGTTTATAGTGCAGAAAAAGCTAAACACCTTTTCCACCAGGGAGATGAGGGGAAGGAGATGCCTTCCTAACCTGAAGATTTTCCCCTATCAAAGTTCACAAGCTTTCTGTATAATAGTAAGTAAAGGGATATATTAGACTTAGAAAACTTCCTGTCAGCTTCTTATTAATAAACAAAGATTGGCTTTTTAGAATTTCAGTGTATTTGACTATCTAATTCCTTAGTGAAAGACAAATAACAGAAAATCTTGTCAAAGAAATATAAAGAGTAGAAGATGCAGCCCTGATCTTATGATCTGTCTAATATATGCTTTGCATCTACTTTTGTATTGTTCTGACTGTTCTGTCCCTCTCTCTGACATTTCTGTTATTTTGGTTTCAGCAGTTCAGAAGGGATGATCATTGCTGATGGTACGGACTACTGGATAAGAGCAACAATTATACCATTTCTTCCCACATGGAGATAATGCAATACAGGGACCTTGATGGCTCGGGAGGGCAGAAGGCAGGCTTTGACACCCCATCAGTCTCCACCTGACTGTGAAATGTTATACTTGTCTCTGTTAAAACAGTGGAAATAGGTCTAAAGCTCTGCAACAACATGGATGAAGACATTTAACAGTCAATCTTCAATTCTAAACTGTGCTTTCCAACAATGATTCAAATCAAACAATGATTAACGGTGGTTTAATCATCCAGCCTGTACTTTACCAGTATTATGAATCCAAAAAAATCTCTTCTCACATAACCTGAGGCTCTATATTAGTGCCAGGAAAAACCTCTTGTCAATCAGCAACAGAACACTGTATCTTTGAAAGGATTTATGTACAGATTGGAAAATACTCTGTATTATTGATGGTATAAATCTACCAAAAAATTTCAGCTACATGCAAGTTCATAGAACTCATCAATGTGTGTTGACATTTTATATTATAATCTGACAAGTAAAGAACTCTTCTTCATTTGATGATATTCATCCGTAATTGATGATACATGCATTTCATACTACCAAGGGCCTGAATTTAACCTGGTATTTTGGCTTTAAAGTACAAAGATTATAATGGATTTTTTTCTGATTTAGTTACCGTTGTTTGATTATTAGACCTTGCTGCTTTAAAATATCTACAACAAAGAAAATGTTTTAATTTTATTAAAATAAAAGTTGCACAGTGCTCTAAAAATTTCTAACTTCAGGTTTTGGTGCACAATAAAATTCATTCTTATTCTAATTTATCAGCATAACTCTCATTAATTAATTAAGGTTTCTATTTAATTTCCAGCCACATTTTATCTAGGATCTAGCCCTTGCTGAAAATTTTTGCTCCAGAATTTAGCTTAGAAGGAGGAAAAATGCTCAATGAAAAACCTCTTTTATGTTTCTCCTGAAATAAAAAGAATTTTGAAAATGAGAATAGCTGACAAGCTATCCTTGCATTCCCAAATTTACAGAGAGTTCAAAATGTAGTATTTAAGGATGTCTGCTGTTCCTTTCAGCTGTTTAGCTTTGTAACCTAAGGTTACAGTGTAAATGTCTGTTCTCTTAATTATTAGCGCCAGTCTCGTAATTACCCAATGACCGATGATTTTTTTGTAGTGTCTCCAATTACTACCTTAAAATTCTTTCTTAACTTTTCCATCTGGAGATTTTTATATAATAATGAACAATGTGAAAGATTCAGTGTTGATTTTTCTGCTCAGTATGCTGTGTTCTTCTTCAACTCCTCAAATTCACACCCATGACTCAAGAACAGAATTTTTGCTTGTTCAACTAACTACAGCTGTGATGCCAGCACATGAGGACAACTCACAGTGTCATGTTATCACAGCAATAATGCGGTCACTTGATTTTAACAAAAGCAGAACAGACAATGAGGACATAATCAGATGATATGAAATGCTTCATGTGTCTTGAGACAAATGAGACAAAAGTTCACTTAATGAAACTATTCCAGTGTTCTTTCAGCCAGAAGTCTGAACTTTGGAATGGTTTAGACCATACAGAGCAATCTTTGCTTTGCTTTCCAGGCCAGAACAACTTTATGCCCAGCTTGGTACACACATAAAGAAACTCAGATCTGTCTACATCCATGTGTACATGCTAGCCATATCTTGAACTTTTTCTTCTGTGCAGGGCTTTATAGGTAGGAAGCAGGATCAGAATCATAGCAACTGTTCTCCTTTCTCATGCTAAAAATATTCTGACAGATCACCATTAGCTGCTAAGCCTTCTGCTGCAATTTTGCCCTTGGAAAGATGGCATAAGGTGAAGATTTTCTGGGAAAGCTCGCCATATCAGAATGTACTTCTGCATCCTTTGAAGAGGTGGTGGCTGAGTCTACATGGTCTTCTCCTCCATCATTTCAAGTGAGGTAGGACTACACTCACCTTTCTGGGGATAAATCTGATACTTTGGACTTAATCTGTAGATGCTAATTTTGCATCTCATCTATGAAAATCTGATAGCAAAAATTCCTAATTTGGTTCGCACATTGAAAACAACAACAGTAACAATCACAAGTATCTCTCAGCATTTCTCTTTATCTGGCTTTATGGTAAGAACATATGTTCCAATATAATGAGTGTTATTCCTGAGAACAACTTGTCCTTGTTTTGTTTAGAACCTGGTTTTCATTTTTGCATCTGTATTTCTCATAGCATAAATAGATACTTACTCAAGGGATATTTGTTTCTGTCTTTACTAGATATGGACTGAACTGTAAGACTGGAGCTGTTGAGTGCTGAGTGATGTGGGCTGAGGAACAATGGAACTCTGGCTGGTGAGACACCCATATAACGGGACTTCTTCCATTTCTACGATATTCCTTTCCATTTCCACATCTGTTTTTTGTCTAATTGTTAAAGGTAGTGTAATCCTTTTGGGACCCATCAGAAATCTTCAGCATTTTAATGATTGAGCTCCTAATAAGAAATTAGACTGACTTCTCTCACCAGCCTGTCATTTTTAAAATAGAAACAATAAAAGAAACTTTTCTCTTGGTGTAGCAAAAGCAACTTTTGAGACCAGTGGAGGTTTTCCTTTATCTGCTTGGATGCTAAAGGAAACAGAATCTTCTTAATGTGCCAAGCAGCAAGATGAGCTCAATGAGCTGATAATACTGTAAGCATTTTTACCACTGCATCAAGAAATGGTTGCTATGGAGAGAAGTTGCTATGGCTGCTAAAGTGACTGCAAAGCAATGTTTCTTTCTTTCTTCCTTTGTTTTCTTGAAAGACCTTATGTTTTACACTTGTTGAAATTAAAACACTCTGCTTTTCTTATGGAATGGAAAATATCCCAAAATATCACGCATTTGACAATAAAAAAACAATAATGCCTACCTCACTGAAAACCTGCTCAATAACTACTCATTCATTGTAATTTCCACTAAAACTATGGGATACATATGTCTTGTTCCTCACTGTCTCCTAATTCCTCTACACTTCCTGCTGCCCATTTGATGTGTTAATTGCCTAAAGGTAAAATTATTCTCCCTTTCATCTGTTGATCTAGTTGAGCTCAGTTCCTCAGTATTCTTAACTCAATTACTTATCCAGCTCCTATTGACTGCTGTCAAGACACAGCTTCTGGTGTAGCAAAAGTATGAACTAATGTTTTGTTTTGAGTGTATTGCCTGAAATATGATGACCATGACGCTGCTATGGTCAGTTTTCTATTACATGTAATGAAGGTAACCTCGCTTTTTGCTGTGATATGTAGACCTTTGCAATCAAGTATGTTGTGGATACAGAAAAAATATTACTGCCTGGAATTTCAACTCAGTATTCAATTTTGTTTTCTTTTTCTGTTGAACTTTCTGCTGCATAGAGATAAGTATTAGTAGGTTTTCCATTTAATGAATGTGCATTTTTCATGTTACTAATACTTAATATTTAAATGTGTCTTAGCAGGCATAGAAAATTACTTATTATAAGCTTTTTCTTAGAGGTGACTATTAATTTGTATGTGAAGATTAAAATGAAATACTCTAATAACCATGGACTTCATTCAGTAGAAAATCTACAGATTTCTGATTCTTTCAGTTTTCTAAAGACCCACTTCAGGACAGGATAAGTCTGTACCCCTACTTGCTTGCTTTGTGCTTATGCCATGAACAAAGTCAGATCCAGAAAACAGAAGCCAATGAAAACAGCATCTTCTACAGCTAAAAGTAAATACTAGATCTCAACAGAACTGTTCCTCTAAATGCTTCTGTGCCCCTAACAACATATTGAAAGCTAAACCACTGAAATAATCATCTCTAACTAGAGAGGTTTTATTTCTCTATTTATTTACCCATTCATTCTCATTGACTGCTCTCAGAGTTACAGGATGCCAAGAAGGAAATATAACAGGTATATACATATAGATATCAGCATCTAAGGAACAAAGATTCCATTTCCTTGAATTTAGTAGCTGTTGAAAAGAAGCCATTACTTATCGCAATAAAATTGTCTTAGATAATTGATATTCAAGTAACCTGTTTCACCTCCTACCATTTTAGATTTTCATTTTTATGTTATTTTCTTCCTAGAGTGCTATTTGGAAATGGAAATTAATATCAGGGCTTGATACTAAGGAGGACGATGGTGTAAGATTGTTAGCATATGGTGAGTAAAAATATCCATAGCAGAAAGTACAAGTCTGACTCCATAGATGTTTCTCCTCTTTTGAACAGGTGTGTGGGACATAAATAGACAGAAACAGGTTGTGGGAACCATTTCATCTTGAATAGTGGTAGATAAAATCTGTTGTTTCTTATTGGTTCCACAGTACTGTTAATCTATCGAATCTTCTTTTAGGGATGGATCAATTTTCTCTTGGCACTATGGACAAGCCAGCAAGCAAAAATACTACTTTTAAGTTACAGTACTGTGTGTAGTCCACTGCTTTGTGGTCCAGAGCTCCAAAATTGGAGCTGCTGCTTTTTGGTGCTCTATTTTCTCCTGTAATTATTAAAGAGTTAAAACACATTTTTGAACAGTAAATAACACACTGCTGCAATAATTTGCTTAGGGTATTTTAAACACTGCAGTTGCATAGTAATCTGAACTGTGAAGGACTGCACCCATTTTATCAAAAAGCTTTACTTTGCAGAATGCATTTTACATTTCCAGAAAGGTGGAATAAATAAATAAATATATAAATATGTTATGTATGTGCATCTTGTGTGGTTTATATGCAAATGCATGTATTCTGCAATAAATAACTGGAAAAAAAATATAAATCTTTCTTGTTCTATGTTCCCCTGAAATATATTATGAAACAAGCTGCTAATGTTACACTGAGAACAAATGGAAGTTTAACCATTCTGCAAACATAGAGTAACCACTAACATCTGCATGCACTTCCTATAACCCTGGTTACCTAGCCTTCTCTCATGCTGTAGTCTTGATGTTCCTTTTTTTTCCCTCACTTTTCCACTCATTAAGTGGTTTTAGAAAATCTTTTCATGAAGCAAAATCTTTTCATGAAGAGGCAAATGAATACTTGATCTTGTCATTTTTATATAGAGTACTTGATACTGCAATTCATTTGATCCTTTTCCTGACTTTATTGTAGGTGCAATACCCTTCCAAATAATTCTAGGCAGCTCCCTCATTGTAGGCAACCATCATATTCCCTAAATTCCTGACCTTAAAAATGAATTTACAATATAACGTGTAATTTAATTTAAAACATAAACGTGTACATGGGTATACAATATTTGTACGTGGTATCAAAATGCAGAACATATAAGTATTTTACAAATATAGACATATAAATTAAAAGAAAAAAAAAAAGAAGAAAATGCCACTACCTTTTCCTATTTCTCATATATGGAAACAATTGGGATAATTCTCAGCTACCAATACATTTTTCTCTTTACTTTTAGTATCTTATATTCACAACATTTTGGAAGGATCATTGTTATTTTACTTTATGACTTAAATATTACAGGAGTGGAAGAGAGGACATAAATCCTGTGGGCTGGTCCAACACCATTTTGTTTTACCACGGTTGTGGTGCTTTATAAATTAAGGCATAAGAGAATATAACTGCAGCTAGATATAGAGATCCTCTGAACAAATCTATCCAAGTCAGCTCTCAAAAAATAAGTAGCACAGCCTTTTTGGTGCATCAGTGTGAATGTAACAGCCCGGCTGAGGGGTTAGATTAATTATCCCGGTGTCATTGCTATAAAATAAATGTCTAGCTTCTTTCTGGGATTCAGTTAGTAAGACCACAGAGTACAAGGCTATGCTGTATCAACACATTCAGTGCCTACCGTGGCAACTCTATATGGTAATGCCATGCATAGCTCACATGTGACCTCAGAGACTACTCAGCTCTAATTGCCTTTCAGCTCCAACATGCTATTGCTTTCCCCTCCATTTCTCCTTCTGACCTCTCCTCCTTTCTATATCTGAAAGTGATTGTATGTATATTCTTGAGCAAAGAGAAATTTTAGAAGATCTTTTCCTCTGATTTTGATTGGATGCTATCCAAACAAAAGCATCCAATCAAAAAAAAAAAAAAAAAAAGGTGAAGATCCTGAGATATAAATTTTACATTTTTGTTTCATTTTGTATCTCATGAACATCCCTTCGTAAACTGCTGTCCCGAATCTGTAAAAGAGAAATCTGAGGAGATATTCTGAATGTCATCTCTGATCTTTGCAGTCCCTTGAGTGAAACCTTGGGGAAAAATTATCACAGGCAAAGACTCCTAGCTTTAGATCTTTCTTCCACTCTTTTCCTTTGGGATATTTAGCTCTATGAACATTAGGGTGTGCACACTGTATTTCTGATTCTTTATGAAATATATGAGACACTTTCTCTGGTATATTAACTTGGCTAGCTCAATTTTCTTTGCACTCTCTTTCAATCTAGTTGTACATCCATGTCAGCAAAGTCTTGTAAACTCCTTCATGGAATACTTTCATAATGCTAAAGAATCCACAGTCTTAAACAATTTGGGAGATTTCATGCCTCCATACTTGTAATTCACCTCAGAATAACATGCTTTTATGCCAGAACCCTCTCTCAAAATACCCAGCATTCTGGGATATTATGTCTTACAGTAGCGAAGATGATGAGTATAGGAGACTTTCAAATTGAAGAATGATACTATTTCCATTTGTTGATGCCTTTCTGTTCTTCTTACAACCACTCGGACAAGGTTTTATTTCTGAATGCTCATAAAGATGTATCTGTTGGAGTTAATGCAATACAAGCTGCAGATTTGGAGTTAATGGCCTTTGGAAGGATGCCTTCTCTTCTTTAGTTCAGTTTTATTTTGAAATAAGTAGATACTGTAAACATCCCTTGGTCATTCAAATTTCAACAACTTCTGCTTCAGGGACAGTAGTTCTTTTCCTTCACAGTCATGTGATTTGCCAATATCTTTTCTTTTTCCCTTCGCACTGCTGAAGATGAAAAGACTGAAAAGTACCACTAGTTACAAGAATATTTTCATTTGTTTGGCTTGTTATTCTTGTTCTGCTTTAAGATTAATCACATTCCTGCCCTTTCTTTTACCTGTGTCTTGTGTGTTCTACTTATAAGAAGATTGAAAGCAGACAAGCAGATCTGCTTTCTTAAAACACAGGTGAAAATAACTGCTTTAACTTCTGTGTATAACTATGTCTTAAAAATCTTTTAAATTATTATATTTATAAAACAAAATCTTTGTAAACTTATCTATACTTCACAGTAGTTCATTTATGAATCTACAGTTATTATCAAACCAATTTTATGAACACTAATGTTACAAAAAGTAAAGTTCCTTCTTTTGCCCTACTTATACTTTATTCCTACAGAATCCTGCTGCTACGGACCAAAAATAATTTCTCAAGATCAGAGGAAGTCCTTTGTAAGTACAGGCAAATGTGAAACTGTATTTTATCTGGCCAACTTGTTAAGGAGACAAACTGATTTTTTTCTCTATTTATTAGCAACATTGTTTAATTTTTCCCTCCCACAGAAATGGTACAGTACAGATCTTGCTGCTGTTTCAGGCAGCATTGCCCTGAGCTAGAACTACTTCAGGGAGGCAGATTGTCTCCTTCATCCTCAGCTGCTCTACAAAGATTACTGTCTGTAGGCCTCACATGGAGTACTGTCCACTGCAAATTGAATCTGTACAAAATGATTCCCCAGAAATATCTGAGAGGCCACTAAACAGCCACAAAATGAAATTAGCTCTTCTTCATTACTAACCCAAATCACACTCAAGCCAGAATATTATGAAAATTATTTCTGATTATCAATTTTCTGATCCATCCACTGTGCCCCAGCTTAGGGCTTTTATATAATCGATCTACATATTGATCTATATCTATCTATCTATCTATCTATCTATCTATCTATCTATCTATCTATTTTTTTAAGCAATAGTTTCTGATTCAGGCAAACAGCACTTGAGAGAAACTCCAAAGCTTTTGCTCGCGCTTATTTTCTTTGTATGTGGTAAAAACTCTGTATCTTAATAGAGACATAAGTGCTCACTCAGCCATTCTGGAGTATTTTTTTGTCCTTGTGTTATCCTCCATAGCTTCTTCAGACTGTCTGCTGGTTTTATTTTCCAGCATACTGTTTCCAGCATGAGTGAGCTCTAGTGAGAAAAAGAGGTCTTAAGATACAAACTTTCCTCTTCTTTTGACCTTTTTTTTGTCTTTTAGTTTAGTTAAATATTTAATCTCCACCTTCCTTTCTGCCCAAGAAGCTGACAAAATGACAAAATCCTGATGTCTGATCTACAGATTGCTAAATTGCAATCATGGATTATGGCCTGGTATGTAGCAAATAAACTGCCTCAAACAGGTAGTGACATTTCACTTGTTAGTCTTCATTATTCACTTTCTTTTAGATGCCAGTACACATGAAGTGGAGTGGAGGGAGAATAGTTCTTCTGTTCACTCCAGGCACTGCCCCACAGAGGGACTTGTGTAACTAGCGCAACTTGCATTCAGTACAGTGCACTGTTGCTGGTCTCAGATACATACAGCCCTTTTACATCAGTCATCAAGAGTTTTATGTTTTGCTAGAAGAACACACACAAACACAGGGACAGATTAGCCTCTGGATGGATAGCAGAACAAGCAGAAAATAAATGATTCATATAGTACACAAGTCAGGTTACACCAGGCAATGAGTTAGTTCATTTTTGGCGATTTATTCATTTTCTGAGGGGTGCAAAAAAGAAAAAAGAAAAAAAAAAGAAAAAAAAGAAAATGAAGGGATATATCTTTATTTTGGAAGGAAAACCTTGCTTAGTTTCAAATGGCACACAGAATACAGCCAAAGTTTTCAAGACCTGTGAGAGAAATGTGTAAGACTCCGGTACCAGGTGCCAGTGTACAGGTGCTGGCAGCAGGGCTGCAGGGCCTCTGGGCGGAGAGGCCGGGGTGCCCCGTGCCAGACACAGGCAGTCCCCAGACGGCTCCAACGGCCCCACCGCATGGCATGGCTGGGCCCCGCAGCCAAAATGGCGGCACCTCTGTGAAAACATTCAAGAAAGGCCAAAAATGCTGGACAGAGAGAGGCAGAGAGAACAAAAATGTGAGAAAAACCTAAGGGACAGAGGAGGAGGTGGTCTTGACCATAACATCCCAACAAATTAAGTTAAACTTCCCCATGCTGAGTCAGTTTTCCCCATGACAGTAACTGGTAAGCAATCTCCCTGCCTTTATCCTGGCACACGAGTTTTCTTCTTTGTCATTTTCCTGTTTGCTGCTCTGAGTCCTGCTGAGGGTGGGGAGTGGGTGAGCGGCCTGGTGGGCATTTGGCTACTAGCTGGGGCCAACACACCACGATTCTTCAGACTCAAGAGTGAATACAGTGTTTTAATAAACCGAAAACAGAATGAAATTCTACAGATGCATTTTACGGCATGCAAATGAGCCACAAATTAAAGGAGTAATGATGACAAACGCATAGTTGTTCGTTCAAAAAATGGACTCAAACCAGGGTTTACTTGGTGCTAAAGGAGTTAACAGAAATAGATGAGAGTAGAAAGGGAAGCTGGCACCTGCGTTCCTCCCTTCTTCTCCATAACTCAACACTACAAGTGATCAAACAGTTCATCAGATTTAAAAGTTTTTTGCTGCATTTTGTGGGGGGCAAAACAACAAAATTGGGACAGATCACCACTGAATGAGAAACTGTATACTGTTCTAGCCTCTAGGGAACTTCTCAGAGATTTTGGTGCACTGAGCAAAGCAAATATTTTTGGCAGTGCAAGGAAGGGCCAAAAGATCAGACAAGTGCCATTTGTAGCTGTCATCATTGTCGCAAAGTTATTGGTCTCCTAGGAAGCCAAAGAGAGGGCTTAAAGCTGCTTTAACTGCTCTAGTTTTTATTTTACTCTTCACCTCCACCCTTCTCCATTATGTTGCTAAGTGAACACCAGCTCTCTGAGTATTTTATGGTAATGTTTGAATTTATAACAGTACTTTCTCAAGTAAGAGATCAAAAATAGTGCAATTAATGTAAACATTACTTTTTTTTTTTTTNAGGAGATTTGAATATACATAGCTCCAATGGATTTACGCTGCCAATATTTAGGTTCAATTAATAAAAGCTGTACAAATAAGTTACATAAACATATGGCTCCTTTACAGCCATCTACCATGCAAATAACAAGCAGAGATATTTATTTGTTTTCCACAGGTATTAAATTTCTGTTGGCCAAATTGTGCCAGTGGCTATAACCATGCTGAGGTTGTTTAAAATATGTTTTTATTTTCTGTAATGATTGATGTGCTATGGGGTATCAGGAAATTTGCCTGAAGAAATTTTTCTTGATAGTCATAGGAACAAATACCTATTAATTGAAAAGATAAAAGCGAACAATTTTCAAGGTCTAAATAACATTATAAGTTAATGGAACTCCTAAAGAGGGATCAGAGTTACTTCATTTCAAAAAGGATTTTCTTGTGTTTCTCACTAATAAAATATGATTTCAAGTATGAAAGTAGATCAAATTGATTTTATACCAATTGACACAAGTGTCTATGGTGATAATAGTATGTTGATGGGCTCAATAAGACTGGTCTGAGATCAATATAACAGCACTTAGAACAATGCTCTTAATTTTCTGCTAAGCCAACAAATTATGTGAAGTAAATGATATTAAACTATGCAGAGATTCTGAGAAGGAAAATAGGCAGACAGTAGCAGTGTTCCTTATTCACCTGTCCCAACAAATCCGCAGATTTTGCTGGTTTGGTTTTGTTTCATTTTCTTTGGTTGTTTTAGTGTGAAAAGGCAACAATGGAAATCACTTTTACATTTTCTGTTATGTGCCATTTAGGCTCTATTTAATTTTTAAAATGTTTTTCTCATTAACCTAAATATTCAGATCAATCTTTTCTGTTTCATTGTTTAGCATTTTTTTGGTCAACATTTTTCTGGTCATATTTAATTCCATTTATACTATAAGGCCTTTGTGATAGACATCATGCCTTCACCTGTTTTTGTACTAGGTGGTGTTCTATGGTTAAGAACCTCTGAATTCATTTGTAAGACAAATTGCACAATAATTGTAAGTGACTGTCAGAAACTGCTGACTTCCAGTGACCTGGGATAGTTTGTCTTTGTATGTTCAATTTTAATCACAACTGAGAAAAAACATACTATGTGATTTCCAATGCTAATAATTAAATCAAAGTCAGCTGAAACACTGGAAATGTTTGAAAAAGTCTAACTCTCTGATGAAGTGATGCTTCTTGATTCATAAACTTCTCAATTATTTGCAGGAAGAAAAAAAATGAAGGAAATAACACTCCAGTACCCAGCAATTTACTAATGTGTTGTAACTAGCTTTTCTTGGAACAATTAGATTATCCCAGAACACATTATATTTGAAATTACTAAGAAATCTCTATACCCCAAAACACGAAAAGAGTTACAGCTGATAAAATCTTCCAGTGAGGCCTGGAACAATGCAGAGTAATTGTGTGGCTCCTTTGTGTTTGTTCTCCAAAATGTTAACAGGTCTGACTGGGATTTAAATATTTAGAGTAGAAATGAAATTTTTATAGTTACTATGGGGACTGTGGGGAAACAAGCAATAGCAACCTTACAGTAAAGACAGCTTTAGAAGAAAAGTGACATTTAGTTCATAAGTGGCAGCATATGCTTTGTCTACTTTCTTCAGCTGTGGAAATGCCCAAACTTTGGCTCTGTTCCTACAAGATGATGACTACCCTCAAATCCCCATGGGCTAAGTTCTGCTGCCCTTGTTTACTGAAGTAAATTTGGAGACATCTCATTTATCAGGACAATTGCCGTGGATTCACATGAGTGTAAGGTAGCAGAATTCGGGCATTTATTTACGTTGTAATGCAGGGTGCTTCAAAACATGCAGAGTAAGACCCTTAATTTGCCATATGTTTGAAACAGCAAACTCTCAACAAGGAAATTAGCATACATCTTTGTAATTTTTTCTTGGTGTAATTGCTGAATATTATCTTTTTTTTTTTCTCCCCCTCTTGTCATAATGTGCCCTTACAGATCAAAGGCTGTATAAAATACAAAAAATATGCATATGAACACCGGAGTAAGAACATGTCAAGGCTGTATGGCTCCCTCAGATCAGCACTGGGTTATTTACAAAGAAATGCCTCCTGGAGCTCATTTGTCTAAAAGCCAGTGTACAACCTGCCATCTCCCAGTAGTGGTGCAGCGCTGTACCTCTGCACAGTCTCTCTCCCTACCTACAGCCAAACTACAGGGTAGTTTGCTACCCCTTACTGTACACCTTGGACCTCCGGGGTTGAGACGTCAGCTCTGTCTGGTCCATGTGCCATCTATGTCTAGGACAGGAAAAAAAACAGATGGCTCTTTATCCCACTTGCCTGAAACAAGCCAGCCAGGCATATTGCAGTTTTAATAATTTTTTTCCCTTAAACTAAAAATTAGCAACTCATAAAGAAGAAATTCACTATAGAATGCAATATTTTATCTTCCTGAGTTTGCAATATCTCATTTATGTATAACAATGATCAAAAGTAATTGAAAGCATATAGATAAATCATACTAATACTATAGATTACTTTGGTTTCTAAATTCTATATAAAATCCACTTAGTAAGTTAAAATAGAGTCATTAGCAGTTTTGTTAAACAACTCTTTATTTTCAGTTAATGCAGTTATTTTTATCCATAAAAGTAACGTCACAACTGTTAAGTGAGTTGTAGCATCAGGCAGAGATCACTGTTACCCAAAGTTGAATCATTAGCAGTCTTTTAAATATTAAGAGCCAGATTCTCAGTTCAGTCACTCAGAGTCAGGTTTCCAGTTACGGATAATTTGTGACTTGGTGTTTCTGTGGTGCAGGGTTGCAGGTCTTTCTCTCGTTGTTCTGGACTATTCACTGAGTAGAGCTGTTCCTTCACTTTACTGTTTTCTTCAAGGATTTTTTTTTCTTTCTCAAGCTTACCATTTATGCCAGACACCCAAGGTAACAAAAAACATAGATCTCTAAAGTAATAACATAAAGAATTGTGTGTGTGGTTCAGATATTTAGGTATACTCCTCAGGTTTATTTGTCAGCAACACCATCAGCTGAAAGCAGAGACATACAATTTCTCTTGACAGCACTGCATCTGCTATAAGAAGGAAGAAGGTTGCATGCTATGTCTAATAACTTTCTGAGATCACGTTCCTGCTCAGGTAGGACAAATCTTTCAGGTTGTGGATCAAGTAGATTTAAAACAACCTTGGCTTCATTTAGAACATCGTTGCTTTCAGAGACACCCTACAACATATCCCAAAGTCCATTATTTTGGTGTTTACAAATATTATTCATTACTTCTGTGAAGCTTTTATTGTAAAGAAAAAGGAAAAAATCTAAATATTGTGTTGATTTTCTTGGAGATCAGACTATTAATGTCAATCTTCTATGAATAATTATTACAGAATTATAAACTACTGATACAATAGAGACAGAATTTATCCTATCAGTTACAGTCATCCAGTTTGTAATTATGGAAATATAGATAACTTTACATTATGAGTATCAGTGTATGGGTTTCCACATTTCTGATGTATAGATGCAAATCTTGTTCTTTCTCACATAAATGTTTGTGCCTTAGACACAGGGAATCTGAGATTCAAAAGTATGCACAAATTGCAGATAGGTAAAATGAAGTGTTGTTTTTGTATCAAACATTTTGCTTCACCTTTGTGATTGGATTACTACAGCTAATGACTAGTCATATTGTTAGTAAACAAGTTCAGAGAGAAAATAACTGAGGTAGACCTGGGCATACATCTAGTCCTGAGAGCAGTGTTAAAATAAATTCTCACAAGCTAATAAAAGGACTGCTGCAGGTAAGTGTTAGCCCTAATCACTCAGAACAGAAAGCTTATATGACTGATTTATACTATTGTTTGGTCCTTACAGTGTTAGATCTCCTAAATTTTCCAATAGGTAAGCTACCACTTTGAGAAGTATGCCTGTAATCTGGTACCCCTGAGCCTGTAGGAGCTGCATCACAACTAGAAATAAAACTGTGAAATGAAGTTTTCTAAATATGCCCCAAAATGAAAGCAGTAAGATGAACCGAAAGTACGAGGTTTATGCCCTAGGTATGTCTCACTATCTGATTTTTATTCTTTTTTTTTTTTTTTTTAAGAAAAGAAGGACAAAGTAGTTCATTTTCAAGTTCAAGTTTCACTTTTTTACATACAGGAATAATCATTGTATGGGCATGGTAAAAATAACATAAAATATTGGCTTTATTTATCTGTTCTGTTTTTGATAAGAAAAAATAAATCCACCATAGAGGTACAATAACAAGTATGAGTCAAAACAAATTTGTATTTGTTTGCAGTAGAGCAAGTCAGTTAGTCCAACTTGCAATTGTGAGATGATGCAGTTTTAGGATACTTACAGCTACAGTTTTAGCATCACAACTATTTTTTCCTTGAGTTTGAACTGAATAATTAACTATATTGAATAAGATGCAGCCCCATGTACACTTAGTTTGGTTTAACTGTTACAGAAACAAATTGAATTTACATTAAAAAAAAAGGTTTTAATACAATCGTTGATAATATTAAATTGAATTTTGTGGCCATTAAATTAATTATAGAAGTATTGATTACATGTTTAAGTTATTAAAAATAAAGAAAAAAAAAGGTATTTGATCCACTATTAAATTGTCAATGCCAATTCCCACAAGGAATGGAGGAACTTCAGTGTTAAAAACCTGGTCAAATTTAAGCTTCCCACTTAAGCTGAAATCATTGTCTTTGCGGTTATGCTCTACATTCCCTCTTTCAATACAGCATCAGTATATTGCCAAAAGGTTATTGAGTTGCACTCAGTAAGCAACTATTCAGTCTTTGCTTTCAGCCTGTTTATTTGATGAAGGGTCATAAGCCATATTTGATCCTCAATGTCTGAGTTATGCATTGAACAAAGAAATACCCATTTCTTCTTAAACTAACCCAGAAAGCTCTCTAAACAGTATTTAAGTACTTTAGAAATAATACAAATTTATCTTATAACACTGAAGTACTATTAGAGCATTGATAGGTCCTTTTTAGAAGGGGAGAACTTTGCATGCTTGATTTGATAAATCTACACTTGGGTTGCTGGCCTTTTCTTTTCTTTTGAATTTTTATGGAGACATTAATAATTCTGTAGTGCTGCACATGTTCAGAATTGATTCTGATTGACTCTGGATGCAGTCATGAATGCTCACTGATTCTGCACAGGTAGCTCCAGGTGTCTTGGACTGGGCATATAGAAAGAGGGAATGCATGATTACTGGTAAAAATTCTTGTTCCACTTGCTCAGCAGCTTGCTCATGGGCAATGTTTCTACCCAGTTATCTCTACTAACATTTTTCTAACTGTAAAATCTTCTCTTTTCCTTCCTATAGCTGCACCATACATTGCACATTTTTCAGCTGCAGCAATAACTAAAGCGGAGGACTCAGATCATTCTCTAGCACACAAGTAACATCCATTCTCAGAATTCTGTTTTATGAAGTCATATCTGAGTAGTTAAATTGCAGTAAAATCTTTAATAGTTAGAAATTGCTAGTAACAAGCATTTCTCAAATACAGTATTGAGTCAGCTCCCAGATATAAATGAAAAGGACAGTTATCTTCTAGGAAATAATATGATAAGTTCAAAAGAACGAAAGCATAAGGAAAGAAGGATCAGAGGAAACAAATAAATTGTCAAAGGACAACTGAAAGATACAGACTAATGGAAAATACAGCATGTCTGAGCTGAAATCTTACGCCTAATAACCACTGTCTATTATCATTTGATGTGCATCATCAATTTGTATTTAGGCAGCTTGATTCCATGTCAGAGACTGTAGCTAGCTGAAAATAAATAAATAAACAAACAAATAAATAAACAAACAGTTGACTAAGGGATTTGAATACTACTGTCATTATTTATCAAATAGTGTATTTGACAAATACTATTTTGGCTGCTGCAGAATTGGTTCAATATCATAAAAATATTTGTTTAAATAAATCAGTCAAGGAAAAAAGACAAAAAATCAATGAATAATGTAATTGATAAATTATATTTGACAAGCTCAACTGTAGACAACATTTTATTTTCTAATCCTATATTAAATAATTTTCTTTAAAAGCAGAAGCTCTGGTTGATTTTTTTTTTTTTTCCAGATGATTCCCTTTGGCCAGTTGGAACTGGATCTAAAGCAAAGGATGCTGATCTGGCTCTTGCAATACTGTTCCTCTAGAGGTCCATGAATGAAACAGAATATTAGGTACTTTCACCAGAAAGAGTTTTTGTAGCACCCCACATTTTAAACATAATGGGTGGTGTTGCTTAAAACGAAAATTCAATTTTAATTGCAACTATTCTACTTTTCTATGTGTTAAATGTGCAATGATGATTTGAGACATGCTTTAATAAAAGCATTGTTTCTTATCACGATAATGATAAAATGATAAAAAAAAAAGCTAAATGATAAAAAATGTTAATAAGATCTAGAAATGAGGGTGGTCCAAAAATTCAAATAAACTGATATTTAAAACTTACTTTAAATATTAAATAGACATTTTTAGTAAGTATCTTTAATGCAATAGAGTTTTCAACTACTTCAGCTGAATAGGTGATGAACTTACCTTACTCTTTTTTGTGTGTGTGTCTATTCTTCCTATAACCTGAGTATCATGATCATTAATTTCTTGAAGTTTTTTCTAAGGAAATTCAGAAAAAAAAAGATATACCCTGGAAGACATAATCTCAGCTGAAACTGGTGGCAGTTATTTGAAATCGGGGATCTTCTTTTTTTTTTTTTTTTTTTTTTCTCTAGTGATATTTCAAAGATTACTTTAAGATAATGTCAAAATCAGCATCAAAGAGACACAAGATCATGTCCTATTTCCATGCAGGCTTTCCCTGAAAATGCTTCTCTGAAACAAAAAAGAGTTACACATCCCTCAAACCAGGCAGGGCTCAAATCAACATATATTTCAAAATGCATCTGTTTTCAGACCAAATGATTTCAGTTCTTTGTTTTCTTGGGCATCATGTTTTGTAACTTCCTGTCATCCTCTCAACTCTTATCAGTTTATTTCTCTACTGCATTTCTTTGGAAATACAGTGACCAAACCTTGATACAGTATTCCAGCTGAGACATTGTATATGCTGAATAAATTAGGAGGAATTTCTCTGACGTCTTACAGATGTCATGTTTGTTTATACATCCAAGTATACTTTCTCTTGTTTTGTGACAGCTCAATATTATTAACTAATTCTTTCTTTGTGATCTGCACAGATTCCAGAATCATGACTAATGAGCCAGCTCATAGCCATCTTGCATTGGTGCTTACCTTTATCTTGCACTTGTTTATGTTCTATGTACTTTTCATTATACTATTATCACTATTAGCAAGCTATATTATCACTGGCAAGCTTTTTTTACAGAGGTAGCTTTAGAGTTGAAGTTTTTGCACTTAAAACTCTATTAGATTTTTGATAAAATCATCAGGTAGATAAGGCTCAGTATTGGTTAGGGTTATTTGCAGTAAGAATGAGCAGTAAGGAATTCCAACTAGATTAGGCTGTCATAATTCTCTCTCTTGCTAGATCATGAATAGAAGATACTTAAGGCAGTAAGTACTTACTGGTTTAGTAAGATCTGAAGGATTTACAAATTGTGAAGAAGTTTCAGTACTGTTGGGAGGGAGTGGGGGGTGTTAAGGAGCATTTAAAAAATGCATATACAAATAGAGATTAGATTTGGTGATAATGAGGGCAGCATAGTATTTGTTTCTGGCTAATAACAGCAGATATCAGTGTGTGCCAGTGGCAAAGAAAAACAGTCCATGTGCTGGTTCAGGACAGGATCTTCACCTCTACTGTATCTTGCTTACCAAAAGGTTGTATATGCAGTAGAAATCCAGGCTCCTGTTAGGTCTTTACCATTCCTTGTTTCCCCTGTTATTTAAGGTTATTTAAGGTGAGGGGTCAGTGTATCTGGGTAATACTGTTCTTCAAGTACCATTAGGATGTACTGGTCAGTGCCTGGAGGCATATAAGATATGAATTCAGCAAGAGATGTAGACCAGAAGAAAAAAAAAATGTCAAAGCCCCCTGGCCTTGCAGAAGTTCAGAGAGAAGTGCAGGAATGGTAGGAGAGATTCTCCATCTATATGGGGCCTTGGGCACCAGCGGTTCCTTAGTGTTTGCTGTACTCACCTGTAGCTCGTGCTTTAATGTTTCTGAAGACTGAAGTATTTTGCTAACTACACGTTTTTCAGCTGATAGAGCATACCTAAGTGTAATCCAGTGGCTTTTGATGTATGGAAGGACAGACAATACAGTAACTGAAATTTCTAAAGAAGGATGTCACAACAGGGGTTAGAAATGAAAAGATGTTTTTGAGGCCTTCGGATGCCTCTGTGTGTGGAGTATGCTGCAGCACCCTGTAGGCTGCTCGATACTGCAGATTTTTCTTTCTCATTCTGCATTCACATCTTCTTAGGAAGACAATGGTACTTGCCTAACATATAAGATCATCTAATGATACCTCTGGCTTTAATTTGTATGAAATAATGAAGGTTTCCACAGAAGCAGATATTTTGTGATATCTTGTACAGGAGAAGTTCAGTTCTGGCGTTGGCTGTTGAAGAGATAAATTGTGTAAAGAGTCTGTCAAAACCTGAGTGTATTTTGCTGCATGTTAGTGATACAAACAGGATGAAATGCTGTTTTTGTTGCAGTCAATGAGAGATTTGGGCTTGACTTAGTCAAGTCAGGAGGTCACCCACAGAGACAAAGCTGAAGCTAAAATAAGCCTTTGGCCTTCTTTGGATTCAGCAGTTGTTCCAATCACCATCCAAGTTAGATAAGAAACTCAACAGCATGCATTTAAACATCTGCTTGGATAGTTTAAATGTTATCCCAGTGGAAACAGTGTCATTCTTTACTTACTCTCAGGGAGCTGAAGTACAGAATTGTATGTTTTATGTTCCAGTGTAGTGAATATTGTCTGAAAAGTCCCAAGAGAAACATCTCTTATTTCTTCATGATATATAGAAGTATATTTTACTAGTTTCCTTGCATGCTAGCTTAACCAAAAAAAAAAAAAAAAAAGTAAAAAATAGCAATGAACAAGCATCCAACAGCAATACCCCAAAATGACCTGTCTAAATATTACCTTTACTCCTCAATCTTTAAACAATGCTGCATCAGGAAGCAGTTCACAGAACAGCTGTCATTAACCTAAGTGTAGCTTGATCTTAGCAATATCGGTTTATCAAACCACTGCATGTGCTGAAACTGCAGTGCTTCTGGCATAGGTCCAAACAGTTTTTAGACTTCAGAGTGATGACAATAGGATTCACTTGCCTGCACAATCAGATGACTGCAGACCTTTCAGCTGTCATCGAATGTAACAGCTTTGACAAATGTCACAGTCACATGGAAGCTTGTGGAGTATGTTATCTTGCTTTCCCTCTCATTGCATCCAGAGCACACAGAGTGAAAAATATCCAGAGGACCTCTTTGAGGCCAAAAAAGAGTCACCACGGACTATTATGAATTATATTTTATTCTTGAAGCCGCAGGGTTAGGATGTCTTTGTTTATTTCAGTGAAGAAGCTAGGGACTTGAAATAATATCTCCTTAACTTTAGTTTCTTAATAAGTGAGTGCATTCATGTATGTCATCTCTAATTTAACCACAGGTAGTCTGCCTTCTGTCATGTTGTGCTTTCAGGATAAGATATGGTAGTTTAGACAAGTATATTTTCCTCATGTTCAGCTGCAATGCTACTGAAATTTTAAAAAGAAGTATTGGATTCAAAATGCTGTGCAGACTATTTAATTTTGTTAATGTAAAACAGAAGTGTCCCACATAGGGACAGTGCTTTTAGAACCTTCATGTCTTTGCCCAGAGCTGAAGCCATAAACTGCACAATATGCATTGTACAGACTTTGAAGAGAAGCTACTCTAATGTAAATAGCATATATATGCCACTGCCAGACAAGGGGTAATATGTTTTCATAGGCTTGTCATGAAGAGCAAAAAAAAATAGGCTTTAGTTTTCATGATGAACCACAGGCTTTTCCCATTAAAGTCTATGTCAAAACTGATATTAACTTCAGCACTGTCGGAGCAAAGCACTGATACCTTACAATGCCAAAACACATTTTGATGTTTTTTTTGTTGTTGCATTTTCCTCCTAATGTTTCTGCACCTTTCATTAGAAAGATCCACTGAATTGTTCTCTCTCACTTGGCTCAGGAAAAGCATCCTGTTAATGAGAGCAGTGGTTTTGAGCTATTCAAGCGTAGTTTTCAGCAATACTGTTCTGAAAAATTTTTTTAAATGATACTATTAGTGTTTATGTACTGACTGTGTTATCCCACAGAGGACTCGATTTCTCTTACATGCAGGGTAATGAGGGATCATTAAGAAGCAGATATGGAAGCTTGTGAGTATCATGACCGAAAAAGGGAGAGAAAAGTGACAGTGAGCAGTCTAATGAAGGAAGGGCTTAAGGAGTGAAGGGTGAAGCATAGATTTGGCAAATGGAAAGAACAAGAAAATACAGAAGAGGATATGGAAGTGTGTGTGTGGGGGGGCTGGCCTTAATCCCAGGACACCAACTGACAACTTAGGTTTCATTATGCACCTACACAACATGCAAAAATATTTACATGTAAATATTTGAATACATGTATTAAATGATCATTATATAAAAATGTAAATCCATGTAAATACATAAAAAAGTAAATGAAAATATTTACATGTGAAATATTTACACAGACTCACCTTTCTGTGAGAAAATGTGGAAGAGAGAGGGTGAGCAAGACATAGCATGCCTCGTATTTGTCATAATGAAGCTGAGCAGAGAGAAGCACATTTTCAGGGTGTCTGTTGACCAGTTGTGCAAAAAGGTTATTTTGTAGGAAAAAAGGGAAGTGCAGGTTGGAATGGGGCTTAGAACTGTGCCTCTGGGACAGTTCAAGAGTTGATATAGCCATATTTCGATATAAAATTATAAGTAAAATATTCTGTAATTTCAAGGCAAGAAATAGATTTCATAACATGAAAAGTAAATAGTGCTAGTGTCATTGTGCCAAGAAACTGAATACTTTCTGGAGTACTTGCTGCTACTCTGACAGAACAACGTGAACTTTCCTGTAGATTAAAATGTAAATTTTATTGAACAAAAACAGCAATACACAAAAAGGTATGGACTCTTTCTGACAACAGCTTGCAGAAGCACTGAAATGAATCACCTAATAGCTTTAAGTATCAGTCCTATTCTCACCTTCCCATAAAACATCTGTTTGTCATCAGCCTTTTCTAATTTGATTTTGGGGACTGGAGATGCCTTCACAGTATTAATTGTTAATCTAAGTAATTTTGTAAGTTTAATCTGTGCCTAAGACATCCTGGGCTCAGCAAGAACTGCTCACTAGATTCTAACAAGGAAGCAAATCCAGTTTGTGGCACCTTGAATATATGCAGGTTAAGGAAAAAGCTTGTGCAATCACTGTGATAGCTTAAGAATTGAGAAGAAAAATAAGATGTGTACATTGACAGCATTCCTACTACTCTTAGGCATGTTTAGAATCAGAAAGGAATTAATTTGCTGCCTTACATAACCAGTACAGTAACTGTAAGGTATGTTTATAAAAGGTTTATAAAAAGATGTTTCTTCTATTTGCAGCTGGGAGCCCTCCTGTTGTTTCTAATGGGGTCTATTGTAGCACAAAGCGGGTTTAAACAGGTCATGAATATAGGCATGAAATACAGAACTTTTGAGTTAACACATTGTCACACATATATATGTTATGACAATTTTTTGTTTTGTTTTGTTTTGTTCATATTTTCTGAAACACTGGACATTATTTTTGTTCAGAATACTAACAGCTTGCAGAACAGGAGAATGACATGGTGTTTCCTAGCTACTCTGAGAGAGGGAGGTGCAGAGATGATGTATAGGATTTTGTTGTCCTGCATTGCATCTCTGGGCTAGACTGGGAGATGTCACAACTACCAGGCTAAGGTAGGTGGTTGGTCTCCCTAGGTTCCCTCTGCAGGCAAACTAGAGAGAGGGGAATCCTTTAGGTGGTGAGCCAAGGAAGACATTAATGTGATTTCCTTCATAGTGCTTTTACAATCATCTCAAGTGACTGGAAAACACTATGAAGAGGATTTGACTCACTTAACTTTTTAGTTTGGGTGCCCAAAGTCAGGTGGTATGAATGCCCATATATTATGCCAGCTCTATAACATTGTCACTGCTGCACAGTGGACTTTTAAGGCATGAAAGACAAAAGCATAGCTACAAATGCAATCTAGTATCATAATACTTCGTGTGGTCCTACTAGCAATGTCTCTATCCTCCCACTCAGACCATGTCCCCAAAATTTTGCTAGGAAGAATTACACATTCTTCTGGGTTGAACTGCAGCTTCTTAATTGCATGAAAATCCTTATGGCGCACATTTAGATATTACAAAAAATATTAATTTTGATTAAATATTAAAACGTGTAACCTGAAATCTCATGAGAGTCTAACCCGGGCTCCAGAAGGCTGCAGTTTTCTCCTAGAGCATTGTTTTCATCTTGATGCTGCTGTTGACTGCAGCTCATTATGGATACATAATGTCCTAGTCTTCTCAGGGGCAATCAAGAAACATTGCTTCTACTAAGATGTCTGACTAAGCTTTGCATTATATTTCAACACTGGCCTTTAAATTTGGGGATTATGAAATTCAGTGTACACCACAGAGACTGAAACCTACAAATTAAAAATATATCTTTTTTTTTTTTTTTTCTGCAGTGTCATAAATTACATTTATTAATGTCATGGTAATAATTATTGATAATACGATCATGAGCAACTGAGGTAAAATAGGGACTACACAGAGCATACATAGCTACTAATGCCATAGTATTTCTATTTCCTTCCAGAGATACTTTTCTTATTAGTTAATATTAAAACCTATTCAATTTGAGTTAGTTGTGCTTGTGATGTTGCCGAAGCCAGCTTTGTGTTCCTGAAGAGCAAAGAACACATTCATAGTAAAGCAAGAAAAGGCTAGTTTTCTTTTCTAATTCATGGATATATTGAAGTAACTCATGGCATTGCAGCATAATGGCAACGAAATGTGTGTCCAATCAAGTGTGTTGCTGAAAAGCAGAGACAACTGCTTCATATTTTTTTCCCTCTGTACCAAGAAGGATGCAGTATATTCTCACTTCACAGAATGACTAAATTTTGAATGATGCACGAAATAAAAAAAAACTCTGTGACCTACTGCTCAGAAAAAATGCAGACAGCATTGTGCTTTCATATTTAGGAGAGCCACATCTGCTAGTTGTTGTGAAATATACAACCTGACAGAGTAAGCGAAGTCCAAGAAACTTCAAACATCTTCACATTAAAACCAAAGTTAAAACTACCTACTTCACTTTTTTTTTTTTTTTTTCCTAGTTTCTTTGCCTTCCTTATGAAGTCAGTTAGCTGGAATCACTGCAAAACAGAAGACCCTGCTTCTCACGGACTGCAACTGCACCCTTTAACCTTTAAAATAAAAAGTGAAATCTAGAGCATGTATTTCAGTTTAACCTTGGAAAGAGCTTTAACAACTTCTAAATAATTTCTTCATTTATTTCCTTTTCATTTGACTGTTTCCTACTTTTCTTTTTTTCCTCGTTTAATCCATACACTGGTTTGTGCAGAGAAAAATAACTGGAGTTGGGAAGTTAGATCAGAAGATGAAGAAAGCAGCTTTTCAGGGAAACAGAAAGGTGTTATTTATCCTGTTGTGCAGCACAGCTGGAGTGCTCTCAGGGGCAGAAAATGTTCATGCTGAAAATACAGTGGAAAAATCAATAGTGGTAGGACGATGACACTTTTATCATTTTAATGATCATACACTCAGCAAAATTTTAGAGTTCTGATTAACAGCATGATCATAAGTGAGAATGGCAGGTACTACTGGAAAGAACAGCATAATGTCTATCAAAAGCTTTGATTTGTATTTTTGCACCCTTATAAGCAGAATGTCTGTTAGTATTATTCATGACTAGGGGCCAAGTGGTGCAATAGAAACTCTTTTACAATGATCTGGATTCAGACTTCTAAGAGTAAAAAGTGCATGGGGCAAGTCCTGCTCTAACTGGGGTGTGAGAGTTTTGCCAGCAATCAGACTGCAGATTTTCTGTGACTTTAGTGTAACGTGTAAAAACAGTGAATCTTGCAAAAGAAAGGCTCTTTCAGAAGACCAAGCCTTGCATCTCTGGGTAGCTCTGAATAACAAGAGAAAATATCTAAGTCTAACACCTTCTGTCCCCACAAACTGGTAAAACACTAGATCTCCTTGTATTGCCTTACTCTTGCTTGCATCTTTTTTTCCTGCTCTAAAGGGAAATACACATAGGAAGCATATACAAAATGAACTCCTAGTTGATGAAAAATGATGCCTATTTTATAGTTACTCTGCAGAAAAACATGCAAATCCCTTTATATGAAGAAGTGATTGTGTTTGATCCACCATTATTTACTGAAGAGATTTACTAGAAAAGAACATTGCTAGAGTTTCTGACATCTCTGATTTATCAAGCAGTCTGTGATACTCTCAGGAATTAATTACATTTAACTGGGAAACGTAAAGTAATGATTTTTGCTGAATTATTTAGGAGATTAATATTTTACTTATGAATAGGCATTTTTATTTTAAGATGTACTTTACGATCTCTTTTGGTAAATCCTTTCAAAAATGTGTATTAAAGTTGTGATAAATAGGGGCATTTTTTAACTCTTACTATCCCTCTGTTGGCTATTATTGTGTGTTTACTTGGGTCTTCTCATTTAGGGTCAGAATTTGCCTATATGTCAAGCAGATAGGAAATGAGAGCCCTTTCTTTGGGAAAGAAAAAACATAGCTTTTCAAAGATTGAACATAGACTTGAAAGATTGCTAACCCCTTTCCTAAACTGTAGAGGACATTGAGAAAGAGAGAGCTGACGATGAAAGGACAAGGGGGAACAATTTTAAACTAAAAGCGGAGAGATTTAGATTAGATGTTAGGAGGAAATTCTTTACACAGAGGATGGTGATGCACTGGAACAGGCTGCCCAGAGAAACTGTGGATGCCCCATCCCTGGAGGTGTTCAAGGCCAGGTCGGATGGGGCCCTGGGCAACCTGATCTAGTGGAAGGTGTCCCTGCCCATGGCAGGGGGTTTGGAACTATATGAACTTTAAGGCCCCTTCCAACCCAAGCCATTCTGTGATTCTATGAAAAAGATGTGTAATAAAGGTCTTCAGATTCAAAAGCTGATATGTGTGCTCAGGAATCCAGAAATTTCTTCAGGCTAAAGAGACTGCATAGAAGACCTGAAAATGTGGTATGTCTGGAAGACCTGAAAATGTGGTGTCTGGCAATCTTATTAATAAAGGTGCATTGTACTGCCTATGGTAAGTTACAATTTTAAAATCACAGTTCATTCAACTATTATTGTTTTGTTTGTTTGTTTTTGTGTTTTGCTTTTTGTTTGTTTTTGTGTTTTGCTTTTAACCAGTACATAACCATTTCAGTTTGTCTGATTCTGTTCTGAAAACCTGTCATGTAAATGTCAGCACCTTCTTTATATTGTGCATACACAGTGGTTAACTATTGTCAATATAACTTCAGAGTTCTTCCAATTATTGAGAAGAAAGTGCTGCTGTTATAATTGCTAACTATATATCATTTCTCACTGTTCTTAAGTGCAACCAATTTTTGTGACAGTTCAGGATAATCACGTGTTAAACCTTTCTGAAGTAAGCTTGAATTTTAATAAAGGCTTCCTACCTTCAAAAACATGAACCCTTCCAATACTCAGATTGAGAGCTTTAGATTTAATGCACTTATTTGTTGCTGAAAGGTGTGAGAGGGTCAGGAATGAAAATACAGATATTGTGGTAATGCTGGCAGTTTCAATTCTGCATCTGTTGGCTTCTCCATATTGCAGCTGAACTCTGATAAATTATACCAATTTATAATTCTAAAGTGGTCCCATGGGTATCTTTTTCTTTTGCATTTTGGTATGTATCTGCAGTGATACAGTTTTACAGGTTCCCTTTACATAGCAAATATAGCAGTCTGTTTTTCACTATAATTGTCATGCTGTGCAGGAGGACTGCATTAGGATTTGGGAGAAGGCCGTTGTGACTATCCTTTACGAAACCTCTCACCTCAGCTAATATATTCTTTCATCCTGCAAGTCCTGGCATGATGTGAAAGAAGGCATAGAGAGTTATTTTTTAGTTTAACACAAAGTCATTGGAAAAAGCCTCAGAAGTATCACAGGAGGTCAATTCATCTGCTCATCCCAAAGACTGCAAGGAGTGGTCCTGTGCATAAGAAAAATATAAGGCTAAAATTTTCTGTGCTACATTCTATGTTAGAATCTCTAATCTGTGATTATACTTTTATTTCTGATTATACTGTCTTATGAAAATGCACAAGATGAAATCTTTAAGAATAAAAAAATAAATTCAGTGAAACAAACTTACCGCTGCATAATTTGTATCTATTTTTATTATTATTTATTTTTCAAGATGTTCTTCCAGCATAACTTTTTGTGTAAATTTAAAGCCTGTGAGTTTCACTTGTCTACAGTTCTTTTTCTGTTCAGCTTTGATTACATTTTATACGAAGGAATTGTATTGTTTTAACAATCTTACATGAGTCTGTATTTTCAGTGTAAGGACAAATATCTCAAACATGGTGAGGATTTTGAGGCTTTATATTGTTTTTGTTTGTAGAGGGGTTTGTAGAATAAGAACACGATTTAAAATAAAATACTGAAATTCTTCCCCTCCATTATCAATAATGCATTTAAGCTTACACCATGGTAAAAAACTATTTAACAGTTATTTTAATTTGATTAATTATTAGTGGACTTTTCTAATTTTAATCATCGATGAATATGAACCCATATACATTTCTTAAATAAATATGCAGTCTTGAATCTCATGAAGTTGACCTTGCTAATAAAAATGTTTGATCGCCAAGAATAGGCTTCATCCTATATCACAATTCATCACTATTTCTGTCACTTCAGAGTTTATAATGGAATTAAGTGATATTTTTATATATTTATTGCTGTGTAATTTCATTATACATCACTGAGTTTCATGACATCTCTAAGTAAATTAATTACATCTATCTATTTTCCTGCTCTCCAATCTGTACACATGATTAGGGGCCATTTGAATTAATAACTATATGTATTCTGAACAGTGTGTGTGTGTTTGAGGTGCTTTTGTGGAAGTTTGACTATGGAAATACCATTAAAATGTTAATAAAATAATACAGGAACACCCAAAGTAGAGATAAGCAGAAGCAGATGTAATCACGCTATACTGTATATAATCTGTTAATCCATGCCTATGATAATGGCACTGAGAAGATATTTAAATAATAATAATTCTGGCCAATGTAAAACTTGAACCAAATTATGAAGTATCTACTTAAATAACTGCTGTTTGTCATACTACAATATGTTTGTAACATGTTAGTTGCTATCATGTAGTAGTTCTAAATAATACTGATATTGGAATTAATTACATCTTCCAATAAAAAATACATGCTAAAAATGATTCATCAATAAGTGACAATATGCCATAAAAATCACATTAAGGATAATTAGATGGCTTTTTCAATAGAAAATGAATGTTTTTTAAAATTCTCCCATATATATNAAAATATGTGGAACGAGTAACAAATATTAAGGGAAAATGGTGGCACATAACCATATGAGTGTTCAAGATAGCGATTCAGAATAGCGTATGAACATTTAAGATAACATTCAACATCTCTTTTCCCAGTACTTTTTTTCCCAGTAGTTATAAATGGAACAGAACATTAAGAATGGTCATATTAAAGATTGCCTGATGGCTTATTACACACTTACATGACTTGTAAAAAGACGTACATCTATGTAAGAAAAAATCTTTTCTGTCAAGTTTGCTGAACATAATACAACTTGGTATTGTATAAAGCTTTCTGCTTAACCACTTTCAAGTCTCTTGAATAGTCTTACCATGAAAATATGCCAGAAGGATGGGGTAAAAATTTCAACAAGAAGTTGACCCTACGTGGCTGATAACAGTCTTGTGTGAAGTGTTGGCAAATGGAGTGGGTTGTAGCAGTCTGAGAAATTAAGCAGCAAACTATCTTGCTTTTCCTACTTTTTTTGTTGTTGTTAGTTTTGTTTTCTTTTCAAAAAAGGCAAAATATAGAAGAGGAAAAAAAGTTAAATCATAGGAAAAGGGGAATCTGATTTTGTCATACAACTGCAAATATGTGTGTGTCTCTATCTGTGTACTGAAATAAGGCTTTTATTCCTGGTATTTGTAAAATGCAGTAGAGATGGGCAGGTATGAATTTTCAAACAAGACGACTTTCCAGCAAAGGCTAATAATTTCTCCCTTAACATCAAAGCACCTTAGAGCAGATTAATAATTGCAACAGTTAAGAAAAAAGAAAAAAGTGGAAAAAAATTGCCCTACTACCAATAAGTTTTCCCATTGTTTAACATAGTTTAACAATGTTGAAGACTGCTACATGTTCAGAGACTAAAAGCAGAATAAATATATGACAGCCTCCTCTGGACCATATAAGGTTTAAATATCATAAAAACAAACTCAATTCCCATCTTCAATGTCAGCCACTGACAGTTGCATGAACACAACCACAGTCCTGGATGCGAAGTTTTACATCAAGAAGGTTGCACAGATCTTTTTCCAAGACTAGAAATTAGATGAAATGTTGGGTTTCAATGTCTTAATTATATCCATATGTGGCTTATCACTGAAAGCTGACAGGGAAATTTAAGTACTGAAGGTTAGACTTGAAAGGTAACATTATTATTCACAATGCTTTAAATGAATGCTCCTCACAATGACTTGGACACTTACATGAAAGTTATATGGAAGATGGAAGATTACATTTATGATTTTTTTTTTCTGTTCTTTGTTCATTGGGTTCTAAAGAAGAAGAGCTAAGAACTCAAGTTTGATATACAAAGGTCTGTGAATGGGTCATATGCATAACTAAGAAAGAAAGAAAGAAAGAAAAGAGAAAGAAAGAAAGAAAGAAAGAAAGAAAGAAAGAAAGAAAGAAAGAAAGAAAGAAAGAAAGAAAGAAAGAAAGAAAGAAAGAAAAAGAAATTAGATGCCTTTACACCTCTCAGTGCAGCATGCTGAATTATGAAGAGAGTTTCATAAATAGAATATGAACCAGTTATTTTTATGTCATTATCCCTATATAAGAAAGCACTTTACATAGAGTCAAACACAAGCTGTAGAGTAAATTAAGTTTTTAAGATCAGATTTGAAACAAGAAACTGATTTAAAGCATGGGTGAAAATTAGAATAAGAATTTCATATTCACTGGCCATCACTTGTTTATAGCATCTTGTGCTTAAAAATAAGTCAGTGCTTAGCAATGACTGGGAGTTGAGTTTAGATGGAATAGGAATGATTTTTTAAGCACCTAAAACAAAACAAAACAAAACAAAAAATGGAAAGGAGAATAGGAAAATATGTACTGTTACATATGTGCATTGCTTTGCAAGGTATTAGCAAATGTGCTTGTGCCACTGGGACGCATTTTTGTATGAAAGTAAAAAAGCCTAAAATAATAATGAATTCAACAAGTAATGACCAAGTCTTTGCAGATGACTAGAGCTATTGCATCAGGCACAAGCTTGAGGTCTTAGAGGAAAAGGGATTAGTCTGTTATTTTTTTCCATTGTTGCATTTTTCCCACAGTGCATGAGGACAACAGAAAAATAATCAAGTGGGACTGTACCTTTCTACTAAGAACTCCAATGTACTTTCTTAACAGAGCATGAGGAACTGCATCTTTTTGGGGGGGTGGAGGGGAAGAAGAAAGTATTCGAAGTAGCTTTAGAAGCGTGATTTAGGAAACAAAACAAAACAAAAAAAGTCTTCAGAAAATAACTATGTCAGAATCTAGGTCAACATGCTAAAGACCAAAGGAAAAAATACATTCAGCTATAAATTATGGCAGCTTCATATTTGCCAGAGGAGTAAACATATATAATATTATTTTAAATACTTGTATTAACATAATTATAGAAAGATGATTAGGGAACTGGAGCCTCTCTTATACAAGGAGAGGCTGAGAGATCTGGGACTCTAGCCTGGAGAGAAGGTTCTGGGGGATCTTCTCAGTGTGTAGAAATACCTGTTGGGTAGAGTACAGAAGAAGACAGAGCTAGACTTTTCTGAGTGATGCCCACTGAAAGGACAGGAGGTGGTGGGCATAAACTGAAATACGGGAAACTTCATTTAAACAGAAGAAAAAGCCCATTTACATCAAGGGTGGTTAACCACTGGAACAGGGTGCCCGGGCTGGTTCTGGAGTCTCCATCCTTGGAGACAGTCAAAATCTGAAGACACGGTCCTGAGCAACCTGCTCTTGAGCAGAGGGTTAGACTAGATAATCTCCCCTCCAACCTCAGTGATTCTGTGATTTTATATCAACGTGGATAAGTAAGCATTCTAAAGAAGTAATCATTCTGTCAAAAAAAAATGTAGAATTGACTAGTCTTCACTTGTCATACTTGCCAGTTAGATGAGTTGCTTGCGTTCTTTATTTCTGTTGCTTGAAACTGGCCCTGCCTTGCCAATGACTGCAATGACAATGGATTTGTCTGACATATCTTTTGATTTACTCTGGCAGTAAGTATCCGCAAAATATTATAGTGTCTGCACTATAAACTATGTCTCTCAGTTGGGAGCTTTTGCATAGCTAAAACATTACAGGCTAAGTCAGCAAAGGCCCTGTAGCTGTCAGAAAAAAGTGCTGTACTACAGACATTACTTTTCTGGTGGACACAATCCTCCTGTAAGCAAGCTGTTCAACAAAAGTATAACTTCATACACATATGAAAAAAGCCAGATTTACCTCCAAGAAAGATGTCCATCTTTTCTGATATTTTGGTTGGAAGAAAGGAGTGGCGGTCCTCACACAATCTGCTAAACTATGATCAAAGCAGCTAATGATTGACTGACTAACAGGAATGGCAAGCGACCAATACTTAAACTATGAAGCAATTATGCTTTTTTAATACTTGATTTTTTTTTTTTTTTTAAGTGTATGCACTCTGTTTTTATCACTGTTCAGTCCTAGTTCAAGAATACATTTGTAGTCAGGAAAGGATTTATAACATTTGAATAATTTTGGCTTTAACGCAGCAGAAAAGTAAGTTATAAAATAGAGACATCATAAACTACTAGTTTAAAAGGGGAAATAGTGATACACAGGTGAAAGAATGGTTGTACAAAACTATATGAGTTGTGCACAGTACCTTCTATTTGACAAAGAGAGTGAATGTAGAGGATCTAGTCATCTTGGATACACAAACCTAATTCAAATGGTCTAGCAGCCCTAGACCATTCTGTATATATGCACATGGTGGGAAATCACATATTCCAGCATTTTTCCTTGCATATCTAAAGGAATATATTCTAAAGGAAGCTAAAGGAGTTCTCTTTTCCACTGTTTTGCAGGTCGTTGTGTGGCCTCAGTGTGTTTTATGTCACAGAGGAATACGCATATAAAGTACATGTTTAAAATTCAAGGTAATGTTTTGGAGAAAAGGCTACTTTACACTAGTAAATGAAACAAGGCTATGCGCCCAGCATGTAAATGTTTTAGAATAGATGCTGGCACAGGTCAGCTGGCACTAGCATGAGCAAACAATTCCTGTTGTTTAGATAGCATGGGGCAGAGAATGGTACCAGTGAGCTGCTCCACCTTCGCCACTCTGCACATATATCTTGGTGTCCTATTGTAAAAAAAAAAAAAAANAAATCAGAACTATTAAAAAAAAAGGAAAGAAAGAAAAAAAAACACTCCTGGCAGTTGCAGAACCTCCCCCCTAGTAATTTTTCTCAGGCTGCTCCAGGGATCTGGCATTAACAACAAAGGGACATGGGGAGAAGATGGTAGTCCTGGCCTTCATTTGAAGGAAGTTGTCCCAGGAGCATGGGCAATTTGATTCAACAAATCTCCTTTGGCACTTAAACCAAGATGGCCTAGTGCATGGTGATGGAGAGTTACATTTCCATGGTTATACTCAAGAGGCTTGAGCTGGTCTGCTTGAAGGCCAGGCCCCAACATGGCTGATCCCATGTAACTTGGAATAGTTACCCTAAGTGCTCCAAATTGCAAAGGACGCACATGATAATTGGTAACCTTGCAGTGGATCCTATTCTGGAAGCTCCTCCCTTCTTGGATTAACACTGTCCTGATGAAGCATTTCACCTCTGAGGGATGGAAGGGAAACTTGGGAAACAGCTACCTTCTGCACTGCAGCTACCATCACCCACACTGCTGAGCCTGGCAGTGATATCAGGCTATGAGCCCAGATCTGTTGAGAGGAATCTGCTTTTGAAACATGCTTGTAGGGAAAGGTGATAAAGCAAAAAGATATGGATACCTACAAGCTCTCTTCGCAAAATGTTTTTTTAAAGACAAACTTAATTCTGATGCGGTTTAAATGATAGCAATGGAATTGTATTAAATATGTTTGACTGATTGTATTTTAAATTGTAGCTCCTGGTATATAATTCAGCTGCCAGAGGATTGGAGAGCTACTTTTCACTAATAAAGTGGGAATTTACTTTCATATTTTACCTGAATGATGTAATGAGACTGACTTAATGACTACAGACTGAGATTATGATACATGTTGGTTATGACCCGGGTAGGTTATTCTCTGTTAACTTAAAAATCATTCTAATACAGATCCTTTTTCAGTTGGTTTTACATTACAGAACTGTACTAAACATCCTATAAGTGCCCATTCATTACATTTACTATCAATTGTTTTATGTGAATAATTCACAGCAAATGATCTCCAGAAAATCAATATTAGAATTCTGAATTTCCAAAGCCTTAGGATATGCAGAGGTAAAGCTTTTATATTAATTAGAAATGATTTTGCTTTTCCCTTGCCATGTAAAAAAAAAAAAAAAAAAAAAAAGACAAAAAACCTTTCTGAGTCTTAGTAAATATTAGTAATTTTCAGTTATATACTAAAGCGTAGTATGCTATCCTAGCATTGCTTTTGGCAATGGCTTCCTTATTTGCATGGTGAGGTCTGATGTATAGGAGTTTTGAAAGTCCTTTGTTCCCTTCTTATGAACTCATATGCTGGGAACACAATCTGTCAAGAGAGCATGGATAAAACAGGCAACTACAATGCTTATTTTTGACACCAGTGGGTAAAATTTGCTTTAGTGTGCAAATAAGCAGTCGTTGTTGTAGCCTGGATTGCAGGAGAGCTACATCTGGTACTTATTTCTTCAAGTATTGCTTATGGGGGGGTGGGGGGGGGGGCGTCACTTAGTAAC
>VXAA01001627.1:1444433-1469563 GCA_013399115.1 Anseranas semipalmata
AAGAAAGAAAGAGAGACAAGAGCGAGTTCATTTCCAGCTGTATCTCACTGAATTCCTGTCATGGAAACAGCCTTCACCGACACATCTCTAGACTGTTACTTGGCAACCTTGACACATTAGGTATTAGATGTCATCTGTGTCCTTTTCTCACCTAGAAAAGAAAAGAAAAGAAAAGAGAAAAGAAAAGAGAAGAAAAGAAAAGAGAAGAAAAGAAAAGAGAAGAAAAGAAAAGAGAAGAAAAGAAAAGAGAAGAAAAGAAAAGAGAAGAAAAGAAAAGAGAAGAAAAGAAAAGAGAAGAAAAGAAAAGAGAAGAAAAGAAAAGAAAAGAAAAGAAGAAAGGAAGGGAAGGGAAGGGAAAGGAAAAAAAGGAAAAGGAAAGGAAAAAGGAGAAAATGCAGAAAAAGTAGAAGCTTTAAAAAGGCCAAACCAAAGTTGGGTTTTTCTTTCCAATGCAGTGAAACATATTCTTTTCAGACAGCTTGTTCTATCAAAGTCTATGCTATTAACTGTTATTCAGAAAGAACAGAGGATTTTTTTTTTTCTTCTTTGGAAGGGCAAAAGAAAAATAGAAATCTCCAAAGGCTGTCTCTATCATATTGGTATGAAGAGCAGACCATATATTCAAATTTAAGGAAGTATCATAACAGTTAAGAGACAAGCTTATATCTTTTATGCTGTGAGACTGAATTCTTAATGAGGATAATGAGTATTTTCTGTGTACACAAGGGCCAGAAGGATACTGAAATGTTTTATTCATGTAAATGAGCAAATATGGAGGTGAATGTATCTTCGATCTGTTCCAAGATTGGATCAAATACTAGTGTTTTTTTAAGTGGAATATATGTCTCTGTGAAAGACGTGAGAGATTCAGCCTCTAAAACATAAGAAAGCATAAAAGCCTCGCTATAAATCTTATCATGAGAATAAGGCACATCTGATTGAAGATGAAATCTGAAGAGAGGCAAATCATCAGCTTTAGTTTAAAATAAAAGATTTGCTTATTACACTCAGAAACAAAACATATTATGGGAACCTCTTGCTTTGATTTGCTAAGGCCCCTTCATTTTTGTTATAGCTTCTGGTTTCACCACAAAATATTTCATGTGTCCATTTGCTTGGCTTTGTCACAATATATATATGCCACCTTCTTTTCCTTATCTTCCACCTTTGCTGACTTTCAGTAAAAGCAGATGGACTAAACTTTGCAGAATGCACACAGGAGAGGACTTTAAGTTCAACCTCAGTTATGCTTATCAATAGTTGGTGTAGGTATAATTTTTATTACTTTCTCTGGTGATTCAAATAAATGATTTACCATTTGAAGATACCTAAGGACCTCAACACATGCTGAAGCTGTCACTCCATTGCGAGACAGTTTACAGTTTCTCTCCATCCTAAGGACCTCAGAGGCGAGCTTACACTCTTTATTTTTATTTTTTTTCCCCTGACACTGGAGACATTTAGGAAACCTTTCATTCAACCTTCAGGAGCTGGACTACGGGAAGGTATTTAATCATTTAATTCTTCACATTTGATTTTCATTATCCTATCAAGACTTTAATGTATACACTGTATGTGCCTAGAGGAAGATGAGGTTTTACTTCCAAGTAGTTTAACTTAAAAATCGGGGGTTGTCTTAAATCCTGGTTCACCTTCCTTTCATGTTAAGGTGTAATATGACTGCAATGTGGGAAGTTGCTAGTGACAAAGAAACACAAATAAGCCCAGAGGGACTAAGGTGGCACAGAAAGAGCACATGATTACTGCTGTTTTCCTCACCAGCTCACAGGCTACGTGACCTGTTGTAAATCAGAGATTCCCACTGGGATTTCTGGCAGTTTTCTGAAACTCCCTGAATCATACAAGTGAATTGTGAAAAGGCAGCTGGTCTGGAGATGGGAGGTATGAGAGCAAAAGGGAATGTACTAAAAGGTATAGGGAGAGGGTATGATGCAAATTTTCAACTCATGGTGGTACTGTGTACAGGAATGATTAACAGTAGTGAGGCTTGGAAGAAATATAATGGGAAGAAGAAAATGTGAGGATATCAAAACAATCAAAATAGAAACTTTTATGCACTAAACTGATGCACAATTGAATCCAGAAGAGGAAACTGCCATGGAGCAGGAGAACAAAATTGTGTAATTTGTGCATACTCATAGAAGATGTGGAAATCCAAATACATGGGAAATGATTAAGTAGAAAGTTCAAGAAATTGCACAAATACAAAATATTTCCAACAATTCAAGACCAGTAAGAGTTTCTGTGTCCAAATGATGCACCATGAAGTTTTTTGCCTATGGCAAAGAACTTCAATTTGCTAGAATCTCTAGCAAAGAGAGTAAGGAAGTAAAGAAAAATCTCTAGTAGAGACCTGCTTATCTGCTGACCCAAACAAGACAACTGGCTTACCTTGACTTGCCATCCACTGTAGCATTGGAAAATGTATGTCCAAAATCTACTATCATCAAAGCTGTGGTGGATGAAAAAATGAACGATACAGTAATGCTGGCAGTGATAACAGATGGTATAATATTGCCAGCATATGTGATACCAAAGCATAAAGAAATATTGAAGGAATAGCTGCCTACTGAAATAATTGTGAGGTGTCAAAACTGAGGATGGATGTCTACAGAGTTAATGAAGGATTGGCTGAACATCATTTGGATCAAGAGACCAGGTGTGCTGTTAAGAAAGAAAAAAAAGAAAAGAATGCTTGTCCTAGATGCATTCAAAGGTCATCTAACTCCAGCTGTGAAGAATACTGCTAAGGAAATGAATATTGATCTTGTGGTTATATCAAGTGGAATGACATCAAAAGTACAGGCTCTTTATGTAGCGGTGAACATGTCCTTTTAAGACCATTTGAAATCTTCACGCTCGGAGTGACTATTGACAGTGATCATGCTCTAGTTTCAACAGGGAAAACACAGAGCAGTGCAAAACTGCCCTGTTGTTATATTAAGAGAACACTGGATCAGATAAATCCAGAAGTTGTAGCTAATGGTTTTAAGAAATACTGTATTTCAAATTCCATGGATGGAACAGAAGATGATACGAGTAGAAAGAAGAACCTGGTAATACCAAAAACACTAAAAGTGAAGAATAGATTGAAGTTGGTGAAGAGAATGACAGAAATGAATGTAAAAACTGAAAAGCAATAGTAGTAAAGCATATGAGAAGAATACAGATTATCATATCATGATGTTAACTGTAGTCCCATAAACTACCTACTTGAGATACAGGACAAACTGTTCATTAGCCAGAACAATCACTAAGGTGAGGGCTTCTGCTGGTAGGGCAGACCAGCTTTTGCTTCATTTTCCTGTAGATATGAACTGATGGCTTGGGATACAAGCTAAATTAAGGGTTAAGTTAAACAACTGCAGGGACTAGTAAGATAGGTTTAGTCTTTATTCTTGCAAGGACCACAGCACTCCATCTGAATGCTGGTAGTTATTTGCACAGAATACTTATGTTAATTCTGTGAGGGGGGATTAAAAAGTCAACATATCCTATATTAATTTTGATAGTTTTGATTTGTGTTATTTTGTGGCCTGATATTTTGTTTTAGAAGAACTGGGAAATTAAAATATGTTACCCTTACAAATATTGCTTCCTACCAAGACTCTAAATGGTTTAAATATGAATCAATATAATAATTTTTAAATACCTAGTTTGAGATAAAATTTGCTTTGACCAGGTGGATGACAGCTATGATATTCTTTGCACATTACTTTTACTTTAACAAAAATTTTCACAAAACTAATCAAATTATTCCATGTTCCACCAAGGCACACCATCTGTCGAAGTTTTATACTAACATAATAGAAAGAGTTCACTAAAATATCTGTTTTTTAGGGAACAAATATCTCCCCTATAGGCAAAACGATTCATGAATGGACTACAGAGATACTTCTGCTTTTTGGCAAAAATGGTCAAAGTTCATATTTGTTCTCATCTTTTCATTTTAAAACCAATTTTTTTTTAAGTAAGTCATGAATATGATAACATGAATGATGACATGAATATGGTAAGAAAAGGAAACCTTTGTTTCTGTTATTGATCTGATCCAACTCAGGAAATCTTTTTCAGTTTTTATTAAATGGATTAGTTACTATACAGCGCAATTAATGCAACAGTTCTATGAAACCGATTAAGTGAGGGAAGATGGGGAATTCAAACTATTGGGACAGACAGACTTTAGTATAAAGCTTTGGCATTATCTGTCACTAAAAATAAATTATGACATATTAATTAGGGCAAAGTATGGCAATTCAAATGAACAAGCTCTTCAGAACACTAGTCAACTGAAATCCTCGCTATGGTAATTTTGATTCCCTCCCCCACCTCCAAAAAAAAGTTTATTGCAATGAGAATGTGGTGATCAAAAGCTGTATGAGCACCCTGGAAAAAAAAAAAAAAAAAGAGAACACTGGGGGATTATGAACGAGATCTTCAAGCTAATGAGATTTTTGGCATGAGGAGGGTGGATTGAGATAAAATCTTCACATCTCTGCCAACATGACACTTATAAGATTCAGGGAGTCTCATAAAACTTCCAGTCAGTAAGATCCGGGTTAAAAACATAAAAAAGGTATCTTCCATTGCAACAGATTTTTGCTAAAATATGTTCTGGATTTAAGAAGTTAAGAGGGGCTCGGGGAAACTTTGGAAAAGCTTGAAAGGGGCAGCCAGTGTGGGTTGCTAAATAGACCTACCATGCTGGGCGTAAGAATCCTTTCATTTGACAATAGTTTGAGGTTTAGATGATATTGCAGGGTATAGGTAAATATATTTGCCCTGTTCCTAGTCTTCCTTAGGCATCTGCTTAGGTTCACTGTTGGCGAAAGAATGCTGGGTTAGACCAACTCAGTCTGGACCAGTGAAGCCATTCTCATATTCTTTCAGCTGACCAAAGCCTAAAAAAGCCATAACTTTTATGGACTGTGGATCAAGTCCTGCAGTGGCAAAAAGATGAATCCATCCTTCAGTGGATGGGTGTCCTTAAGACTGTGCTCAATTATGCACATGAGCATTCTCATCAAACTGTTTATGAAACAGTAGAACAGCTCTTAATCTGGACAAAATGGTCCTCAAGGATTCCTTGCTGTGTAATAGGGACTATGCAACTGGCATAGTTTTGCACTGAAACATGAACAGTGACTAGACCCACAGGAAACCAGAACCATCGTTATTTCTGGTTTACTACCACGCAATCACTATGGTCTGCTGTATTCCTCAGTTATTCCAGGAACCACATGGATTGACACCATTTGTTGTTGTACCTGACAACATGTGTCAGACCACAGTTTACTAACTGTTGGCCAGGGTTCCACTGCTGAAGGGAAGAAAAAGGTGATTTTTAAGGCAAAGGAGTGGTCTGCCAGGTTATGGAAAGGCTCAGGCTCCTTCTAATCCTGCAGTGAACTCTTTCAGCAGGTACTATCTAGCACAAACAGACAACTTTGTTTTCCATTGCCTTATCCTTCCTGTCCAGTCCTACCAATCCATAAAAGTGCACAGACAGCTAGGATATCTGTCAGTTAAACCCTAAAAGTAGTTTCATACAAAGATGCACTGAAGTGCTTTTCTGGACCAGTGCCAGATGCTCAGCATCTTCCAGGATCAAGTTCATATTTATGAGTGCTTCGTAAGTGAAGAAAATCATAAAATTGAATGGTTTCATTCCCATAAAAAGGAAATATAAAACACTCAGTGAAAAGTAACCATGTGTTAAACATTCAGAGAATATTTTTTCCTTTGTTAATTAAGCAAGAATTTCATCTGGGTGGGGCATTTGCATTTCCTGGCAGCTGATGTTCAGACAAGAGTCATGAGTTTTAATTGCCACTTAAATCTAGGGCATGTTATTGAGCAAACAGGTGGAGCATATCCACTTTGAATGTATGCAAACAGCTTTATTTATTGTAGATATGAGAATGAGTTTTCTGATTGATTAGTTCCTTTTCATTCCAAGCAGGTTGTGGCCAATTGCAACCAGTGTAGATTTTCTGCATGGGACGTAACACCATTTACACAGAGAACCATTTTGAAGAGAACCCTTACTGTTTCAAAATCTGTACTAATGTGAAAGAAAAACTACCAAGCAAGCATATTCCATTTATAACTGTTAGAAATGGGGGTTATTAATTGAAATATGTGGCTGAAAAGAATCTATTTAAGTCTGACAGGAATCACTGGCAGCCATTTCTAGGCTGATACTTTGTATGATATAAAGGTTAGTTAGGAATCAGCTGTTAAAGTACCTTAAATCAGTTACCAGTCTATGTACTGCGATCTGAAAAACAACTGTGTTCTACATTTCTGTTTCTAGCATACAGAGAAAGGGAAAATACATTTGTGAAATGTATTCAATTTTATTCTAATAATAAGTGGTTAGCAATTAAGAAAGCTTTCTCTCTGAATCAGCTGCCAATGCAAAAAGTATGTCATGTGAACAGCTCTCAGAGGCAACATACTAGTTCATTGAATTTTCAGAGGTTTAGATGAGGTGGTAGGAGATGATATGTAATTTATTTCACCTGTTTGGGGCAAGTCTGGAAAGCATTTCTGAGCTAAGGATGAAGACATAAATTGGATGTATGTCTACATCCTTTTACTTTATACTTCTGATTTTCAGTTATCAAAGCCCTTGATTCCTTTGTCAGTGTGAATATGTGAAAGATGTAAGTCGACCCTTGCCATGTTAGTCTTGTCACGCTTTGTGACATGTACCACTTTACTCATGACACCTGAAACTGTGAAATGTACAATGCAGACTCACACGTTAGCCTACAAAGGACTGCATCTGATGTTCTGTGATTCTGTGATTCTTTTGTCTGACTAATTTAAGACAAGTTTGCAAAAATATTTACCACTATATTTTTCTCTTCTGGCATATGTAAATACTGCTATATCCAGCATTTCTTCAACAATAGAAATGCTTGTTCATATTACACAGATTATTAAAAGGATGCTATTTTTTGAAAGGAAAGTGATATCCAATTTATGAAATAAAGCTTATGCATTAAAAAATGGTTATTGTAATGGTTATTGTTCTTAGTATTTTTTTTCTTCTTTTCTTTTCTCTTTTCTTTTCTTTTCTTTTCTTTTCTTTTCTTTTCTTTTCTTTTCTTTTCTTTTCTTTTCTTTTCTTTTCTTTTCTTTTCTTTTCTTTTCTTTTCTTTTCTTTTCTTTTCTTTTCTTTTCTTTTCTTTTCTTTTTTCCAGTGATATGAATTGTAAATAGTTAGTGGAGAATCAAACCCTGTCAGGTAGAAAAAGAAGTAAACCCAGATTCCTGTGGTAATCACATGAATATTGTGAACAAGAGATCACCATTTTTGCTATATTTTAGATGGGAAGTGACCTGCAAGATGCACTCTGAGAACTTGTGCCCATAGGTCATCTTGAGTGCTTAAGTCTGTACTGGGTTTGGTTTGAAGACAATGTTAGCTATAAGAGATGAGATGAGCTAATGTCTAAACCACAGACAAAAGGGAAGTACCACCTTAAAGAGGAAGTTCAGGACTGTGGTTCAAAACAGGCCAGGATGTGGTAGAAAAAAATGGGGTACTGCAACACAGAGGGCTAAAGGCAAGAGCATGGTTAGAGGTCAGAGAGAAGGTCAACCAAATTTCAGTCACAGCACTGAGGAGAGTCAGAAGAGGACCAAGCAAGAAGGAAGCAGAGCGATGCAAAGTGGTTATGAGTATAAATAATCTGTGGAATGACAGGAAGCATGGAGAGCAAATGGTATGGGAAGGGAGTATCAATGAGGATCTCAAGCAAAGAACTGTTCTCCAGGAAGTCTATATCATCCAAAGAGCCCTTGTCAAGGCATCAGCTTAGGAAATTTGGTTTGGAAATAGGGTCATTTTCTATGTGTGAAAAGTAATAGCCAATGATGGATGCTTTGCAGACAGTAAAATTATTTCCATGTAAGCAATAAAAATAAATATATTTTTATATACTTTTATATATTTTTAATTCTTTATATTTTTTATATATTTTATATATTTTTTATATACTTTTATATATTTTGTATATATTTTTATATACTTTTATGGAGAAGAGGAGGTTCAGGGGCGACCATATCGCTCTCTACAGGTACCTTAAAGGAGGCTGTAGCGAGGTGGGGATTGGTCTCTTCTCCTACATGTCCGGTGATAGGACGAGGGGGAATGGGCTAAAGTTGCACCAGGGGAAGTTTAGGTTAGATATTAGGAAAAATTTCTTTACTGAAAGGGTTGTTAGACATTGGATCAGGCTGCCCAGGGAAGTGGTCGAGTCACCATCCCTGGCTGTATTTAAAAGACGTTTAGATGTAGAGCTAAGTGACATGGTCTAGTGGAGGGCTTGTTAGTGTTGGGTCATAGGTTGGACTAGGTGATCTTTAAGGTCTCTTCCAACCTAAAGGATTCTGTGATTCTGTGATTCTGTGAAATAATAAGTGATAAATAATAAATTAATAGAATTAATTAAATTAATTAATAATTATTAATAGATAAGTAATATAAATATATTTAAAACAAACAAACAAAAGGGATATTGAAGTTTATTTATTTTTAGTAACAAGTGGCTACTGACTCTCATTTGTGGTAGGCAGAACATTTGTATTGCATACAACCTGAAAAATACTCTAATTTAAATCTACTTAGAATATAACCAAACTTCATAACCTTGTATCAGGAAATATAATAACAGAATTAAAGCAGTATTTTAGAAGGGTGGTCATGGTGGTAGTAATGAAGAAGAAAATATATTCTTATTTACAGTGCACTGTGTCTTTGACATGAGCTTTAAAATTACCTTCCCTCCTCTCTCTTCCTTCCATAAAGGGTGAATTAATTTAGTTTTGTCATATATTTTAATAGGATTTGTTTGTAAGGCCTTTTTCATCAGAGCCCATATTTGAAGGTGACTATGACAGTTTCCAGTGAGACAGGATAAAACCCGACCATGAGGAGCTGTTCTTAGGACACAGTAACAAAAGCATGTTTTTTCAAAAGAAGAAATGTATAAAAAAATCCGGACATTAATTTTATACAAAAAGAAAAAAAAAAAGTTGAGATCTTAGAGAACATTTGAACAACTTAAAGCTTGAGAATCTGTTTCACATTTTTCACTTTAAAGTGTCTTCATTCATTAAGGTTATGGCTAATTGTTTATTAAAATATTTGAGACTTTCAAAACTATTGCTGCTCTTTGGGACAGACCCTTCCACCAGAAAACTGAATTTTTATTTAGTTATTTATTGAAAATAAAGAAATAAAGAGTAATGAGAGCTATTTGGGTCTTTGTTTTCAAGTCATTAATTTTGCCTTAGAATGAAAATTAAAACCATTATATAGGTTACAATTATAGGTTGTTAATCTCTGTTGGTGTTCTATTTGAATCTACAACATGAGAAACAATTTGAAATTAATAAAAATAGGGCATGATGAGAACCAGCTATTACTTGAAAGCCAGAAATGATATTAATTTAAAGAAACGTCAAACCTAGAGATTGTTTTAATGATACCATATCTGAAGAACGGTTTCGGCAGAATGCAGTTGGGATAAATATGCTCCCTTAGCATTGCAAGGCCATTTGAAGAAAATATCTTTTGGTGTTTAAAAGCTAGGCTATTTAAAATAATGTCACTTTCAAAAAGAAACGCTGAATTATCCTGTATCTCCACAGTGGACTAGGCTAGATATAAGACAGATCTTCTAATGCTTAAAAGGATGTGGCAGTGATAGAGAAAATAACTTTGGGTAGAAAAGTATGGTGGAAATCTGGGATGGAATAATTCAATTCTGCAAAAAAGTATTTCACCTCAAAGTAGAGTTTTATACATCTTGCTTCTTTTAGAGGACTTGGCCAAAGGCTTTAGCTTATGTTAGCTATCTAAAAATTAATTGTCTCTGACCCTGTTCTCCTAGAACACAGGAGAAAAATGAGCTGGTGAAAAACATAACACCAATCTGAGCTAAAATCTACTTTCAGACAGGAAACATACCATCTTAGTTGTTCCTCACCCCTAACTTCTCAAGGTGCTACAAGTTGTTACAACTTCTGTTATGATACAAAATTGAACATAAAACTATCAATGTCCAAATTGCCTTTGGTTATCTGCACTAGTTTCTGCCGCGTACTGTTTTTTGCTAGGATAGCTGATTTTCTTCATAGTATCTTGTATGATGCTATGTTTTGGATTTAGATTTCGCATTTGTCTTTCCAAGTAGCTGCTACACATGATAAGCCCTGCTTTCAAGGGCTGAACATCTGCCTGCTGATGGGAAATAGTGAATGAATGCCTTATTTTGATTTCCTTTTATGCACAGCTTTTGCTTTATCTACTAAACTGTCTATCTCAACCCATGAGTTCTTGCATTTTTACCCTCCCAATGCTTTTCCCCATCCCTCTGTGGGTGACTGAGTGACTGGCTGTGTGGGGCTGAGCTGCCTGCCAGGGTTCATTCACAACACACCAAGATGAAATGATCTGGGTGATCAGCTGAAATGATTAGAAATAGCTTTTTAAAATATCATTTAACACCATTTAAGTATCTATATCAATATCCACTAAGATTTCAAACTTAATGGCTTGATCAAATATTTACACGTGTTACTTCAAGTCAGTCTAACCACCGTTTTCACCCCCTTTATTTTAAAGACTTAATTTTATCATGTATTGTTTATAGAGAGCGTATGTGCTGACCTAACCAGCTGTGACACACGAAGCGAAGGCAGCAGAGCTGTACCCAGAGAAAGTCTTTCCGCTGGTTCACACAGGTGATTTCTCACCTCTCCACAGAGGAGTGCTTCGTTCAGACTCATTGTTGCACATGCATGATATCACACTGCAGCTTGCATCATCTATATGTATGTGTCACAGAGTAAGACTGTTTTTGAATTTGGCTCAGCACTCTGTATTTAAGCCCTTTTCACCAAGAATAGCTGTTTTTTCCTCTTATGAACACTTCTGGTAATGGGCTTTTTGAAGATTTTTAACTTACTCTTTTTCATTAGTGTCAGCATAGCAGCCTTGAAACGGGGAACATTTAAGTTAACCATGACCTTTTTAATCTTATAGCTTAAGGTTCAACTCTGTACCAGTTTTCAAGCATCTATCGACTCTTATTATTGCACTAGTATGTGATTCTTTTGTCCTAAATTTATCCTTGCCTTCATAGCTCCCTTTACAAGAGCATTAGGTACTTGCAGATGTACCATATTTTAGACACTTCTCAGGAGCTGTTTCTTTCTCCATTGACTAGCTAAATAGCTTAATAACAATATGTCTAACTTTTATATAGTTAGCAGAATAACCATTCTTAAACTCTTTTTTTTTTTTTCCTGGTAAGCTGAAGCTTTCCAAAGTGTCTTTTTCTTTTCCCCTTTCTTTTTCTGATCTTGTATGCATTTTTTCTGCCTCTCATAAACATTCATTTCTCTGCAAGCTCTTTTTGCTTCACTGTTCTTGATAATTTATTGTCTTGAAAAGAGTTGAAGAGCTTTATTTCCTGTTTCTTTCCTGTTATATATTTGGCATATGCTACCTTTTGTTTTTGCAACACTGCATTTAACATCTGTGTAAAGAAATATAAACAAGTGCTACAAGACAAAGAGCACTAAGATTCATGAGAATGCTTTTTCTTCTAATAGTATTACAGTGGAGTTAGATAGATATTACTTTTAATGATAAATTATTTCCAGAGGAGTTTTTATTATCTCATTTTTCTAGAACTTTCACCTGATTTTTATATACAGAGAATTCTTAAAATAACCTGGCTTTTTCAATAATGGAATTCTGCTAAAAAATTGAAATGATAATATTTGTTGAGGAATAAGTTAGGGACACAATTGAACCCTACAAATATTAGCCCATACACATCTATATGTTGATTTACTGAAATGTTCATATGATTTTTAATTATAGCACCAGAATTTTTTTAGCAAAGTCATTGCAAAAACATTTATTTTTATTATTAAGGTTTCAAGAATCTGCTTCTGATTATGTTTATTGTTACTATTACTACAAGCACATGCTTCACAAATCATGTTAAAAAGAAAATATGTTCAATAAAATTAAAAATCTCTCAAAGCAAGAACAAAAGTCACTTGATATCTCATTTCTAAGGCTCTGTAAGCAATTTCTTTTTACTGCTCGATAATTGTCTGTTCTATGTTCCTTTTTAGACTACTTTAGGGGTTGTGGAAATCACAAGGTCTATAAATATAACAGCAAATATTGTTTATATTATCAATGGTCTATAACATCACCTATTTGTAAGGTTGTTCAACTGTGGTATGTAAGAATGAAAATAGAATTTTCATTCATAGAATACAGCTGCAATTAAAAAGTCATTATTTTCTGTGGAATTTCATCTAGTATGATTTTACTTGGGCTAAATTGTGGAAAACTTCAGAAAAATTAATTCAGTCATTGCTAGGTAACTTTTAATGGTGTTAAGTGATTCTAAGAATTTCTCTGATGAACTGAATCGTGTTATGAGAAAGATATCTGAAATTTGATGGGATTTGGTCAGGAATACCTTACTCATTATGGAAGAGGGGAAAGGGTTAGACAGAAATAGAATGGTAACTGAGGTGGCTGGCATTAATTCAGCTGTGAGACAGATTGATCCGTAAGGAGGGGAAGCATAAAGAGACTCACAGGTCACACAGACACTGACTGTGAATAAAGAACTGTGACCAAACAAATGAGAACATGGGCTAAACAGGGAAAACCCTGCTATAAGATGGGTTGCTTTTAGATTGGGTAGAGAAAAGAGAAAATGACTTGGTGAGAAATAGGAAACAGACAGAAATTATTCTTGCTGAGGAATGAAGGAGTCTGACGGGGAAACGTTAGAAAGGAGAGGTGACCAAACAAGGAGGCTGAGGAGGAGAGAGAACTAACGGGGACTGGGTAAACGAGGTCTGGAATGAGCAGCCTGAAGAAATGAACATTACAATACATCTTTATATCAGGAAAGATTGTAATACATAATACTCAAAATAACAAAAAGTCCTACTACAATTCTTGGCAGTTTGACAAGCACTACGTATATATGGAAATAAAGACTGAACTCTGGTGCTCTGTGCTGGAAGCTCCAACACACATAAGCTAACTATGTTGAGTAGGACTAGGATGAGGGGAGGGGTGAAACACTGACTAGGATGGACTGCAGGGTGGTAAGAGAGTGCTGTATCTGGTCAAAGTGTGCAACAGAGCTCCCTGGTTTTGAAACAGGAGAATAATAGACATCATAGAAAATGAGTAGACCAAATGTATATATTTTTTCTTTTTTTTTTCAAACAGCCTTCAGTAATACACAGCAAATTAGAAGTTGATCAACATGGAGGGGAAAAAAAAAAAGTCTGTATATTATTGTGTCTGATTTTATTTATTTTTTATTGTGTCTGAATATTATTGCTTATTGTGTCTGATTTTATGTTGAGCAATGCATTTGCACAAAGGCCATCTCAAGGTTCACTAGCAAATTCGAGTTTCCTAACTTTGAAACAATGTTCAGACAGCTCTTCTAATGAAGAGTTACAATGTTTTTATATGAACCGTATTTAAAGCAGATGTACTTCTCTAATACTAATATTACCCAGAATTAACTGGGTTTTGTGCTGAAATCTAGGAAGATGTAATCTATCTGCTGGAGAGCTTGTAACTCAAAGCATCAATCCTATAAAAAGCTCTTACGGGATTTTTCTAGTATAGAGGCTGAGGGTTCTACTGTCTCCCCCAATTGTTAACGAGCATAAGATATATAGTTAGAGATCACCTTTCTAACACTCGTACACCATCCTAAGCCTCTAATAGGGCTATTCAAGAAGCAGCTTACAGTAACTTTAGAAACATTTGGGTCAGCATGGTTTCTTGGGGAACCATACAAATTTCTGGATGCCCAAAAGAAAAATTGCCACTGATACTAGCTGGAAGTGCTTCAGCAGAACTATTTTGAAACAACACAGCTGTACTCAGCCACAGTAATAGAGTCTGATATCAGTGTGATCAAATGCCAGTGGAACCAAGAAGACTGGCTAACTCTGTCAACTGTGCTAACTAGGTTAGTTTGCTTGTGCCTGAGAAACACCAGCTTCTTGGAAACAGACATGAATTTTTACATTACAGATAAAAACAACAACAACAACAAACAAAACACAAACAACAACAGAAAAAAAAAAAAAAAAAAAACTCGCATCACATATTAAGTCCATATATATAGTCCAGTATATGGTCCATTTCTTTCTAAGGAAGCTTCCATTTTAAGGGAGGAAAAATAAGTTTCACCAATGCCATTTTCTCATCTATGACAACATTTCTTTTTCTCAGTAGTATTTGCTAAAAAGAAGAAAAAAAAGAAGACAACCCAAACCATTCCATCCCAAGAGCATCAAAACAGCATTGCCCCAAAGTACCAAGTGCCTCCTCAAGCCCAATATGTGGTCTTCGGTCAGAAAAAATCCTTCTGTTATCCTACTAGCTAGCTGAAATTAATCTAACTCCTGGAAAGATTTGATCTCAGATAGATCTGCAAACCTTGAATCATGCTGAAGTTTAGGAATCTCCAGCTCTAACCTGTGATTCTAAGCTCAAATACACTTTTATTTTGCTTTTAAATCCAGAGAAATAGGTCATTGTTTTGTCATTGACTGTGGGTGGTTTAAATATAAAAGTAAGCTAATTCTAGAATAATCTTTTCAGCAATAGATGAGAAAATGAACAAGCAGGTGCATCTGCAAATACCTAATGTTCTTCTTGTAAAGGGAGCTATGATGGCAAGGATAAATTTAGGAGAAATGAATCACAGCAGGGGCCTACGTGTGCATGCAATTGTGGGAACCTGAGTGCACGCATGTGCTGCATGTGCACGTATGCCTTTGTGTGTGTGTGATTACAATACCTTGGGATAAGCTACAGAACAGCATTTAGAAATTTATTGGTGTTTCTCAACATTTTGTAACAACCTAGTGTTGTTGTTTATCTGATGCACTGATACAGATCTTGAATGTATAGTCCACTGATTGCTTGTTAATGATATATCATTAACAAATCAATAAACTGCTTTGATCCCAATTTGGCTGAAGCTATGTTAACTGAGTAGTTTCCCCCTGTGACAGTCATGTTCCTTTAATAGGACTGAAAGTTCCGTTTAGAAGGCTTTAATATAGTCTACATTATTACTTTTTTTTTTTTTTTTCCCATAGTAAGTGAAATGGAATGCTACAGCTACAACACGTAGCAGGCAAAGACTTAAATCAAAGAAAGGCATCAAATAAGACTAACAATTTCTTTGTGCTGAGGCACAAGACAGGAAAAAAAAAGCAACATATGAATATGGTAAAAAGTATTTTACTATTTCTTGTACATAAATGCAAAACAAATGAAATAACATAGCCGTTTATGCGGTTTTATTATAATGTGGAAAACCTGTTCTGATATTTGTATTATCCTTTTAAAAATTACATATCTTTTTGAAGAGCAATGTAGAAACATTAACAGCAATGTATGTGCTATTTATTCACAGAAGAAAAAAGGGCAGTCAGGATAGAGACTATACCTATATGTTCTGTATAGCCAGGCTCATAACTAATGTCTATCAAAGTTCAGAATTTCCTTCAGCTGTCTTTAAAGTGAATACTGCAATTTAGTTTCCAGAAAATCTCCGTTCTTAACCTCTTCCTGAGCAATCAAATTGTCTTTCAAGTTTATTAATCTTATTGATCTTATTGATCTAAGGTCTAAGAGTGTCTAACTCTTCACTAAAATGAGACACTATGGGATCACTTTTCTGAACCCAGTTTTCCTAAAGAAGCAAATACATGATTAGCAAAAAAAAAAAAAAAAAAAAAAGCACATGCTTATTTTTCTATATGTCAGGTTCTTTCCTCTCATGCTTGTTAATTCCTTCTTGTATTGAAGACTCCTTTAGAAAGCTCCAGGACTGATGTCTTATTAACCAAGAGATAAACACACCATAGAAGTCAACTTTGCAATGGTCAAATTCGGCTTTAGTTATTGTTGTCATCAGGAACATGATCGATTTCTAACACAAAGTGTCTGATCTGACATGATACCACTAGTTTCCACAGTGATGGACAATTACCTGATTCTTTTTCCTTTAGAAGACATTTAGAACTGAAGCAGGGGTGATAAACACTGGACTGAGATTAGTTTTTGAAATTGTATGGGAGAGCACCTAGAAGCCTTCAAAGAAACATCAACACACTTTTCAGCAAATCAGAAAGCTGCAGCTACTTACAAAGAATTATTATTAAAAATAATAATTTAGGTATCAAAATTACAAAAATAAAATTATCTATAGCTTTCTTCTTAGGATCAGCCTAAATAAAGTTGCTGCACCAAAGTGGCTGCTTGACACTTGCAGCCAACACAACTTGAGCTCCTACCAGTTGACTTAGCTGTTTGACAAATTTGTAGGGATGGCTGATGTAGTTTTTGTGTAGCCTCAAGAACAATAAGCTTGTGATGTCTGAAATAATTATTACTGAAAAATTATTATTACTGAAACAATTAAAACATTGATTTAGTGGTTTTGAACAGAAATTATGAGTAGGTTGAGGATCTTAATGTACCCATACTAATGAATAGGTTGTTCATGTTATAGTATTTTCTGAACAGATGCTTAAGAATGTCAATAAGAGGGCAGCCTTTTAAGATTTTCTTTGGCTGAGACACCAATTCCTAATTATGTCCCTGACTTGAGGCATTTTGGCTTATATTCACTGAAGTTCTGAAGTGCTGAGTAAAATCAAAATCTAAAGCTTTCATAATCTGCACAAGACAGAAAGGGAAATAAATATGGAAATGCACCAAAATTAGCAGACGGAAGAAATCTGTGCCATAATTCCCCGTCCCCTGGGTTGACTTGGAGCTGTTTTCCTTTTATCTCCTTCCTGAGATTTTACTGAGAAGGAGGCATTCAGTTTCTCCATTCTAGATGTTACTAATGCTTGAAATACATTGCTTAAAGTAAAATAACATTAAATCTATATAAGCAGATCTAAGAATGAAGTTTCACAGAATATGGTAGGTTATGCAGTTTTGAAAAAAAAAAAGCAAGAAGCAACAAACAAAAAAACAAACTCACCCAACTGTAAAGTAACTACGTATCCAGTTCCTGAGGTCTGCAAAAAAAGCCAGGCAATATGTATCAAATTGAAAAGTCTTTGATAGATCTATTAGGCTTTATTTAGGCTCATCTGAAAATGAACATTGCACAATATTGCATCACTTTACTAAAATACTGCCTCTCTTTTATACTGAGCAAATAGTTTTCATTTTATATAGTGACAACCTGCTAGAATGATCCCACAGAGTCAATACAGATCCTTAAGATAAAGCAAAGTAAAAGCAAATTTCATCTTCTGGAAAGTTTGACACTGAGAACAGATGCACTCAGTACCTGAGAGTTATTAAATTAACACCTTTTTTTTTTTTTTTTTTTCAAGTCAGCAGTTACAGGCATATTGAGTGCTATTTTTGATTTCATTGTCATTGCATTTCTTCAGCTTAAACATTATAATATGTATTTTCAGTTAACACTGCAAGGGAGAAACTGAAGGCAATTTCAGATGTGCCATGCCAAAGCTCCTGTGTGCTTGTCTACTTGACGTTACAGTAGAGAAGTACTTGCACATTCATCGTTTTAACCAGTTCTTTCTCAGCTATTGTCTGAATTAGTTGTTTTCCTCTCCAGGAACAAAGACTTTTCTATCATGATGATTTTAAAATGCACATTTACAACTAGAAGGACCTGATCTAAAGGCATGTTATAAAATATTATCAGTACACAACCTATCAAATTCTTAAGACATTCATCTTGTTTCAACTCATGTCCGTTTTGTGTTGGTTTTCAATTAATCATCTAAACAGTTTCTTATGACAGTAGAGAGAAGATTGTGGAAAAAGGGTCTGAAAGTCTCAGCTATAACAGCGTAGAGGTTGCAGGCTGTTCAAAAACCACTGGGTTTTGTGTTTATTGTTAGTCTCATTGCTTTTTTATTCCCTTCCATAAATCTGTTTTGGTCAATGATTCTCTTTCTGTCCATTTTTAGATTATTAACTCTTTAGGACAGTCAGCATCCTTTGATCTACCCCTCCTTTGATGTATAATCTACAAGCTATTGCTGAGACCACTCAACGGTATTGTATCAGAACTGTTGTCAGATGAGTCACCCATACTGCATTACATAATGTATTAAATGCAATCTCCTGTAGAAAAAGGAAAGTAAAATATATGGTTTCTTTAGAGAAGCATATAAAATTTGATTTCAAGCTTTCTCATGCCCTTTAAGGGTTGGAAAAAGAGAAAGAGGTATTTATCTAATATTGTTATTAAGTATTTTTATGCATATACATGATTAAACTCTTTGTCATTATAGCACTCACAATATTATAACTAAGTAGCCTAACAAAATAATATGTTTTTTTTTCCTGGTATGTGTCTCCATGAAGTGTCAAAATCTCAACTCACTGCACACAGCCTGGTGGTAGTTACTACAGCTTCAGACATGTCAAATGTGGAGAAAAAAGTAGGAAATAGTTTGAAAATGTCAGCCCAGTCATAGGAATAGAACTACAGCAAGGCTTTGTAAGGACGCAAGCTTTCTAAACCTTCATCCTGAATTATGAAAGCTATGACAGTACCTTAGGAAAAAACTACTGTTACTTTGGGTTATCCATATGTACACATTTACAGTGTCAGAAGGGCATTTTTTGTCAGGGTTGACATTAGTACATTCAAACAGATTGGGTCTCAAGAAACATTACGAAGAACACATGTAACAGATTATGGTTTAGTAATACATTGTAAAGATTTGGAACAAAGAAAAAGCACTGTGATGTGATAGCTAATTTCTACTATTAAAACGTGTTTTTTATATGTATATATGTAATTGCATAGAGCAAGATTGTCTAGGGCTTAGATCAGCTCTTCGTGTTTATGACAGGAAGCCCCCTAAAGCAGGTAGGTAAGTGAGGTGGACAGTGAGGTGGCTCCCATTCATTTTAGCTAAATCTATTCCAACATCGTGATACATCTTTTGGCAACTTCAGAACAACAGTGACTACAAGACTGTGAACCAGAGGATCTAACATTTATAGCATTTTTGTCCTGTTTATCCTTTACTTTTGCAGGTATAAAAAATGTTGCTTTGCTCAGCATGGTTATGCTATGGTTTTCTATTTCTTATTGTTGTCTAAATATTTCCATATGATCTAACGATAACGACTGAGCAAAGAAGTGTCCTCTTTGCTAAGTTAAAGAAGAAGACATACTAGCCTTAAAACTACCACATTCTCCTTGTAGAATGCATCTCTTTCTTTTTTCCACTATGCTTTCAAGACTTTATCTATATGACAAATTTATAGGTAAGATATTTAAGCTTACAGTATATTTAATTTTCGTGTTTCTTTCTCACCCTTATCCAGCTTCACTTGCCTAATCTAATCTTCAGCATCCTTCCAAAATACTCCTCTTTCCTGCCCACTCTCCCTGTTATGTACAATATTGATATAGTTTGATTGATAAATGTGTACATGATTCTCTAATCATACCACCAGAGTGCCCAGCTTTGGAAATATGCCTTACAGGTTGATCTAAGGTCATCAGTAAAGTTTCCTGAGCATTTTCCACCTCAGATTACAATCAATTCCTTTAATAAATACACAGCCAAACTCCAGTTTGAAGCAGAAGCAGAAGAAAAAGTGAGAGTGAAGGTCACCACTCTGGCAATGATGGGGGAGATGCAAAAATTTGTCCTTTTTAAAATCTAAGGGGCAAAAAATGAGCATTCATAATTATATGACTCTTTTGGAATTCTGGGATGAAATGTGCTACCATAAATTTGGCAATATTGTGAAAGTATGCAGAAAAGAGTGTAATTTGAAGACAGTAAAATGTGACACTTGAAGTAAACCTGGCAGTAATAATGTAATTGAATTTTCTCCATAGACACAATTATCATATTGAGAGAATAGCTGAGTCCAAATAGTTTATCTTCTTTCAAACACATTTTCTTTCCACCTTAGAAAAATATTTTCTTTAATATTTTTGACTTTATTTAATTTCTTTGGCAATTTTCAAACATTGCAGAACAACCGCCGTCAGATGATACAGGAAGGTCTTCTTCTGAAACTTTTTTCAGACTACTACTTAGTTTTCCCCAAATGTTGAGAATCAGGTAGCTCTTAGCTCTTGCTTCCCTTGGAACCAGAATAAAAATTCCATCATAGTGGAATATGATTTCTCAACAAAGCAACTTGTGAAATCTGGAAAAAAACTTTCATAGCTTTTGTGAACTCAGGCATTTCATGAAAACCTGCTTAACTACTCAAAACAATAAATAAAATTTATCTTTTTAAGCAGAGTGTAGAGGAACAAACAGTGAAATTCCCAGCTACACCTTATCACTCAATACAAAGTGTTTAGAAGAGTCCATTCTCTTTCTATTTCTGCCCGGTATCCTTAGTTAATTAAGATCCTTACCATTCTAAATATGATGGGAAAACGAATCATAGAATATCCTGAGTTGGAAAGGGACCCACCATGACCATCAAGTCCAACTCCTAGCTCCACAAAGGACCACCCCAAAATCAGAGCATATGTCTGAGAGCATTGCCCGAACGTTTCTTGAACTCCAGGAGGCCTGGTGCCATGACCACTGCCCTGGGGAGCCTGTTCCAGTGCCTGACTACCCTCTCAGTGAAGAACCTTTTCCTAACATCCAGCCTGAACCTCCCCTATTGCAGCTTCCTGCCGTTCCCTTGGGTCCTATTGCTGGTCACCAGAGAGGAGAGATCATTGCCTTCCCCTCCGCTCCCCTCATGAGGAAGCTGTAGGCCACCATGAGGCCTCCCCTCAGACTCCTCTTCTCTAAGCTGAACAAACCAAGTGACTTCAGCCACTCCTCATACATCTTGCCCTCTAGACCCTTCACCATCTTCTTAGCCCTCCTTTGGACACTCCCTAACAGTTTCATGTCCTTCTTATACTGTGGTGCCCGAAACTGCACACAGCACTCGAGGTGAGGCCGCACCAGTGCAGAGCGGGACAATCACTTCCTTCAATCAGCTAGCAATGCCATGCTTCATGCACCCCCGGATATGGTTGGTCCTCCTGGCTGCCAGGGCACACTGTTGACTCATATTCAACTTGCTATCAACCAGAAACCCCAGATCCCTTTCAAAGGGGCTGCTCTGCAGTCTCTCATCCCCCAGTCTGTATGTCCAGGGTCGCCCCATCCCAGGTGCAGAAGTTGGCAGTTGGCTCTTGTTGAACTTCATGGGATTGGTGATTGCCCAGTTCTCTAACTTGTCAAGATCTTTCTGCAAGGCCTCTCTGCCCTCGATGGAGTCAACAGCTGCTCTTAACTTAGTGTTGTCCACAAACTTAGTATATGTTTGAGTCCTGCATCCAAGTAATTTATGAAAACATTAGAGAACTGGCCCTAAAATGGAGCCCTGCAGAACCCCACTAGTGACTGGATTGAAATGATTTAAAAAAATACGTAGAAATTTACTTGGATTTTAAAAAAAAAAAGTATCCAGAGCAGGTTTTTAGACTGCAAAGCTTAATTATAATGTCACAATGTAAGTCACATTCTACCAGCCATGGGTGCAAACGAGGACTAAATCTTTCTTTGTAAAAACACAGTAGTATGAAGAAGTTAATAATTTCTCATCTATATCTTGTAATTGCCAGTACTTAGACTTTCATTTCCTGTCTCTCTGGATGTTCTTTTTTTCCTCTTTCTTTCAGAATATATTCAGGTTTCACATTTCTTAACACCCTTAACCTTTTCCAATATACCTTTAAAATTTACTTCTCTGTTTCTTGCATGACTGCCTCTTTTGGCCTTTCAAATTACGAGTCCTTTCAAAGCTACTGAAGTATATCAGTCTGCTTATTTGAGTTCATATTAATGACTATTTTATTGGTTTTGCCACTTCAAACTTTTCTTTTTTTTTTTCTTTTTTGTTTTCTTTTTTGCTTTTAATTCATAAGTTTAAACCTTTTCACATAGAAGAATTTCAGTTTCCTTGCAGAGGATGTGTTTTATAAATACTATACCTAGGTGAAAGATGATCCTGTGGAACTGGAGTTTATAAAGCAGACTTTGATACAAGCAATGTCTTAAAATTACAACTACAGAAAAGATTTTACTACTTTGCTTTGGATCTCACATATCTGGGATGTACCTCATAAATCATACGACTTTTTTTTTTTTTTTTTTCCCATAGCATTTGTTTTTCAATGCAGTGCCCTCTTGGTCCAGAAGGAATGAAATGCCATGATCTGATAATTTAATCATTCTGTGATAGAGAAGACTAACTACATCCTCTGAATGTTGAGAAAAACTGAATGTTTTTCCCTCATCAATAATGATGTTTAGAACTGAAACAGAATTGCCTTTGCCTCTCCTCAGCTATTCTACCTCTGCAGATTTTGTCTAACATTGCCCCCGTCAAAATGGAGGTTCTCAGAAGATTTTTTTTGTTTTTGTGCTGAAAGAATGAAGCTATATGTTGGAAACCCCGAAATCAGATGTTGCAATTAAAAACCAAATAAACAAACAAACAAAAAAACTGTTTCCTTTTCATCACAAAGATGTTTATCTCCTTTGGCACACTATTTTTGTTTATTCTTCCAGCCCATCCCCAGCTTGTCCATGGTTTCCCCCTTTCCTCCAAACCATCCTAAGCTCTGCACAACCCTGGCTCTTTGTAAATCACTCAGCTGGAGTAGTCTCTATCCTGGCTAATTCTCCTAAGATCCTCATTCAAACACATTAATCATAATTAGATATCAGCTAGCCTTCCTCCTTTCCATTTCATTATTTAATAAGAAGAAACAGACTGAAGACCCTTCTTTTCCCAGAATCCAATGTTAGGAGCCTGTAAGCTCTCAATCTCTTCTGAGCATGACAGGTCTTGGATCATTTGTAGTGTCATGTTAGATGTGAAACATAACTGGTGTCCATTCCTTTCTCTCATACTTTTGCCTAGGCCTAGTTTTTAAGGATATGTAGAAGTTGCTGTGTTTGACAATGGAAGGTCTAAATGGCTTAAAACAGTCAAGATCCAAGCCACGTGTAACGTGGGACTTTGACATTGTAATCTTTAGCATTGTAACTCCTAGAAATAGGTAGCTAGCTCAGACAGCAGCATTGGTAATGCCAATATGTTCATGTATGTTCCAGACATGGTAAAGGGAGGAGAGGTAAGTATCCTGGATGGGTAACCATAGCAGTCAGCACTGACCAGAGTCACTTTGTAGGGCACAGCAGCATAAGGTTGTGTGTGAAATGCTGTTCTTCATTACAAGAACATGTTGATCCAAGGAGTATGGGTCAGGGGCTCTGTGAAGAGTCTGAAGCCACTTCTTTTCCTTAGAAAGCAGCACACCTCATGCAGTAGGAGAGGGGCAGGTGAATCATGCTTTTTGTTAGAGTGGCGGTGGTGCTTTTGCTGCTTAGTCTTACCCTTAGCTTAGGTGAGTGTGATATCTGGCTGTGAATCGTGAGTCCTCAATGTCAAGACCTGTTACCTTCTGGTATGAATTTTCCTGGCTAATGAAACTCTTTTTTTGCTTCCTCTTGGATCCCACAGCACTGGCAATCTAGGCTACACAATCCTCCAGCTTCAAACTGAGGGACACAATGGCTTACGTTGATGAAAGATCTGAAGCATGATCTTGCCATTTTCCCTGAAGATGTGAAAAAACGTAAGTTTTAGCAAGATGTTCAAGTACAAGATAAAGCTTCTTTTGTAAAACTTTGAGTCATTCCTATCAGTGTATATTAATTTTCTCCAAACTAGACAACCCAGGTGTCCTCGGCCTCTCCTCATAGGACATGTCTTCCAGCCCTTTTACCAGCTGGGCTATCTCCCGTCCCTGAGTTTATATGTCTAAATTACACTCCTGTGAACTTCAGCTCAGGAATGGCACGATCTAGGACTATATTTGGAAAAGCAAATCCCTTATTAGCTGGCAGAAATATACAGAATAGAAAACAAAAATGAAAAAAAGTGCCCCAGCACTCCTTCCAGAATATTATTGTAATTAATTACTCAGCAATAGTCATATATTATAATCTGTCCACAGTCAGAAAAATATATATATATATATATGCTATTTGAATGAAATAATATGCTTAGCTGCATTAAATAGTTATTATGCAAACATTTAGGAAAGCCAGTTCCTTAAGTATACTACACTGATGTCATGTATGGTAATGCAGATTTGTTATTTGGCGGCATGGCAGAATTGCCTAATAGACCTAGGCATATATAACAGATGTTGCTATACACTGTCCTTGAGTTGTAAGATGGTAAAACTCCCTAAGCAAGGCACAAATGTGTCATATCAGGTAAAGCAGAATATTCCCCTGCAGCTTGCTCTAGATAAGGAAAAACCCAGATTAAAAATTAAACTTGCATTTTTGTTTCTTCATTTTAGGCTTTTAATGTTATGTACTTTCTAGAAACACTGATTTTACACATCTTGATATTCATTTGAGAAGTGTACCTGAATATATTTTTGAATTTTTTAGTTATTACACTGTTGTACTGTATTTTTGATTATATTAAGTGTACCTAACCTTCACAGAAACTTTTCATATATACTTGTTTTAGAAACTGACTTCTAGGTTTCCTTGTTCTTTCATTACTTAGAATATTATTTATTAGCTAGTGAAATCAATAACGGCAATCACAATTTTAACCTTCCTAGTAATTTCATTGATATAAAATTATGGCAATGAAAATAGATAATAATTATTAAAATATATTACTTCTATTAGTTTCCGGTATTTGTTGTGGTGCTTAGTAGCTTAGGTGTTCATATTTTCGGATAGTCATTCTTTCTTCCCTTAGGATTTCACGGGAGAAAAAGAAATGAGGTATTTTGTGTAATTCTGTGAGCTCACACACCCTTCAGTTTGCAATAAAAATGTTATATATCATAATGATCAATATAAATTCAGTACAGTGGGTCTTATTAAGCAGTAGCTTATGGAAGAAACAGTAATTGCATTATACATACAAATTAAGCAGTTATTCTGCATCAAATTCCCCATATCATAGAATATCCCGAGTT
>VXAA01001629.1:2854-25928 GCA_013399115.1 Anseranas semipalmata
TAAAAAAAAAAAAAAAAAATCTGATGATTAGCTAGACAGATATCATTTACATTATTATTTTTTTTTATTTACCTTCTAGTTTTGAAGCATTTAACGTATAGGTGGTCAAATCCGTGCAACTGTAGGGCATATGTTGTGCATTATAAAGGAAGAAAGCAATGGAGAAAGCAAAGAGAGGATGACATGAAGGCAGGGAGACAGGAAGAGAAAGAGGGCAGTTAAGGGTTTACATGGCATTTTACTTTTGCAGGAAGAGCTTTGGGAAAAAAAAAAAAAAATAGTAGATATCACAAGACCTGTGATAAAGTCACTAAATTTGGAAGTACCATACCTGGACTTTGATCCTACAGGAGCTAGCCCTTGACTTTGAGCTGGTTTATATAGCAGTGCATGACTATTTTAAAGATAATAGGAGTAAAACAAAATAAATTTCCTCCTCAAATAAAATAAACTCTCTGTCCAAAATTAATAAAATTACAGGAAAGAAGTTAAACATAATGGATAGTAGGGTCTTTAGTGTTTTAAAAAGAATATTAAAGAATTTATATATATTTAAAAATAAATAGTACATAAGATTAGATGTTAACACAGAATTTAAACTTTGAATGAGTATTTGAAAATGCAAAGATTCTCCAAGTTTCTGCAGTAAATATTCCATGTACTGCTTACCAAAATCCATAGTCTGCCTATACAAAAATAATCCTTTAAGCTTCTAAATTACTACACCAATTTCTGCATCACTTTCTGAATTCATATCACATACTGTCATGCAGAACTTCATGCTTCATTTATTTTTATGTGTGGTTAGTAAAAGCACTCCTTCATTTCTAATAACTTCAACCATAAATGAAATAATATAAAAAATACAGGCATCTCCTTTCTTCTTGTTTTGTGCTTTTCAGAATATTGCTTCCAACCTTCATTCTGTTGAAATTGTCACAAGCTAGTAATTAACACATCACAAGTGTTCTGGCCTAATGCTATATAATACGTTTATTTGCATACAGTTCAGTTGCTGTAGCAGAGACTGATCCAGACACCTGCATGCCTTCCAGGAAATACCCCCCGAAAACCAGTACACAATAATCATTCTGATCACTTATAATTGTTTATGAAACTGGAAAACATTAGCTACAGCTTTTGCAAGGCAATGTGTGAGACACCACAGCTATTTTTCATCCTAAGCACACAGAAAATAGGTGGTATCACAAAGACACCATAACATATAACTATTTTCCAAGGACTAACTTTCCCTTGAGCATAACTATACAACTGATATACAATTGGTAATCAAATTCTGCTGGAATATGTGTAGAATCTGAAACAGAAACCAAGATTTTGAAAAAAAAAAAAAAAACTATTTATACAACTTCGTTGTATCTATCTTCAGTTTTAAGTTATTATTCCCTGATATTTTAATATTTTATACAGCTACATATAAAGACGTTATTCTGATAGAAACAACCAACATAGAAATTTTGGTTGGAAAAGATTCCTGAAGGTCAAATACAACCTTCTGTTTGAAGAAGGCCTAATGCCAAAGAGGGATCAGGCTAGCCGTGTTTCTTTGTTTGTTTGCTTATTTTGTGTTTTTTTGTTGTTGTTGTTTGTTTGTTTGTTGTTGTTGTTTCTAAATAATTGAAATTAATTATCAATTCGGACTTTAAAAAATTTCATTAAGTTTGATGGGAACAAAGGTTGACATCTAATGTTTACAAATGTCACTATCTATGCATATCTAAAATATTTTTTTCTCAAGTTTTCAATGAGATATATATGTATATATATATTTGTTTTTTCTCCAATGGCTCGGTGGAGTCCTTTTAACAAAACAAGGCATCACACATTATTTTCAATTAAAAATAATTTTAATATGATCAAAGGTTGTCATCTTCCTTCTCAGTAGAATTTTACTTGCATCTTCTCCTATGTCAACATATAAAATGTCTGGTAGATTTATGATTTTGTTTTTTAAATAAAATCTAGCAGATGAGTTTTGGTGGGAAATTTTGTGAATCTAAGGAGAATTAATCTTGTCCAAAAATGGACATTTGCACTCCACACCTGAAGACAGTGTAACAAAAATTCTCACTTCTAATGGCCAAGTGTTACAGCCTGTCCTTCATTAGAATAACTTTGCAATACTTTTCCAGGTCATAGTAGACTTCATATGAAACACTTGTAGCCAGGGAGATCCTTGAGAAGAGTTCATCCCTGCACTGTAGTAATCCAGGGTAGAGTAATTCTGCTAATGCGTTTCTTTACGACCAATCACACACAATGTAGAGAACTGAAGTGAATTTGAATGCTTGCTAAAATTGCTATAACATTTATGAAATATTTAATATGGTAGTTTAATTCCCTGCTGAATCCCATTTCATTGTATCTCCAAAGTCAGCAGAGATTGGCTACGTCTCCAGGATCCTTCTTTCCAAATGCATCTTATAATTGGCTTGATTTTAAGCATGGTACAGACAGCAGTTGGACTGTTCGTATTCATAAAGCTGAGAATATACTTATGTGAGGAATGAGGAATTTTTCCTAATATTATATTCATGCAAGATTAGAAAAGTGTGTTTTTTAAAGAAGAATTCAAATGTCAAAGAAAAGTAGACCTTTAATTAAATTAAAGACTGTTCCAATACCTCTATTTTATTATTGTGTTTAAATACAGGAAGCAGTGTGATATGTAATAGTTCAGACTGTTGGAGACTCCTAACAAGCCCCAGAAATGCAAAGGGAAGAGTAAAGCAGAGTATCGGTAAAAATGTCAGAAATTTATTATCTTTGTCTTCTTGTTAGATTAACATTAGTTTAACCTCACTTTTCCTTCTGTGTAGGGTGATACAGACGATTGCTTTTCATTTTTAAAGGACATTTTCTTCTCATCAGTTACTACCTTTAACAAAAGAACACTCCCCTCTAGCATACAAATTAAATCATTTTAAGTTTCAGCATAAATAAATGCCTAGAAGTTGTCAGCTGAAAATCTTAGTTATTTCCTAAAGCTGCAGGTGCTAGAAGCAGTATAATGAAGTAGAGACAGCTGCAGCCACAGGCTCTGGCCAACTGGCTTATGTCTTCAGAGTGACACTGAGCGTAACAAAACCTCACTATGTTTACTTCCAAGAATGTTATCACTGCAGTTTTAAAAACAGCATAAATCAAGAGACATGCTCACAAAGTATAGCTGAAGTCACATTATCTTTATTATACCCCTATATATTTTCCTCATTACGACCTGAAGTATGTTGACATAGCCATTCATATTCATCTATAATGAAACCAATAATTACACAGCCAGAAAGAAAAAATAGAAAAAAAAAAAAAAAAAGTTATTGAAATGCTGGAATTAATCAAACAACAGACCCATCAAGTTATGACAAACTAGAGCAGTTAAAAGTTAAAAACCTCAAGTACAGCTAAATCCTAATAGATCCTTATGGAACTAGAAGAAAATAACAGATGAGACATTATCACCTACAAACCTTTTCTTAAAAAAAATGCATATTAAACTATGTTTTGTTTTATGCCAGTGACAACATCCTTTGTTAAGGTTGACACATAGGAGAACGAAAAAAATTAAATAGCTTAGCATTAAAGGTATTGAGTACTCAAGGTTTTGTTCTCTTTGTGAGGTTGAGATGTATTTTTTATTATTATTTTTATTACAACAAATGAAAACTGCTTGCAATATATGTTGCCACTTTGTAAAATAACAACTGTTTATATAAGCAATAAGTTATATATGCATTGTAAGACAGCAATTATTTGAAAGAGAGCAAACTTTCACAAAGACTTGTCTGTTCTTTTATGTTTGTTTGTTTCCAGTTTTATCCTAACCATTATCCATTATGAAATAATTCTGCAGTCATCATTTTTGGAGCTATCTCATGTGAAGATAGAGGACCTGATCCTATGAGCTGCTGAGTGTTCACCTTAATACTGCTGGCCAATCTGAATGGTCATAGCCACAACTGGTTAATGAAGGACTTTTAAAAGTATTTACTGTTAATTTATTAAATTCTATTTGTCAAGGAGCAAATTGTAATTTATACTTTAACATTTTGTGAATTTGTAAGAGATTATGCTTTCTATTTCTTCTGCCAGATAAGCGATTCAGCAACTGGTAAGATCCATTGGTAAGGCCCCCTAAAGGGGACCTACAAGAAAGCTGGAGAAAGACTCTTTATCAGGGATTGTAGTGATAGGACAAGGTGTAATGTTTTTAAACTAAAAGAGGGTACATTTAGATTTGATATTAGGAAGAAATTCTTCACTGTGAGGGTGGTGAGGCACTGGAACAGGTTGCCCAGAGAAGCTGTGAATGTCCCATCCCTGGAGGTTTTCAAGGCCAGGTTGGATGGGGCTTTGAGTAACCTTTGAGTGTCCCTACCCATAGCAGGGGGGTTGGAACTAGATGACTCTGAAGGGTCCCTTTTAACCCAAACCATGATTCTATTATTCTATGATTCTGGGGCTTATTTTTGCTAGAAAAATGCAGTCAATGTTCCTAAACTCATCTTTACTTCATTTTAACCAATGGAAGCCGCCACTCTTATTCTACACAATGATGCTTAGGTCAGTGTGATGGAGCAGGTAAGAGAATGCACGGCCACTTCCTTCCCACCTGCTACAGACAAATTTTGTGGATTTTGTTCCTATAGAATATTCCACAGGAAGGAATTACATTCCACGGTCATGGAAATACTGGTACATTCAGAATTTTGACTTCAGTGTGCAGTGGAGGAAAGAGTGGCAGAAAGAAAGGGCTCCTGTTGAGTATGTGCAGATTCTAAAATAGAAGTGGAAATACTGCAGAATCAAACTAAAACTCTTGAAACTTCAGGTCCAGGGTAAGGTGTAGCACTGTGTGAACATCCTTGAATCTAAATAGAAATCTCCTGTGATTTTGCACCAGAACAAATTGTTTTGAAATAGCATTTTTCAGCAAAGTTTGTAGAAATTGGTGCATATTCAAAACTGAACTTCATTAATGACAATAAATAAATAAATAAATAAATAAATAAAGAATGAAATGTGTAAATCATAGAATGGCTTAGGTCAGAAGGGACCTTAAAGATTATCTAGTTCCAACCCCCCTGCCATAGGCAGGGATGCCATCCACTAGATCAGGCTGCCCAGGTCGTCATCCAACCAGGGATGATGCCTCCAGGGACACTTCCAGAGATGGGACATCCACAGCTTCTCTGGGTAACCTTTTTCAGTGCCTCACCACCCTTCAAGTGAAGAATTTCTTCCTAATATCAAATCTAATGCAGTCTTCATGTGTAAAGACACATGAAGATTTTCTACCTCTTACTAATACTCAAAGTTTAGGCACTGCTATATAAATCCCAAAAGTAATTGACGAGTCTTGGCCAAACAACAGTGTCTAACAATAATAAATGGTTATAGAAAGAGTTATAACTGTCATTTTGGCCAGATGGGAGTTGAAAGGTAAGATATAAAATGAAGAGTTTACACCAACAGCCATCTAAGGTTTTACAGATGTCCCTTTTCAGTCATTCAGAGCAACAGAAGGCACCATCCCAGATTTCACAGTACTAACAGGGATAAATAGTCACCTACTTCTAACATACACTTCTGTGAGATAAAGAAAAATGTTAATTAATGTTACCATAGGTTTTTAATGGCACAGTTCTGGTCCCATGTATTAAATAACAGAAGTACATGGCTTGTCTTCCCATATTTTACAGAAGCTTTCAGTAATGAATAGCTTTTTGTCTCTTTCTTTTCTTTTCTTTTCTTTTCTTTTCTTTTCTTTTCTTTTCTTTTCTTTTCTTTTCTTTTCTTTTCTTTTCTTTTCTTTTCTTTTCTTTTCTTTTCTTTCCTTTTCTTTCCTTTCCTTTCCTTTCCTTTCCTTTCCTTTCCTTTCCTTTCCTTTCCTTTCCTTTCCTTTCCTTTTCTTTTCTTTTCTTTTCTTTTCTTTTATGAATTTTCCATATTACAGTTCTCAACATATGGGGCTTGTATCATAACACAATGGGAGTCATTAAATGAAGAACAGACTGACTTCAGTAGTGAAGAGTTATTAGATATTATTAGGGTCCAAATTGTTTCCTATATGGGGAGTTAGCAAACTGTGTCTGTGTCTTCTTTAACCACTCGAGTAAATATAGCCTTTCTTTTATTTTTAAGGGCAAATTTCACATCTCTACAGAATAACTTCAACTGGTCTCCTTCAAATTCATCCTTTTCAGTAGTTCTGTTCTGATCTTTGTTTCTTACTCTGCTCTTTTCTCAGGACTCAGAAGCTCCTGTGTCCAGTTGGAGCAAATTCAAGGAAGAAGCAGAGGAATTTCCCATCTCCTTCTCAAAGTATGTGACTTCCAAGTAAGCACAATAACCAGCTTCACTGCTTTTCTAGCACTTCTTATCCTGTTCAGAGTAATTCTGTTCAGAGTGATTCTTATCCCGTTCAGAGTAATTCTCTTACATCAAAGGAGAAAAAGGCAATTTATACAAGTCAAGGATCACTTCCTCCACGCTCAAGATCAGTGCATCCCTATGGGCAAGAAATCCAGCAAAGGGGGCAGGAGACCTGCATGGATCAACAAGGAACTCCTGACAAAATTCAAACATAAGCAGGAGGTGTATAGGAGGTGGAAGCAGGGACAGGCCGTCCGAGATTAATACAGGAACAGTATCAGTGTATGCAGAAATGCGATGAGGAAGGCCAAGGCCCATTTTGAACTAAATCTGGCTAGGGATGTCAAGGACAACAAGAAGGGCTTCTTCAAATACATTAATAACAAAAGGAAAACTAGGTAAAGAGTGAGCTCACTACTGAATGGGGCAGGGATCCTGATGACAGAGGACGCAGAGAAAGTAGAGATACTGAATGCCTTCTTTGCTTCTGTCTTCACTGCTAAGGTCATCCCTCAGGAATCCCTGACCCAGGAGACCAGGGAGAAAGTCTGGAAAAAGGAAGATTTTTCCTTGGTTGAGGAGGATCAGGCTAGAGATCATTTATGCAAACCTGACATCCACAAGTCCATGGGCCCTGATGGGATACACCCACAAGTGCTGAGGGAGCTAGGCCATTCTCAATCATCTTTGAAAGGTCATGGCAATCAGGAGAGGTGCCTGAGGACTGGAAGAAAGCCATGTCACACCAGTCTTCAAAAAGAACAAGATGGAGGACCCAAGGAACTACAGACCCATCAGCCTCACCTCAGTCCCTGGAAAGGTGATGGAACAGCTCATTCTGGAAGCCAACTCTACTAAGCATGTGGAGGACAAGAAGGTGATCAGGAGTACTCAGCAGGGATTCACCAAAGGGAAATCATGTTTAACCAACCTGATTGCCTTCTATGATAGCACAACTGGCTGGATAGATGAGGGGAAAGCAGTGGATGTTGTCTACCTTCACCTCAGCAAGGCTTTTGACACTGTTTCCCACGAGTTCCTCATAGGCAAACTCAGGAAGTGTGGGCTGGATAAGTAGACGATGAGGTGGATTGTGAACTGGCTGAACCGCAGGCTTCAGAGAGTTGTGCTCAGTGGCACAGAGTCTAGTTGGAGGGCTGTAGCTAGTGATGTCCCCCAGGGGTCAATACTGGGTCCAGTATTGTTTAATTTATTCATCAATGATTTGGAAGAACGGATAGATTGCCTCCTCTGCAAGTTTGTTGATGATACAAAACTGGGAGGAATGGCTGATACACCAGAAGGGTGATACGCCATTCCAAAGGATCTCAACGGACTGGAGAGATGGGCAGAGAGGAACCTCTTGAAATTCAACAAAGGCAAGTGCAGGGTCCTGCACCTGGGGAGGAATAACCTCATGCACCCATACAGGTTGGGGGCTGACCTGCTAGAATCCAGCTCTGTGGAGAAGGCCACGGGAATTCTGGTGGACAACAAGTTAAACATGAGCCAGCAATGTGCCCTTGTGGCCAAGAAGGCCAATGGTATCCTGGGGAGCATTAGGAAGAACATTGCCAGCAGGTCAAGTGAGGTAATCCTCCACTTCTACTGAGCCCTGGTGAGGCCTCACCTCGAGTATTGTGTACAGTTCTGGGCCTTAGTACAAGAGGAACATGGAGCTCCTGGAGTGAGTCCAGCGAAGGGCTACTAAAATGATTAAAGGACTGGAGCATCTCTCATATGAGGAAAGGTAGAGGGAGCCGGGTCTGTTCAGCCTGTTCAAGTCCTGTTCCTGGAGAAGAGAAGGCTCAGGGAGGATCTGATCAATGTGTATAAATACTTGAAGAGAGGGTGTCGAGAGGATGGGGCCAGACTATTCTCAGAGGTGCCCAGAGATAGTATAAGAGGCAATGGGCACAAACTGCAACACAGGATGTTCCATCTGAACATGAGAAAAAAAACTTCTTTACTGTGAGGGTGACAGAGCACTGGAACAGGTTGCCCAGAGAAGTTGTGGAGTCTCCTTCCCTGGAGATATTCAAAAGCTGTCTGCACACAACCCTGGGTAATGTGTTCTAGGGGACCTTGCTTGACAGGGAAGTTGGACCAGATGATCTCCAAAGGTCCCTTCTAACATCAACCATTCTGTGATTCTGTGAAGTCACTAATCCAGTATATTTGAAACCTTCGTGGGATGCAAATACTTAAACCTAACAAAGCTATAAATGTTGTTTTAACAACAAAAAAATGATTAAGCAATAAGGACCACCTTATGGGATTTCTCTGAAAACTATCAAATGGCTGCAAGTAGTTGATGCATTGATTTAGTTTAAAATGTACACTTTGGGGGGTTATTTTTCTTTCCCATTCTATATGTGTAATTTCACTAAAATAAGCATTATGCTGAACATCTGGCATTTTGAGGAAATTAGTTCCTAATGCATTAACTTAAAGGAAATCAATAATATATTTTCTACAGTCACAGGCCTCAGCACTATGAGGAGCAAAAGCCCTACATGTGTCATTGAAGGTGTGTGCTCAAACACACACACACACATACAGACGTAGACACACAGGTAACATCTAAATCAGGAAAAAAATCTTTCTATGTATTTGCCTATCTGAGTATCAGAATGGTGTTAGTGGATTTGGGTTTGCCTCTTGGAGGAACAAGAAATGTGTACTCCTATGCACATAGGGTGCTCTGAAATAATTATCACTCCAGATGTAGAGAACTAACAGCTGTTCTTGGTAGTAGGTGCAGTAGCAGAATTTACAGATGTTAATACTGAAATCTTTGTTAAGTCCCTGCATATTCAGATATTATATTTCAGATGTTTACTAGGCAGCATTTGGTAAAGAGATTTGTTTGTTTAGTGTCAATTGCTTTGATTTTTTTGTTACTTTTTTTTTTTTACCAAATATGAGAAAGGAATCTTACCAATTACAGAAAATACTCTCAAGCACACTATTTAAGCATAAATCTTCCTCATAAAACCTCCTGTGACAGGCTACCAAGTCTACAGGCGTCAGGGTCTCTAGGTCAAAATACAGCAGTGACTGCCCCATGCAGTGGGTCACATGGCTCCTAAAGCCAGGGGGGACCTCTAAGGCACATCCTTGCCATTCCAAAGCCCCCTGCCAAGCCATCAGGCTGTTGATCCTGTAGCTTAAAAAATAACTTGAGGCATTTCTTGCAGTGGACACATCTCAGAAAATCACAGTTCCCTGCAGCTAAACACTCATCAACCTGTCTCAGCTGGTCCTAGTGCCTCATTTTCATCGAAAAGGGAGTAAGAAGTACATTTTATATCAAGTTATCTGGGGAAGGAACATGTTACTCTATTTCCAGAATCCCATAGTTTTTTACTGTGCATGTAATGTAAACACATGAAAAATGGACAGAATATCAACTGAGAATGTGTCATTTTGCTAAGGAGTACACACGTTTCATCAGAATAATTGTTTCTTGTATGAAGACACTTGGACAATAATTTTGAACCTTTCATGTCTGTAACCATACATGCAGAATATACTACACTCAATCTATTTTTTTTAACCTGAGAAATACAAGACTTCAGATATCTGACCCCCATTTAAAAGAGTATATATTTATTATATTATTAGTGTATTAATTCAAACTATGTCATTTCATAAACTTCTTGCTATGTGCTTGGCTAGTTTTGCTCTGCTTTTCACTGAATTTCCATATGGAAACCCCCTTTTAGGAAACCAAAACTCAAAACAGTCCCGAAGGAAGCAATGTGGGTGAGCAATCTGCCCTTGAGCTACACTGGGTTGTAACATTTCTCCTGCTTGGAAAAAACTCATTTCCTCTTCTGATTGCCCCTTTATCCAGCTATTTTATATCATGTTCTTGGTGCTGTTTTATGATAGGTTTTGTTACATGTATTTGAGTTGCTGTTAAAAATTAAAAGATTTTAAGAAACTATGTTATTAACAGAAACAGTAGAAAAGCTGGTCAAATTTCTTTTTGTGTGTATATACATATTTGTATCAGAGCTCTTCCTTTGAAGAGTACTGAAGTGTGTATGCATGACAACATGCATGTAACAACTGGAAGGTTTTTCATCATTAATTACACCTCTAAACAATTCAGAGATGCCTGGAGGATAACAGAAATGAGATGAAATAGATGAAAAGAATAAAGGAAAACAGCATCAAGAAAACCCTTTGTAATCCTCTCTCACTCATTTTCTATGTATTATAGCTCTAATTACTTCCGTGATGATAAAAAGAAGACATGGAGGAGAAAACAAATACACACATAGTAGGAGTGGATGGTCTTGAGGTACATATAAGCTTGGCCATAACCAGCACCTTTGTAGAGCAGGTTAATCAGTCCTGTGTTAGTCAGTTGAAGCTGTGCAGGTACCCGTCTTTGAACAAGGAAGAATATGCTAGGCCAGTGGCTATAGCTGGCCCACTAAGAACTGCCTCATGTCACTGGTGAGGCAAGCTGCTCCAGAGCCTGTCAGTTCAGCTTCTGAGTCACAGATTGTGGTGTATAGGAGGTGTTTCTGAACCAGGAAAACCCCAGGGTGGAGAAGTCTGCCAGGAGCTGGTAGCTTTCACAAGAGAAGCTGAGAAGGCTTGGGCAACCAACCTCAACCATAAAAAAGGCAGCCTTAGGTAGCGCTAGCAGCCAGGGTGTGCAAACAGGGACGGGGACAGCATGACAAGTTCATGTGGCAGTTTGCATGGGAAGGGCTATGCACCCTGCTGGTTAACACTATAAGCTCCAGTAATAGTTGCCTGGACAGGATGGTGGGCACTCGTCTTAGAGTAAAGGTTGCCACTCCAGCTGGGGTGTCTCTTCCACCTACCTCAGAGCTGTCCAGCACTTCCACCCAGACAGAGCATCTGAAGGGGGAGAGGCTGCATTGGAGACCTCAAACTGCAGGAACTGCCTAGACCTTATCTGTGGCAGGGATGGGCAACAAACCTGCCTGCGAAAAGGTGCACCCAGGTGGAGGACCTTCTGCAGCATGTGGCTGAGCTGTAGGAGGCAATGAGAAGACTGTGCAATAGCAGGAAAGCTGAGGAGGAGTTAGACAGGTGGTTCCACGCACAGTCTGCAGTGGACCCACAGCCAGAAACTCCCCCTCAAGACCACACAGAAGACAGTGATACCAAAAACACGGAGGAATGGAAGTTTGTTATGGCAAGGAGATGCCGTAACATTGCCTGAAGTGCCCTTGCAGAACAGCTTCGCTGCTCTGGGGACTGCAGAGGAAGGACCTGTCACATCAGAGAAGATGCTGGTGTTGACTGAGCCAGCTCAGCCTGTTCCCTGTATAATGACCAGTCCAACCAAGAAACAGCAACAGGTAATAGAAGCAGGGGACTCTCTTCTGCGAGGAACAGAGGCATGCATTTGCAAACTTGACTTACTCTTAAGAGAGGAGTGTTGCTTACCAGGAGCTCATATTAGGGATGGTGCCAAGAGACTACTGAGCCTTGTACAGTCCACAGACTACCATCCACTGCTGTTATTTCATGTGGGCACCAACAAGACTGTCAAGAGCAGTACAAGATGTATCATAAAGGACTACAGAGCCCTTGGAGCAGCTGGAAGAGGCTCTGGAATACAGGTGGTCTTCTCTTCTATTCTATAGGTCAAAGGAAAGGGCTTTGAAAGGACCAATCAAATCCGGTGGATCAATGTATAGTTCTGGGACTCATGTTATAGCCAGGGATTTGTTTTTATAGACCATGGGACTCCCTTTGAGAAACATGGTCCACTGGTGACTGATTAGGGTCCATCTGCTGGAGGAAGGGAAGAGCATCTTTGTTTGCAAGCTTGCCAAGCTGGCAAAGAGAGATTTAAACCGAAGTTGCCAGGAGAGAGGAACCTCAATCCACCCAAATCTTATCGGCTGGATACCAGCAATAGATGCCCAGAGCCAGGAAGGGGATCAGAGGTCAGCAGGAGAGCACCTGAAGAGCAGCACAAAGGAATTCCAGCCATTTCATCCAATAAAAGAGCTTTGTTAGGGGCTCAATTTCAGTGTCTCTACATGAATGCATGGGAAATAAACCAGGGGAACTGGAAGTTTTAGGTAAGTCTTAGGTCTGTGATATCATTGGACTCAGTGAGACATACTGGGATGACTCACATGCCTGGAGTGCTGGGATAGATGGTTACAGGCTCTTCAGGAGAGATAGGCAGGGAAGGAGAGGAGGTGGGGTTAGCCCTGTATGTTAAAGAATGCCTGCATGGAGCTGGATGATGGTGATGAAAGATTTGAGTGTCTCTGAGTGAGAGTCAGGGGAAAGAGCAATAAGGCTGATATTATGGTGGAAGTCTGTTACAGACCAACCAACCAGGATGAAGAGGTAGATGAAATATTCTATAAGTAACTAGGAAAAATCTCGTGATTGCTAGCCCTTGCTCTCATGGGGGACTTCAACTTCCCAGATGCCTGCTGGAAATGCAATATAGCAGAGAAGCAGCAGTCTAGGACATTCCTGGAGTGTGTGGAGGATAACTTCCTGACACAGGTGATGAGGGAGCCAACTAGGGAAAGTGCCCCCACTTGACCTATTGTTTGCAAACAGGGAAGGACTTGTGGGTGATGTGGTGGTTGGAGGTTGTCTTGGTGATCCCAAAATGTTGGTTTTTCTGCTACCTCGGTTTTCTAGAGGGTAGAGTTTAGACTATTTAAAGACCTGGTTGACAGAGTCCCTTGGGAGGAGGTTCTGAAAGATAAAGGAGTCCAGGAAGGCTGGAACTTCTTCAAGAATGAAATCTTAAAGGTGCAGGAGGAGGCCATCCCAATGTGTCAAAAGTTGAGCTGGCCAGGGGAGGCCAGGCTGGCTCACCAGAGAGCTTCTTGTGGAACTCAGGAAGAAAGAGTTATGAACTCCGGAAGAATGGGCAGGCAGCACAGGAGGGCTATAGAATTGTTGTCAAGCTGTGCAGAGAGAAAATTAGAAGGGCCAAGGCCCGAATGGAACTTAATTTGGCTAGTGCAGTAAAGGACAATAAAAATGCTTTTATAAATACATCAGCTGCAAGGGGAGGACTAAGGAGAATCACCATCCTTTATTGGATGTGAGGGGAAATGCAGTGATGAAAGATGAGGATAAGGCAGAGGTACTTCATGCCTTTTTTGCCTCAGTCTTTATTAGTCAGGCCAATTGTTCCCAGGGTACACAGCCCCCTGAGTTGGAAGACGGTGACAGAGAGCAAGATGAAGTCCCTATAATCCAATGGGAAACTGTAGGTGACCAGCTACATCATTTGAACATTCATAAGCCTATGGTGCCGGACAGAATTCATCAAATTCATCCAAGGGTACTGAAGGAGCTGGTGTAAGTGCTCACCAAGCCACTTTGAATAATTTGACAGCAGTCCTGGCTAACTAGGGTGGTCCAAGTTGATTGGAGGTTAATGGTTGTGACAGTAATGTACAAGAAGGGCAAGAAGGAGGATTCAGGGAATTACAGGCCTTTCTGGCTGACCTCGGTGCCAAGGAAGATTATGGAGCAGATCAACTTGAATGTCATCACACAAAACATAAGGGATAATTGAGTGATCAGAAGCAGCCAGCATGGGAATGGCAACAGGTCCTGCTTGACTAGTGTGTTCTCCTTATATGACAAGATGACGTGCTGAGTAGATGAGGGAAATGTTGTGGATGTTGTTTACCTGGATTTTAGTAAAGCATTTGACACCATTTCCCACACATTTTCCTGGAGAGACTGGCTGCTCATGGCTTGGACAGGTGTACAGTTCGCTGGGTGAAGAACTGGTTGGATGTCCGGGCTCAAAGATTCATAGTGAATGGAGTTCAGTCCAGTCAGTGGCCAGTTACCAGTAGCATTCCCCAGGGCTCAGTACTGGGGCCGGTTTTGTTTANTTCTGGCTGACCTCGGTGCCAAGGAAGATTATGGAGCAGATCAACTTGAATGTCATCACACAAAACATAAGGGATAATTGAGTGATCAGAAGCAGCCAGCATGGGAATGGCAACAGGTCCTGCTTGACTAGTGTGTTCTCCTTATATGACAAGATGACGTGCTGAGTAGATGAGGGAAATGTTGTGGATGTTGTTTACCTGGATTTTAGTAAAGCATTTGACACCATTTCCCACACATTTTCCTGGAGAGACTGGCTGCTCATGGCTTGGACAGGTGTACAGTTCGCTGGGTGAAGAACTGGTTGGATGTCCGGGCTCAAAGATTCATAGTGAATGGAGTTCAGTCCAGTCAGTGGCCAGTTACCAGTAGCATTCCCCAGGGCTCAGTACTGGGGCCGGTTTTGTTTAACATTTTTTCAGTAAGCTGGATGAGGGGATCGAGTGCTCCCTCAGTAAGTTTGCAGATAATACCAACTTAGGTGGGACTGTTGATCTGTTTGAGGATAGGAAGGCTTTTCAGAGGGATCTGATTAGGCTAGATAGATGGGCTAAGTCCAATAACACGACATTCAACAAGGCTAAGTGCACTTGGGTCATAACAATCAAAGAATGAAAATAAGTGTATTAGCACCCAAAGCCAAATGCAAAATGAGGCATAGTGTGAGTNCATTTTCCTGGAGAGACTGGCTGCTCATGGCTTGGACAGGTGTACAGTTCGCTGGGTGAAGAACTGGTTGGATGTCCGGGCTCAAAGATTCATAGTGAATGGAGTTCAGTCCAGTCAGTGGCCAGTTACCAGTAGCATTCCCCAGGGCTCAGTACTGGGGCCGGTTTTGTTTAACATTTTTTCAGTAAGCTGGATGAGGGGATCGAGTGCTCCCTCAGTAAGTTTGCAGATAATACCAACTTAGGTGGGACTGTTGATCTGTTTGAGGATAGGAAGGCTTTTCAGAGGGATCTGATTAGGCTAGATAGATGGGCTAAGTCCAATAACACGACATTCAACAAGGCTAAGTGCACTTGGGTCATAACAATCAAAGAATGAAAATAAGTGTATTAGCACCCAAAGCCAAATGCAAAATGAGGCATAGTGTGAGTGAAAAATGTTGTGGTAAAAATTCCCAAAGAAAGCTATTAAACAAGGCAAGTAAAGGGGAGCAGTCCTGAGTATTATAACAACAAGATAAAACTCTCCCCATACAAGAAAAAAAAAAAAAAAAAAAGGCAAGCAAAATCAACCATGAACTATTTTATCACCTTTCTTTCTTACTTTTTTTTTTGTTTTAAATCTTATGTATTTATTTTTTTTCAGAGAAAGCTTGATGATAACTCCATTTCTGGTTATTGTGCTATTTTTTTTTTTATTCATGGGGTACAGCTAGAAGGTAACCTACAGCCTGTAGAAAGATAAATAAGTAATCATTGTTTATCACAGAATGCTACATAATCTTCCACCATCCTAACATTTCATACAATATTCACACTAATTGTGGAAACTTCATGAAGCCTCCAACTTTTTTTCTTTTTCGTTCTTTAAAAATAGTAGATGTGATGACAAAAGATGATTGCTCAATTTTGAATTGGGCCTACAAAAAGGCAGAGAGGATTTTATTAGAAGGCAATATACTTTTGCAAAACAATAATCTCAGAATCATTTGGTGCCAATTCAGCTTTCTATAGTCTTACTTTTACTAGGGAGGAGCAGACTTTTCTCTTCTTGTGAGTGGTTTTGTCCTGCTGCTTCACATCACAGCTGCTGTTTGCTGGTGGTCTCTGCTGTTGCTTCTCCCTCACTTGCTTCTGGTTTCTGGAGCTCTCCCAACAAAGTGGGGAAAAAAATAAATATTTACCCTTCTCTATTTTTTTTTCTTTTTATTATTTTGTTTTTACTCATATAATCACTGTTCAAACCGGGTACCTTACAGATGAGTGAGAATGATCTTTAACATACGTGCATCACATACAGCATTCCAACACATGGCTTTTTTTGCAAATATTTGCAATTAAATATAATCTAGCGTATTACACACACACACACACACACACACGTATTTATTATTCAGAAACATTTTTATGAGCCATGGATTCAGGTAGAATAAGGAAGTAAGACTCAAACCTGTATTAATCTGGGGTACCGTCTAGAGTTTGGCTTTGAGGCAAAATTAAGGTTAGATTTCAGGCCTGGCTTCATGCATAGCAGTGGCAAATTCACACACATTTTCTTCCTTCTTGGAGCACAATCTAATGAAAACAGAGTTTGGTTGTGTCCAAATTGGAGCTGTAAAAGAGGCCCCTTCTAATTTTGGATTTGACCTGGGATCAAAGCCACAGTGGTGGGTTTAGAACTGAGTGTTCATGTCTGATCCTTTCTCCCTGATATTTGAAAGACTTGGATATGAGGTTCTCGGTTTGGCCCATCTGTATCCGGTAATGATAGTGAACCTTGCCAGTGGCAAGGCAAGTCTCTCCTCAGCCCATTTCAACTCAAACAGAATACATCCAGTAAATTAAAACCACTGAACAACAGGAAATATTTCTAGTAAAGAAATAATAGCCTTAGAAATATCCTATGTTGGGTCTTCAGCTGGCACAAAGGAGCGTTTTACTTATCTGCACCATCATTTGCAGAAAATGACAGCAATCCTATCATCACCCAAGTCTATCATAAAACTTTAATCAATCAAATTGTCAGACACAAAGACCATTAAAAATTGCAGCCTCTGACCAATATTTGAATGCAGAAACTTTCTTCTTAAAAATGAAGGAGCCAAAGAATCTCCAGGAACTCTCATTTTTAGATGAATACTAAAGAAATACAAATATTTATGTTTAAATTCTTTAGTGAAGAGTTTTTATTTCATGCTTTCTAACCTGCTCACTTATATAAAGTACTTTCAACCAAAGAGAAAAGATTTTTTTTTTCCTTTTTAACTTATCTATATTCATCATAACTGTCCTGATATTTGTTTCAAGCAATTAAGGGAAATCCAGTGGTGAAGAAGAACTTTCTATGGCCAAAGTTCTAAATCCAGTTTCTGATTCTGCCAGAGATTTATTTACCTTGCAATCTACAGAAAACTGCTTAGTTTCTCTGTACCTGTAAGTTTATATTTCATTCACTTTTACTTTTTTAACTGTATTATAATTCCACTCAAAAATGCATGTTTTCTAGGCTAAGCAAATGTTTCAGTGGCACACTTTGATGAGGTAACTGGAGTCTGGAATGAAATTTCTTCTTAAAGCCAGGAGTTGCCTGCAGTTCAAGCATCTTTGGCTGAGGTTTGGAACAAGGTTGAAGTGCCTACAGAAGGGACTTCAGTCTTGATCTACCAGACAACGAAGAAATACCGTATTCAATGCAATACTAAGGCTTCTCCCCAGACTTTTACAAATTTGAACACTCTCCACAGTGTTTCCCCCCCTGCACCAACTCACTGAAAACAGCTCAGCCTTCCCCACTCTGGACTCTGGTTCACTATTACCAAACTTCACAGTGGCAGCCTGTCCCCATCATCCTTCATGACCACTACACCCACCTTCCATGTGGTAACTCTCCATCCACTTCCCTTTGTTCTTCTGTGTGCTTCTGGATTCAGATCTCTCACCCAAACCACCTTTCCATCCCATCGTCTAGCTCTTCCTGGTCTCACTGGTTCTCAGACCATCATGCTTTGGGAGGAGCAGTCTCCCTTCAAGTCCTCATTTCATTTCAGTTTATAGCTCATGTATATACAGTTTTTCTCCCCAGGTCCAGCTTCTTGAAAGGACAATCTAATCTTTTCCCCATTCCCCATTTCAGTCTTTCATCTCAGGTTCTCTCTGTCTTGTACTGTCCCCAGGCCCCCATTATAGTATTGAATGACTCTTGACCCAGCTGCACAAGAAGAAAGCAGATTTTTCCTCCACACTGTACTGGCACAGGAGACAAACCCATTGAGGAAGCAGAAGAGAAAGCTTTTTCCACTCATTTCAGGCATATGTCCCTGCACTGTGGGCATGAAAATTCAGAAAAATCTTGCTCGTCCCTAGGATGTATGATAGTCATATTAAAGTATTAAAATCACAGAGTGATTTTAAAATCTATCTTTAAAAACTAATAGACAAAACCACTAACAAGTAGTGCGAGCAGATCTGTTCAGAAAATACTTGGTTTATGCTCTCAAAATTGTAGCTCAGTGAAACACATTTGGAAAGGTGGGGAGACTAACATGTGATCTTAGTGGCTACCTTCATGGAACAGACTCCCAGCATCCACTGGCAACAGAATAACCTTTGTGATGATCTGTCAACAAAAGTTCTGGGCAGAAAATTAAATTTGGGTAACTCTTTATTATTCAGAAATTATCTACTGGAGCAATTGTTATTTCCATTTGGAAGACAATACACGTGTGAAAGCACTCAGAAAGTATAAATTTTGAAGAAAATAACTTGTAATGTTCTGCCAATGTATCCTTAGAGACATTTACTATAGACTAGGGCTTTATCTATGTAGGGGTTATAGTTAAACAAAATTTATTTAATTTGGAATACTATAACCAGTTTAGCTCCAAACAGGCTCAAATATTACCATTGAAGATTTTGCAACCCTAACCAAAGTTTTATGCTAAGCATGAAATGTGATATAGATAAATTCTGTACTCTGCTTGAGTTTTGAGGAGCTTGATCCTGAAGTATCTATCACAAGATTGTGTTGGGATTATCTACCTGGATCAGGATACTTTTTGTGCACATAGGTTTGAGCAATTGCATTCCACACCATCATACCTATGGGTTAGATTAAAACTAAGGAAACACTTTAAAAACACAAAGATAAATATATTATGATTAACCCCTGCTTTTTGGTTTGTTAAAAAATGTTTGTTAACAATCAGTGTTTTTCTTGTGTAATATCCAGAGAGTGAAAACTGCTGAGATGAGATCATCATCCTATTCCTTCACAATTTGTCATTCATATTAATTCACCTGTATTGTAAATAACATGCTTGAGGAGAAGAGGAGAGAAAAACATTGATTTTTGGCTAATCTTGGGTGGTCTCTTTACCCATGTTAGATTCACAACAGGTGACTTTTTAATTGTTTTCTTATGGTAACTCATTTATTCTAAAGATTTTTGTTTGGCTCATGTTAGTTTTCTAAGTTAATGACTGTCTGACAACATGCTGAGTACAGGTGGCAAAAGGCAATGTTAAGAATGTGGGTATTACAACGTGTGCAGAGGCTACTGGTGTAGAGCAAATCCTGCTTCCCTTGATCCTGTGGGTCCTCCCTGGGGTCCATGATTCTGAAAATGTGGAACCCTGGCCTCTCCAGAACCTGTATCTTCAGAGAAAACAAGAGCACAACAAGCAAATCCAGAAGTTGGAGTTCATTGTGGTTCTCATGAAGATCACTTTTGTTTTCTTGAACACCGTGAGGTTTCCTTGAAGTATACATGAACTACACCAAAGTGATCACCTGCATCCCTAGATTGCATTCATCTAGTGAGTTGAGGAGAATTCTGATGATGAATTGTAAAATTCCTCCTTATCACACCAATTGGATGCATATATGTTCTGTCTTTCCTATCACCATCCTGAATTCTCTGTTTATGCTCCAAATTGTCCATCCTAACAAAGGCAACGACTAGAAATGCCCTGCAAAATTCAGTAGAGAGAAAACTATCCTATCAGACATAAATACCTGAATCTCCATATCATGGTTTACAAGCCACTGCTGGCAATATACAAAATAACAGGGCAGAAGAAACAGCAAAATAATTAAAACCAGGCAGTACTGACTACACTAAGCTGCGGGACAAAACCTACCCACAGAGTATCAGCTGTAGAAGGAGCAATTAAGTCAGCCAATGGGTCTGATACTTGCATACCTCCCTTTCTGTCACAGAAGGCATATGGTTGCAATTAGCTGATGTAAAGGAAATACCATCTGAAGCCCCTGTTTTCCGATTGGGATGACCTCTGCCCCAGTATGAAGACAGTTGGAAGTATTTGCTCAGTGTTGGTTAGCTATGTATGTAGTGGGTGGGGGGCAATTTGAGCAAACATGAGAGAATTTGCCAAGCATGTTTAAGCTACAAAACTATGCTGTACCACATAACAAACTGAGAAAGCATTTAAAGCAAGTTGAAACTAAAATAAAGCCCATGCTACTGCCAATTCCACAGTTATTAATAAAAATAATTAAAAAAAAATCCAGAAAGAAGGTTTTTACTTTATTTTCATCTGAACTACTAGTGGCATAACGTGTTCTCAGTGGTTGGAGTGTAACATATAGGGGATGTAGAGGAGGCCAAAGTTATCAATGTGTTTGACACACTCAGACCTTGACTACAGAGTACACCTTAAAATGCAGAGATATTGAGATATTGCAACTTTTATTCAGAACAGATGAGCTGTCATCTGCTCCATCTCCTGCCTCTTTCTCTGCTCTGTCTCAGACAATTTGGAAAGATGTACATAGAACCTCTATTCTAGGCTTTGCAAGTGATTGTGGTCTATTCAACATCTCTTTCCTGAATCATCTTCTTTTGAGATTTAAAAAAAAAAAAAAAAAAAATCCTGTATACAAAAATATATTTTCTACAAACAATTGCAACATTTTTGGCATCTTTAAAACTATGACATGCAGGAAGATCAAATTCTGGGTGTCAGTTTAGTAATTTTATGAAAAGGTTAGCATTCTCTTTTAAGATCTAGAGTTCTGAGGAAAAAAAAATAACTTTTTGAAAACAAGTTGTCTTAATTCTATTAAGTTCAGTAAAACATTTCCATGATGATATTTGCTTGCAAATTTTGTACATACGGAATGATTATATCCAAATTAACTCAAAATGTATGTTTAACAGATATGAAAATTAAACTCCATGGGAGTTTTGTGGTCAGCTCAACTACTGATTTTGTATAGCTTAATACAAAACAGAACATCTGCCATGTATGTACATATTTATCTACTATATTTTAGATGCAAGACAAAAGAATTCAGGGAATCCATGCTACTAAGGGAATACAATAAGGGAATTTCATCATCCAAGAGCACTCAGATCTTCAGTTGTACTACACACATTTTTGACAAGGCTGTACAATTAGGTGATTGTTGACTTAGTACTTTTTTGCCAACTGACTCCAGAATTGTTTTTTAGTCTTCTCATTTAACAAAGAAAGAAGAAGAAGAAGAAGAAGAAGAAGAAGAAGAAGAAGAAGAAGAAGAAGAAGAAGAAGAAGAAGAAGAAGAAGAAGAAGAAGAAGAAGAAGAAGAAGAAGAAAGAAGAAGAAAGAAGAAGAAAGAAGAATTCATACATAGCCTAATCTTTTTTATATTAGAGCAAAAGGCTGTGGTTCCCTACCCAACAACTCCACAGATTCAGTATTCCCACTCATACAAATACACTAGATATATATATATATATATAAATGACTTGTGGAATACATTTTAGCATTTTTACCAATGAGGAGGAGGCCATTAAGCCTGGAAGGATGCCAGACACTGATAATCATCAGTCCTTCTGGGGCTGTTTCATAACTTTGCAGCTGTATTGTTGGCTACGATTTGCAGTCCCAGAGATACTGCTTTGTTTGTTTTTGTTTTTCTGTTGGATGGGATACGAGGGACTTTTTTCTTAAAAAAAAAAAAAAAGAAAGAAAGAAAGAAAGAAAGAAAGAAAGAAAGAAAGAAAGAAAGAAAGAAAGAAAGAAAGAAAGAAAATCACTTTTATGGGGAAGGGGAGGCTGTTGCATCTTTCGGTCACTGTAATGTCACCACTTAGGACAAATTTCAGGCATTCACCATTCTGAGACTCTTCCAGCTGCCTGCACTGTGAGCTGTTAAAAGACCAGAGCATGAGCCATAAAATGTGTCTGTGGGTGTTAGCTAACAATTTGCAGGTGCATATCATCCCAGTAAAGCTTTCGAATTATACGCAATTTATAAGCTATGTTTGAAGCTCATAATGGTTATGTCTGAGCAAATTAGTATCTTTTTTTGGCTTCAGTTTTTCAGTCACATAAAGTTGGTGGGGGAGGAGACAAAAAGGAAAGGGTATTGTTTCAAACATGCAAAAGTCAGACAAAAAGTTTTTTCCACTCAGTTTTTTGTAAATGAATTGGGACAGGAAGAAATATTGTTCCAAAGTCTTTAATTTTACATGTTCAGTAGTGTATCTGGAAGGAGTGAGACAAGCAATTCTGTTCTGAATGAAAGCTGAAATTAGGGATGAGTAATGATTTGGGTAAAAAGAGGAACAATCTACAAATATTCACCAATTATGAACCCATCCTTTAGTGAGATTGGCCCCCTTATTCTTTTTCTTATGTGCCTCTATATTTCAATTCTTAAAATCAGTTTAAGTACAGAAATGAGGACCAGCAGTTCTAACTGTTAAACCTGTCATGGTTTTGCAGTTCTGCTTTGTACAAATACTTTAACCTGCTCCTTTCCCTTTGTGAGATTTCCATGTCATGGAGGTGCTCATGGCTGTTACCAATTGGTTGTAAATTGCACTCCTGATAAAGTCCTACAGTAGAGGCAGCTTGGCATAATAGAACTACAGAATCTTGCCTTTTAATCCCAAAGTGCCCAAATAGCCAAGTGGCAAAGTCCATATGTGTAATGTTTAGAACAAGTTTTATATTACTGATGGTAAGTGCTCTTGTAGGCATACTGGGGATTCATTCAGCTGCATGCGGACAGCTACTGTGCAGTCCAGACTAGTCACTCCCTGTACATATTGTGTACTAAGGGTGAGGCATACACCGTTAGATAAAGTATTGACCACAGGTGGAAAGGGAAAGGGAAAGGGA
>VXAA01001630.1:0-35216 GCA_013399115.1 Anseranas semipalmata
TAGCAGACATGCCTCTGTGGGCATGACTTGAGGCACTGGAACAGGTTGCCCAGAGAGGTTGTGGATGTCCCATCCCTGGAGGCATTCAAGGCCAGGCTGGATGTGGCGCTGGGCAGCCTGCTCTAGTGGTTGGCAACCCTGCCCAGAGCAGGGGGGTTGAAACTAGATGATCTTTAAGGTCCTTTTCAACCCAGGCCATTCTATGATTCTATGACTTCGCCTTCTTGCTGTGGGATGGGATGGGTCCATCTCCTCCAAACTCCTGCCTCTCCCTTTCAAGGAAGATCAGGGTTGTGGCACGGAGGCGGTGACCTGAAAGTCCTGTGAGGGTGGTGGGATCACAGCCCTGAGCTCTGGGGCTCACTAGCAGCTCTACCTGCCCACGCACATGCAGAGGTGAGAAAAAGGCAAAGGAGGAGGATATGAGCAGGATCCCCAGGAAAGTGAAAGAGAACAGTGAGAGCTGACAGAGAGAGGAATGACAGGGAAGAGCTCTTGCAGGTCCCACTGCATTTCACTGAGTTTTGAAATGTTTATAACCTTCACTTCCCTACACCAAACCAGTAATTTGGTGTTTAAAATTCAGTTAAATTCCCCATGCTGAGTCACCTATGCTGCAAAAGTAGTCAGTGACCAATTGCCCTGCCTTTATTTCAACCCATGAGTTTTCATGCTCTTGTCTTTCCTATTATCTCCCCCATACTGCTTGGCGTAGGGGGAAATGGTGAGCTGGCTGTGTGGGTTCCTGCCTGCCCAGCCAGGGCCAGTCCACCTTGCCGTAATTCCCCTTTCAGTGACAGACTGTTGAGTGGTCACACACTGGGGAGCAGTGCTCCCCATTGCTGGGGTGGTCCGAATGGATAAGAACAGGAACTGGAAACTCTGAGGTTGAAACACAAAAATGTTGAAGAAGAGGAGAAGGAGGAAGAGGTGTTCAGCATCCCCAAGCAGGCAGAAAACAGCAGTGAGGGATGGCAGAGGGGAGTGATAGGAAAAGCTCTCACAGGTCTCACTGCATTTCCCATGTTGTTTAAATGTCATTTTGTTTTCCAATACCTGAATCAGTATTGCAATTTTCTAAATTAAATTAAATTCCCAAAGTTAAGGCTTCCTTGCCCATGATGTGGAGCCATGGATTGTGTCCAAAGAAGGGCAACGAAGCTGGTGAGGGGTCTGGAGAACAAGTCCTACGAGGAGCGGCTGAGGGAGCTGGGGTTGTTTAGCCTGGAGAAGAGGAGGCTCAGGGGTGACCTTATCGCTCTCTCCAGGTACCTTAAAGGAGGCTGTAGCGAGGTGGGGATTGGTCTCTTCTCCCATGCGCCAGGTTATAGGACGAGGAGGAATGGGCTTAAGATGCGCCAGGGAAGGTTTAGGTTGGATATTAGGAAAAACTTCTTTACTGAAAGGGCTGTGAGGCATTGGAACAGGCTGCCCAGGGAAGTGGTCGAGTCACCATCCCTGGACGTCTTCAAAAAAAATGTATGATATGGTTTAATGGTGGACTCGGTAATGTTAGGTTATAGGTTGGACTGGATGATCTTAGAGGTCTTTTCCAACCTAAATGATTCTGTGAATCTGTGACAGTAGCCAGTGAGCAACTTCCCTCCCTGTATTTCCATCCATGAGTTTTTTCTCTCTCATCCTTTCTTCTCTCCCCCCCATCCCTACAGGTGCATCTAACTTCTGTGTGGATAGGGTTTTCCTTGACAATGGTTTGTAGCGGGAGTCCTGCAGGGATGACTTGGGTGGGAGGGAATTAGGGGCTGCCCTATGTCTTTTCTTCACTTTGAATTAGCACCTTTGAATTAATACCTTCTAGTTGTCTGGAAAATGGCTCTGTTCTATCCAGTCTATTCAAAAAGCCTTTTTAGTCTATTTTGGCTATTTGAACGGCTGGGGGTGTTCATGGACGTTCTCGTTGCATAGCTAGCCAAGATGGAGTTGGTAGCGAACAGATGGTCTAGCTGCTGTAGCCCTCTGCCTTGTGGTATTCTGGAAGTTCGGGAGTGCAGGTTTGAGTGCATGGATGCCTTGTCACTGCGGCCACCCCTGCTGCCAGCAAGGACAGCTTGGGTTTTCAGTGTGTGACTGTGGAGGTGGCAATGACATTGAAGGCAGAGTCTGGAATGGATGTACACTCTAACGGCAGTCCTTAAATGTGAGTGCGGCAGAGGCGAGGGGTGACCCGTTTTGCGCATAAATGGCAGCGTTCTGACAAACGGCGGGGCGGCGGCGGTCTGTGAGGAGGCGCCAACGGCCGCGCCGCGCCGCTCCCAACCGCTGCCAGCAACGGCCCGCGGGCGCGTCAAAGCTGAGCCAATCAGAGCAGCCCGTGGCGGCTCTGAGCCAATGAGAGGAGCCCTCGCGGCTCCGGCGGGAAGGGACCTGAGCGCGCGGGGCGGTTGCAGCAGGGGCAGCTGCGCGCGGGGCCGCCGGGCGGGGGGCGAGGGCGCTGCCGAGAGGCGGCTGCGAAGCGGAGGGGTGGTGCTGGGCAGGCTTTAGCTTCCCATTTGTAACGCTGGGGATGGCCCCACGGGCTGATTTCCAACCTCCTGGTTCTCAGAGGGGTGTTCTAGATCAATAGTAATGGCTCCTTGCTGAGGGCAGAGTTGGAGTTTATGTTGCCCTGTGCAAAGAAAACGTGAGGAGCCTGAGGCAAGCTTCCATTAGTCACTGCGCATAGGGAAGGGGAAGGGCGATCTGAAACCCATGGCTCTGGGTTAGCAGGAAAACAAGCTGGAGCAGGCTTTACAGGCAGCAGCACTCGGTGAGGGGGGAAGTGAGCTCAATGCTCAGAAAATGTGCATGTTCTCAGAGCAGCTCGGCTTCTCGCGTTGTGGTAACACGTTGGCTCCTACCCCAGCCTAAATTGCCTCTCCTAAGCAGGAGCCAGGGTGAGGACATGGCTTTGGAAAGCAACCGTGGAAGCCTGCTGAGGGTTCCCACCTTCGGTCCCCAAAAGCAGGGACAGCACTTCCAGAGGTACCAGAGCTGTGCCGCCCTGCTCCCAAGGCTCGGTTCTCCCTGGCATACTCAACAAGCAGCTTGAGTCTCAAGGAGGCTTGCTTATTTGTATGAAAGAGGCTTTGTTGGTTGCTGACTTGCAGTGGGCCATGTGACACGGGCCTGGAGCGAACCAGTAAATTCAGAAGCCCGGCTAATGTATGAAGAGAGAATTTTCTCTTGAGAAGGCAAGGGTGGGGCGGAGGACATGGTAATTACATGCACTTCGTGAGCGCAGCTTTTCTTCCTTTGCCCAAAGCAACTTTGGAGAAAGCGAATTCCTATTTGGGTATCTCTCAGGTGCACTGCCCTCCCCCCGCACAAGCAAAGTTCACGTTAAGAAAGTTTGTCTTTCTTTCAAGAGAATTCAACAGCAATGGGGGGGTAACAGAATCCAGGGGGTTCCTGAAGCCCTGGAGCATGGTCTGCAGGACCCCCAGTTGTCAGAGGCCAGTGCTCAATGCATGGAGCCTGTGCCAGGTCACACATTCCTGTGCGGGTTGCAGTCCTCTTTCTCCTTCCCCTCTGAGCTCTTCAGCTTTACTAGCTCTGAGAAGGTCTGGAGAGGAGCAGGACTTGGAACCTGATTGCAAGACCCATACTTAGCTGAATGCCTATGCAGAATGGGGTGTAGGTGCATGTAGAAGGAAGGACAACAGCAATAGGTAATGATTTTCTATTGAGTAAAAGCCAAGAGAATGTGCTACAGGCTTTAGCTGCCATCTCGGTAATAAGAAAAGGCGTCCTTCTTCTTCACGGGCCTAAAGGTGTTATAACCACAGAGCTGTAAGTCATCATTTGGCACCACCTGCTTTGCCTCGGGTAGCAATGAAATAGCGTGACACTTTAACCGTAAGTACCCCTCCAAGACCTTCTGGTTTAGAAACATTGGCTGACTCAGCTCCACCTGTAGGACCTCAGTAGACCACTGTCTGTGGAAGTGGGGGAGGTAGAAGACCGCCAGAGGAAAAGCTGTGATGCATCATGATAGCAAAGTAAACAGCTTAGATAAATGTTGCAACAATGCTGAAGAAAAACGATACAGAAACCCACCTCTTCAGTAATAAGCAGCCGACTCAAAGGCCCTCAGTGTTTGGATGTGATTTTCCCACAGACATGTTTTTACAGCTGTGGTTAATGTGTGACTAATCCTTACTGTGGAGTAACCACACAACCACTCCTTAGAGCTGTGCGAGCACACATAGCTGCGCTTCATCAGTAGGGGTTTTATTTGAAAGTAGAAATGGTAACATCCGAAAAGAATATTTAAAACCAACAATACTTTTGAACAGAGCTCTAATCATTTATGCCATGCCCAAGAAACTTCAGCTAGGCTCAGTTTAAATATGTTAAAAAAAAAAAAAAAAAAAGCACCTCCCAAGAACAATAAACAGTTCAAAGGCTTCTGTTTTCAGGCAGCTGCTATCAAATATTAACAGCGGTATTCAAGCAGGAAGAGCAGACTCAACGAACATTTTCAAGAGCATATGCAAATTCTTTTTTCCTCCAATAGTATAAAAATAGCAATAATAATAAAGCCACATTTTCAGTCTGCATAAAAAGCAAGTAATGTAGCTCCAAAACCACCCTGTGCCACCCTGAGAACAATAAAACTCCAAGGAGACCTTCTTGCCCCATTCCTCTAGGTCATGAAGATTTAGCACTCAACTGCTATTTTAATGTAATGTTATTCATAAAGTCAGCTTCAGGCCTGGATGTACTGGATGGGAAGGGACTGGTTCCTCCGTCAGCAGGGCTGTGTGCAGCCTGTCCAGTCCTGCTCACTTCATGTGACAGTCCCCGAAGGGCTGGCCAAACCCTGGGGTCCATTTGGAGCTCAGTGGTGAGGGCCTCAGACCATGGAGGGTGGGTGATGAAGATGATTTCTGACTGCCAGCAAATGTCGCTTTTCAGATATCCTCCAGGTATGGATGGATAAGTAATTAGATGGACCATACACTCACTTGATTGTGAACCAGACAAACTCTCTCTTTTTATGTAATCTCTGCTTTATTTCCAGGGCTTCTAATCTGTGTAATCTGTGGGGTTTTATGTTTGTTTGATTGATTGATATTGATTTTTTTTTTTTTTTAAAGACAAGAAAATTCTTGTATGGCCCTTTGAAATTACATCAACATTAATTCCAGTTGGTTTGATTTTGTTCCTCACAGAGCATAACTTAAGTTTTAACATTTTTAAGCAAGCCTCAGCTAGGGCTTTGCACAAGGACGTCTGGGTGTATCTGTTAGAATAACAAAACCCGATGCGATTCCTTTAGCTCACACAGCTGGCTGGTCTTGCGCAGCAGGGAACAGCAGCCGGCAGCCCTCCGAAGCAGGACAGCAGCAGGTTTATGAGCAGCACGTGCTCCGTGCTTCAGGAGCATCTCCCAGAGGAGCAGCCCCCTGCCCTCAGCACCTACTAACTCCAGATCTGATGGGAATCAGGAGCCACTGCCTTGCAGACGGGCAGGATATCACCAGCATCATTTCTTGCTCAGAAGCTGCATCTCTTAGCTACAGCTGAGTTTCTGCTGGCACCCAAACCCTCTCCTTTAAGAAAGAAATGCAATCTGTTTTACCACCCTAGGAAACCAGCTAGCCAGTCACCTAAGAGAGGAGTTCCCAGGCTTTGTTTAGGGGGAGAAGTGTGCTGATGGCACCGGCACAAGTTTCTTACGTGCTGCCCCAATCCCTTCCTCTTGTCCCCCATCCTCAAGCTCCTAGCTCTGTGTGCAGAAGGAGGGATCTAGCTGGCTCCTGGTGATCACTTCCAGAGGAAAGGCAGATGGGACAGGCTTTGGTGGCGGATCTTTGGAGGTTTGGGGTGGTGGTTTTGTTTTTTTTTTCTACATACTATTTGGAAATAGTTTGCATACCACAGTAGTACATGTACCACAGTTTGGGGACCCTGGGACTGATGGCACATCTTAAGCTGCCCTCCACCCAGGTTCTCGGGGTCAGAAATGCTTTGATGGTCGGCTCAGCCAAGTAAGGGTTTGTGCTGAGGCCCTTTCTATACAACAAAATCACAAGGCTTTAGTTAAACTTGAACAACAGCTGTGTCCTGAGATAGATCTATCTGTCCAAGTGCTATTCTTTCTTTATTTTTAAATCTTACTGCTTTTTCTTTGCTTTATGCCATTTTAGAATAGATTTTTCTGCTTCTAAAAGCATTGTGTATTTTTCTGGTTTAAAATTCATGATTGCCCTTACCTAGTTGATGCTTTCATTTCTGGTTAGCACACACATGAGCACGTGTACCTACGTACGTGTATGTTTGCACACAAAGCAGAATGCATCGGTCCTGATTTTAATGCTTTTTCTCTGTTCCTTCCCAGCATGAATTAATCCTAGAGCATTACAGAAGGTCAGTGAAGGGCTCGCTAGTTCTTTGTATAATGATACAATCATGATACCCATGATGCTGAAAATTCCTTCTATTTGCTGGAAATGCCTTCACTAATACATCCTGCTTTTTTTTTTTTTTTCTTTTTGAAAGCTGCATCACACAGATAATTATCATAATTGACTAATTCACATAGCCCTTTCTTCCCCTCTCTTCTTCCCAGTCCAGAGCAGAAATTCTTCGTCGCTACTCCAGCACCTGACCTTGTCCTATTGAAGACGATCCTATTTGTTACTTGTCAGAACATTCAAGTAGTCCGCTCTTGATACTCCACACTGTTGAGCCTTCCAAATTCCCAGCAGTGAGCCTAATCCTGTGTACTCCCTTCCATTCCAGCTTAATGAAAACATTTCAAGAGAAGTCCCCAAAATGGGGTCTCTTGTCGCTGCTAACTCCCCGTCCTGCAGAGCCTGCCGCAGGCTCTCCTCAGCCTGTTCCTCACCACCTTACCATTCTGCCTTTAATCCCCAGCTTCCTCCTTTCGACTATTCATTTTCTGTGTGGCACTGATAAATTGCTTTCCTTAAGTCCAATTAGATTAGATTGCCTTTGACTGGAAAAAATGTTATCAAATAGCAAGAGATCCGATTAGTCTGGCATGATCTACTTTTGGTGAATCTGTTTTATATTTTATCCCATGCACTACTACCCTATCTTTTAATTTTTCCATCAGTCAAATCCTTTCGTAAGATCCTGCATACTGCTGAGGCCAGACCTTTTCTTTCCCCTTTCCTTAGCGCACACACTGCACTTCATGTTCTGCAGTAAAATTGCTGTTGTCTGGTTTGACAAGCTTATTAAAAATGCTGTCCGTCTGGCTTCCAGTTTCATGAGCTAAACACCACCCCAGAATGCCAAGTAACTATTTGGTTTTGAGCATCTTTCCCTCATCTCCTGCTTATTTAAAGTTTGGGTGTTTGGTTGGTTGGTTGGTTGTTCTTTTGAGTTTTGCCACTACCTCAAACGGAGCACATTTCACTCTGTACCTTTATTCTACTACTCAGCATCAGCAATATACTTTATTTCTTTATTTTATATACTTTATATCCTAGTCATGATGAGGTCTCAGATAAGGCATTTATGTAGACTGCAGGCCACATCTGAAACAGCTTTTCTTCTCTGTACCCCCACAGAGTTGCCCTCTTTTTTTTCCCCGTTCTCTATTTCAATTACAAGATTATACAGCCTCTTAGATTTGCTTTAGTTTCCTTTAGAGGGCCTAATGCAACTTGACAAAGTGAGAATTGTGAAAAGTCCTTCTGCTCTCATCGTTTGCCTTCCTTGACATTCGATGCATTTACACCCTCCAGCTCATTTTTCCAGAACAAAGAAGGGGTCAGATTTTCTGCCAGCCACATTCTTTGCATCTCACTTGTGAACAAGAGCAAATGTGATAATTGCTCCAGTATGGCTGAAGAAGGAAGTCAGAAAGCACAGTGAATAGAAACATGACTTGGGAAAACCCAGGCTGCCCTGTGCTGGAACACAGAGGCAGAATCTCTCTTCTGTAGATTTATTCTCTCGTAGTACAACAAAGTTTCCTTCAAGTGTGCTCTGAGGATCAAACAGTTTCATTTGTAAGGGCTTAGGCACAGAAATTTCCCACTTTCCTCACCAATTTGTTTTTTCCCTCCGCACTAACTTCCCACATGATCGCTGACTAGGAGAGTGGAAAGGGAGGTCTTGGGAATCCCCAAGGAAGGGAATTATCCTGGTAATACACTGCTATGCAATACAGTTAACTCTGGTCTTCCACAATTTTACCCAGTTTAAGGGACTGGTGAAGTTGGCATGCTGCTAGAAAGCACATTACAGTTTTGTTTTGCTACAGAAGCAAAGTCTTCTAAATTCATCCCTCAGTCCTTTTGCCTCAGTTCAAAGCCTGACTACCAAGACTCCTCCAAACATTTTCTGACGGGAAACGCGCAGCCCTCATGGTTCTAATGCAAGCAAGGGGAGATTACAAACTAGAAATATTGTGGCTAGTTTACAAACAACAACAAAGTTTCTTACAGCTCAAAGCCAGGTAAATGAAAATTATTATGTAGGCTGCAATAAGGCCCACCCAGACAGGCAGCAGCTTTTGCCTTCCCCGTTTCGTGAAGGACTTTTTCCCTCTACTTCTGTTTTGCTCCATCTCCTCCAACACAAGCTACATCACCCAGAAGTAACTGATGCTATATAGCAGAGTATTTAGGACAGGCCTGCTCTGTTCTCCCTGCATGGAGATACAATCTCCAAATTCATCCTGGGAAGTACATTTTAATAGAAGGAGTTGGCACTGCCCATCCTGAAGCCCTCCCTGCTCTCAAGCTCCTGGAGGCAGAAGCCAGATCATGAGAGCAAGCCCTGTTGAAGACTTACAGCCTTTTTCACCCTTTGGGGGATGGTGACATCCTGCACAAGCAAGAGCTCCCAAAATCAGCACCAGCACGAAGTGCCACGGGGCTCTGATGAACAGCTTTGGTGCAACTCTCCCCTCCTGCGCGCTCGCAGGCCGCCCCGAGGCCACAGGGTGCAGCGGCTTGCCGCTATCCTGGCATCCAGCACAGGGTGAGCAGGGAGCAGCCATGCTCACGCCTTCCCAATTCTGAGTTGAACCTCCTTACGTTTGGCACCAAACTTGACAATTTCATACTTAGAATCCAAATTCCTTACAAACCTCATCTACTTTGTGGAGTATTACATAGAGCAACATTCACAAATCAGACACACTCTTGCCAAAATGCCATTTATTGCAGTATACCTTTACATGGCATACAGATAACCGAATGTTGTGTCTTTGTTAGAACTCGTATTTCATTTGTACCACTTAAATAACACAGAATGTCATGTTTGTTTCACAAACTGTCAGTTTAGACTACCAAAATATACAGTTTTTCCTTTCCCCCTAGCAAGGTTGTGAGGTACAACTGAAGTTTACCATTTTATCTTCCTGTGCTTTACAAGAATCTTTTCATAGATAAACCTATCAAACAACATTTCTACATTCCTATACAAAGCAAAGAATTACAGCTGAAATTAACACCATCTGGTTGTTGCATTAACCTATAAAAATTCATTCAGTAAAAAAAAAAAAAAAGACATAATGGACTTTGCAGCTTTACTTAAAAACAGCCAGCTACATATATGCACAAGCTTTTCTTGTGCATCAAGAAGATTTTTGAATCAAGAAGTGTTTTTTTCTTGGGTTTGTAGAGAAGGCACCAATTCTAGCTGCGTAGCAGCTCAGGAGTGTTTTATACTTCATTTAAATTACACAGGTTTTTAAGTTTTACTGTTGACCTGCAACATTTGTACCAACTGTTGCACTATTCTCCAATCATTCCCTCTGGCTCAACAGCACAAATATTTACACCAGTTGTAAACACTCCTCCACCCTCCATGCCTTCTGCGCTGAGTGATGAGGAACTGAACTTGCAAGAAGCTAGCTGAAGGCAGAGCTGAAGTAAGGCTTGTGCAGACCACCACACTTTTCTTCTCACTCGGTTTTGATATACTCTGGAGAACTCCAATCCCTCAATGAGGCTTTGGTGCCTTGTATCTGGCAGTACATTGACCACCAACAGCTTCAGGCATCCAGACTTTCCTCAGGAAGTGCTTCTCAGCCCTTGCTAGTCTGACATCCCTAGAGTTGCTTCTCTCCAAAGTGCAGGAACAGCTTCTGAAGAGATGCATTCCGGAGTCGTGAGAGTCAAGCACGTCAACTGTTGTATATATTTAAGGCCATCTACGCTTAGCCTCCATCAGACTTGTGTTGGATGCTATGTTTCTCTACTCCTTAGCTGCGAAGTTATGATATGCTGCTTTCTACCTTTCACCCCTGTGTGCCAAGGTTTTGTGTAGCACAAGAGGCAGACCACGTTCTGAGACAACCGCTGTAAACAGTGCACAGAGAGGTAGGTGCTACAATGCGCCATCAGTCACCTGGCGACTCCACAGTAGCACAGGGTCAGAGTATTTACAGCTCGACACCCAAGCCTAAGCCTAGATTCAGCACCTAAGAAGAGGGAATGTCTGAGATGAGAATGCTTAGAAAAATCCATTTCTTACCTAAGCCTAGAAGGAGCAAGAGGGTAGTGGGATAGACCAATGCTACTGGTAAAATGAAGTCTCTATTTAGTTTTGGGTTTTTTGTGGTTGATTTTGTATTAGCGTATGTACCAGCTGCTTAGGAGCTGGTGCAGAATACGGAATAATGTTATGTGATCTTTCCAATATATAAGTTACTTTAAACCATGTGACAGTCAGTTGCTTACCCTGCCCCTCACACTTCCTTTCACTAGACGTCATGTTCAGCATGATGCTTCACAGGCATTAAGTGCTCCAAATATGGCAGCTAGAAAAAGCTAGAGTATTGCAGTGTACCAAACTTCTGCCCAGCGCAGTGATTTGTTACACTTAAAACACATCTATGAGTTAAATAGGAAGGATCCCTGCTATACAGAATTTGAGCACTGTTAATCGTTTATTCTTACCATCCCTTTCCCTAAATATCAAGAGGTTTGTACATACAGTGCTCCCTTATCTTCTCCCCACCGCCTGCCCCAGCAGTCTTTAGATAAACCAAAGCGAGTTTAGGAACTTGCAGTCCCCCTTCTGTTAACAAAAAAAAAAAAANAGGGAATGTTCAATGAATCCATATCTACTTTGTAGTTATAAAATTTCCAATGGCAAGGTGGTAAGGGCAAATAACCCAATGATCATATGGCTTAAGTTTAATGCAAAGCGCACTAGGAGGTCCATGTGCAGGGAGAGAAGAGTCCAAGAAAGATGGAATAAGAAGTGTCCTGAAGATCAGTGTTTATGCATAGAATTCTTCTTGTTTGTGTGGTTTTTGGTATCCTCCGTTAGACTGTTTTGGTTCATCCAGTGAATAGCTTCCTTCGTCTTTTTTCTTCATTCTGTACAGCATAAATGCAACTAGAAACACTGCAAACACCAAGCCTACTAGTCCTCCAGCAATGACACCTAGAAGGGGGAGAAGCCACAAATTACTCTAGATGCCATGCCAGATAATGTTAGTATGACTGTACACTTCCAGGTTGTTCCTTAAAGCACAATCCCCGAATTCATGATTTCCAGAAATGAATTTGTCCTTTTGCCCCACCAAAACCAGTCATCCTTCCATTACCAAGAGCCTGCTCATCTGCATGAGGTAAATCTACAGAAATAGATCTCCCACTGGGCCATGCTGCAAAGCACCATGAATGGGGCAAGGCAATGTTACTCAACTCCAGTAATTTGACCAAGGCAGCATTAGAGCAGTTTTACAGTAATTTTTGAGTGGAGTGAAAGGATAGGTTTTAACCTAAAATTCCAGATAATTAGTGGGGGCTGCTTTGCTATTATCAAATTAATATTTGCCCCTTTAGGGTTTCAGCAACACAAAATCAGATCACCACCCTCATTTCAGCGAGCTCTAACGTAAAAGGTTCACTTTCATGCTCCGAGATGTACTTGCAGAGGTGCAGCTTCTGCTGCCTGGAAGACTCCTACAGGAGTCTACTTTTACCAACTAGAAATCCAGAATATCAGGTACCTCCAAGAACTTCTTTTCTGTCCATAATTCCCGAGGCTCCTGCTGCTTTGGCATTCCTCCCAGAGTCAGCCGGCACTTCAGAGTTCTGGGTGGGGACCAAATCCTCATCTTTAATCAAGATGAAGTCTCCCTGTTGGGACATACAAGGCAGGTTTTTCATGTTTCTCATCGTGTCTGTTACTGGAGACGTTCCACAGCTTTGGTTTTTCTCATCTAAAACCCTCCACCAATATAACATATTAAATTGATCATTGGTTTTGACAAATCACCACCCCTTCTGCAAACCCAACTTACTACATACTACTAGAGCCATCTCCCTGGAAAGTGTGTCAAAGCTATTAGTCCTCACCGGGTCTCCAGAGCCATCTTCAGAAACCTCCTCATGTGTAGGAACTACATCCTTTGGAGCTGTCGTTGTGGGGACGGCAGTGATGTCCCCCTCGTGATGGATGGTGGAATCAGTCTCAGGCACGTCTTTAGTGTCTGGCACGTCAGAGCCAGGGGTTTTAGGTTCGAGCTCATGGACCGTGCCTGAGGCTTCCGAAGGAATTACATGAAGCACTGAAGGAAAGTGAGTAGCGGGGCTTCTCGCTGTTGTTACAACTACATCATTTGTTGGTTTCTCATCAGGTGAGCCCAGGATGGGTGTTTCATCCTTCACAGCTACAACTGGCTCCTCTGTCACTACGTTACTAGTTGCAGGTGGAGATGTTACTTCCTTTTCAGTTCGGCTCTCAATCCTGGGAAACAGCTGTTCATTGATATCCATTGGTGTTGCTGGTAGTGAGGAATTAGTTGGCTCTGCTGCGATTCTCAGGGTGAGTGACTGGTCAGTCAGGGGACCTTGAAAAACAAAAAATATTAACCTCGGCCAGCTTAGAGACCTATTAACAGTTATCTTCTGGACACTAGTCTAATGGAGGAAGCCTAACCTGCACAGCCAGTTTTCATCCTAACAACAGTTCACTTTGTAGTTCCTTATCTTTTTTCAGCGTAGCAAGGAAGGGACAGCCCAATGTGCTATTCAACAATACTTTGTTAGCTGCTTTCTCCCATGGCACAAGTGCTAGCCTGTTTGCAGACAGGCCTACAAGGAGGATGCCTGCTGTTCGGTACACTGGCTGCTCAGGATGGTTATCTGACTCTTAGAAGTATCTTTTATGTGATTCAGAGTAGTCACCCACATACTCAACACCTTTAGTCACTGACACATTTGGTGGTCTTATTCATGCAGAATTTCATCTAAAATACAAGCATGTGGTTGGAAGGAAGCAGAAGCATGTTTAGTTTCCAACAGCTTGCTCTTTCTTCAGTCGCATCTTCTCAACTTCAACACTGAACGCCAAAGGTGTCTCTCATGCATTTAGTAATCATTCTGACAGACTTTTTCCCCACCCTAAAAACCCTTTATTATGCTTTAAAAAAAAATTACAGCCCATGGGAACTTGCACATCTGATGACAGATAAAATTTGCACTACATGTATGCTGGCAGGTAGGGGTTTACACACCCTCAAATGGTATCTCCTTCCAGCTCATGAGAGAGGCCAAACGCCCTTCTTACAGTCTCCGTGCCCCACAAGAATCACTGCAGTTTCATAACACTCTTTATGTGATATCTCACATTAGCAGTGACATACAGTATACCTGCTTCTACTCCCTTTCAAGTCTCCTACAACTCATTTTCTACTAATTGCTAGTATCTGAAGCAATACAAGATGAATAATTAGGCTTTCTCTGTTCCCAGCTCTGATATTCTGGGGCAAAGGGTGTGTGTGATTATTTTCCCCCCCTCCTTTTAGCCAGGATGCTCATCTAGATCTCGACTAGCACATTCTGGAAGGATCAAGCACTAATAGTACAAGTGCTAATAACTCACCTGCACCTGAACCTGAGAAACCATCATCGTCATCACCAGATGAATCGAGATCTTCAGGAGGAAGGTTCAGATTTGTAGTTTGCTTTAAAGAAGAGGGGAAAAGGTGTGTTACTGATGAGATTACTTAAACTAATCATGCTGCTTGTGCAGAGAATCCTCTAAGGGCTCCTGAAGGTTACACAAACTTTCTCTGTTCAGACTGCATTTTCTCATCTTTCTTCACTCCATCCCCGCTCCCCAAAAGAGAAACTCTGATCAGTCTATTCGGTCTCAGAAAGGTCAGCCTTGCTGTGTCCCTTCTCTGTGCTGCTTCCAGGGTGCACTTGCTTTGGGAAGGAGGAAAGCAAGGAATCCATTCATAGAACTGCCTCTGGTAGCAGCTTATGCTCAGTCCATCCACAACATAACCATGGTGCTTCAAGTTTTGACTACATACATCTTTGCTATCTACCAACCTGTTCATCTGTGAATTACTACATTACTCCTAAGGCGGAGAAGGGAAGAGGGAACAGAGTACTTTGGCTGCTCTGCCTTTTTCAGCCCTATCTGTGTTCAGATATCTGAAACCACAGCATCTAATGAAGTACAATGAGATTCCCTTTTAATAAATTTCGACGCTCATATCAATTCCTGAGAGAGAAGCCAGCCTTCCATGTAGGGTAATACAGCCCTGAGCTTTCTACATTTAAGCTTCAAGAAGCACAATAACCAGCAGCCCATTTTAGTGCTGAAGCAAGAGGCCAAACCCCTGTTCTACTGCACCTGTTTGTCATAACACACAATGGTCAAAGCTGTTCAGGATATCCAAAGAAGACAATACCAAATAAAGCAGAGTGATTACTTGCTGGCTTCTGCTGTATACGCTTAGTGTTCATATCAGTAGACATACTTGACTCTCAGCTCACATCTAGCCCCAGGTTTATTTCTGCAGGACTGCCATTACCTAACCAGTCATTGCTTCTTCTGAATTTCATCTTTCCAATCCAACTACATTTGCCATTTTCCGGAATTTTGACTTCTATCCAATCCTCAAATTGCCCTCACTATCCCTTTCCAGCACTGCCCAATCTGCAAGTTTAGCAGATACTGCATTGCATCATCGAAGCAGGATCTGTATCCAATCATGGTTTTATCGGGACTGTGAAATCTCATTTTATTATGTAAAAAGAGGAACATAGATTCTTACCAGCTTTGCACCAGGCCCACTGTAATCCTCTAGCTTGCATTAACATAGTGTCATTTAAAAAGGAATATAACCATAGAATCACAGAATGCTCTGGGTTGGAAGGGACCTTAAAGCCCATCTAATTCCAACCCCCCTGCCATGGCAGGGACACCACCCACCAGACCAGGTTGCTCAAAGCCCCATCCAGCCTGGCCTTGAACACTTCCAGGGATGGGGCCTCCACAGCTTCTCTGGGCAGCCTGTTCCAGTGCCTCACCACCCCATAGAAAAGAATTTCTTCCTAATATCTAATCTACATCTATCCTCTTTTATTTTAAAACCATTACCCTTTGTCCTATCACCACACACCCTGACAAAGAGTCCCTCCACAGCTTTCCTGTAGGCCCCCTTTAGGTACTGGAAAGCCACTATAAGGTCTCCCCAGAGTCTTCTCTTCTCCAGGCTGCACAACTCCAGCTCTCTCAGCCAGTCTTCATAGGAGAGGTGCTCCAGCGTCTGATCATCCTCATGGCCCAGGTCCATGTCCTTCCTACATTGATGGCCCCAGATCTGGATGCGGTACTCTACATGGGGTCTCACGAGAGCAGAATAGAGGGGGAGAATCACCTCCCTCGACCTGCTAGCCACGTTTCTTTTGATGTAGCCCAGGATGCAGTTGGCTTTCTGGCCTGCAAGCGCAATTTGCCAAGTCATGTAGAGCTCTTCCATTAACCAACACCCCCAGGTCTTTCTCCTCAGGGCTTCTCTCAATCCATTCTCTGCCCTGCCTGTATTTGTGCTTGGGATTGCCCCAACCCATGTGCAGGACCTAGTGCTTGGCCTTGTCGAACTTCATGAGGTTCACACAGGCCCACTTCTCAAGCCTGTCCAGGTCCCTCTGGATGGCATCCATTCCCTCCAGCATGTCAACCACACCACACAGCTCAGTGTCATCAGCAAACTTGCTGAGGGTGCACTCAATCCCACTGTCCATGTCACCAACAAATATATTAAACCGTACCAATCCCAGTGCCGACCCTTGAGGAACACCACTCATCACTGGTCTACACCTAGAGTAAGACTCATTTTCATCTGAGGAAGTAGTTAGCCAGCACTGGTATGATCTGTAAGACAAAGCAACTGAACTTTCTCATCATCAACTTTATTACCTATATGGCTGTATTTATTCTTTTTTTTTTTTTTTTAAAAAGATACTGGGTTTGTCCAGTTTTCTCTTCCTTCCTTTATACTGTATCCATTCCACATGCTTCCATAGAACAATTAGTTTCCAAAGTGATTAACTAGCCCATTAGATGCTTAAAAGGCTTGCCTTTTCTGAAGACAAGAAAATATGCAGCCTGTCACCAACCTATTCAGGTCCGAGACCTTACCCCTTGAAGACAATCATTATAGTTAGATAACTTTTTTTAAAAAGACAAAAAAGAACAGAAACATACACACATTAAACCTTTTTAGCACCCTTCTTTGGTTGCCTTCTTTACTGGGGAAAAAAAAGAAAGAATCTTTTCTTTAGGCTCTAGCATATTTCTAGAGTAACTTCTAAGAAGGAATTGTCCTTCAACCTTTTGTTTAGCTGCACGTCATGAGGTGATTTGGATTTTTAGATTTGTCCCTGCTTGTTTGCACTGTGCTTATGCACTCATCCATGGAAACTAGGTCAGGTAAGTACTTCCTGTATGCTTTCCTCCTTGCGTCCAAGGTCAGTGACTCACCCAAGCAGATCTCACTTCAAATATTAAGGAGAACAAACTCTCGGTGCCAAAAGAACACGGAAAGAGTGCCAGGCTTCCCCAGTTCTGCTCCCTTGAGCTGCCTTTTCAGTAAGTTCAGAAGTGAAGCCAGACTTCAGAAACTGCCCCATTTTGGTGGCTGGGGGACTGGGGGGCATTTTTCCCCTAAATTCCTTCCATCATCATCAGCAAGCACAACACTGTTTTTAAGTGCAAAAGGGGGAGACATTTTCTTCCCAGGGGAAAGATGCTGCCTTGAAGCTGTTAGCAATCTCTCCAGGTTTAACTGAAGAACAGGACTGCCAATACAGTTTAAGAGCAGACACCACGCTCCTTTATCTAGGATCAAGATTAACTTCCCTCCAAATTTGAATTCAGGGGTAGCTCATACAGGATTTCCAAGAACACTTGGGCAGATTTGATGGTCTGCAGACCACAGCAGCACTCCTGAAAGGATCGCGGACTTTCAGGAAATTAAATAGCAGATCTTGATCTTTACTAATGAACCAGCACCCCTTCCCCTCTTGGCGTTAACAGATGAGGCTTGCTCAGTCATGCCATGCTTCCTTCCTTTTTATCCCAGTGTGCTCAGCAAAGATATCCTTCCATTTCCCCCTCACACCTGAGTTTCCAGCCTCTTCCCAGGCTGCTGCACGTTCTGCTTCTCCGTAGCCTTTGCCGTGTATCTGTTGGAAGGCTAGTTTGATTTCTGCATCTTGGCAGGGATCGCTAGATGCTCCTCAGAGAGGAAGGGCAAGCGCAGCCCGGTGCCAATGACTGGAGACCTGTGCTGTGCCACTGTGCAGTTGCCCATGCTGCAGGCATGAAGGCAGACTCAGACTGCCCTGTCCCTTGAGGTTGGCTACTGTACTTCACAAGAGTAACAGAAAACATCATTTAGGATTAAGAAATTCTGCTCTCCATAGCTTTACGTGAGAACTTCGTGAAGTTGCACTTCACGTGTCCTTCTACCAAAGGGTCTTGTCCCATCTGCTCCTCTGGGAGTGGCAGCATCTCCCTTTGGCCAGGCAGCGTGAGGTCTGGGATGTCAGAGGGACTGACTCTGGCCAAACACTCAGGCCACTACAGGACTATGCACGTGTTTTACCAGTCAGAATATCCAGAGTGATCTAACTTCATCCAGTTTCATCACACACACACTAAGGAACATTTGCCTAACTTATTGAACTGTACAGTTATATAAAGACCACCCTTCTTGCTCCTTCTTGCTATGGCTTCAGTAGGAGTGAAAGGCAGTGACCTGTATGACACCACAAAATGTAAGTACTGCAGAAAGGTCATGCTTCTATAATGATCAGCTGCTGAAGGATTTCAGATGCAGCAAGGTTAACATAAGACACTGACTCAGAACAGCATCGGAAGAGATTGAACTAATTTGGGTTTAGATAAGGAAACCTCATGGTCAAGGCTTTTCCATGACCTTTTACTGCAGATGAGTTTCACCAATGGGAAAGGTTTTGATTAGTCAGGAGGATTAGGGGTGCAGAACACAGATTGAATCTCCAGGTTGTGTCATCGTACATAAGAGCTGGAAATACATTCCAGCTTAAAGCAAGATTGCCCTGCTGACAATTTTGTATCACTTTAGCTACTGTCAACGTGCTTTTAGAAATGACTTCCATCATCATCCAGTTTAATTTTCAGTCCCTTGGGACTATTTACGGACCATTCACATTATAATTGATTCCAGAGATATTGGATGAACACAGTTAAGTTCAGGCTGTGGATCCATTAAGGACAGATCTCTGATGGCATCTCATATATTCTAGTAAAAAAGATGACAATTTTGATATTGCACCTACAACATGTTGCTTTTTTTTTTTAAATTTAACAAGCTCTTTTTTTTTTTTTTTTTAAAGCAGCCCATACAACTGATCAGAAATACTTGCCTAGCCCAGGGAAATCCCTTGCAATTCACCAAACTCGGTTGCATAATGTGAAGGATAAACATTTTAACAGCATTTTTGATAGCACTGACCAGTTCCCGTTAAGCAGTGGAGACCTCCTTCCCCAAGTATCAAAGCAGCCTGTTTAGGGGAAACCCTCGGGAAACTGTTAGGTTCTGCTCTTGCTGAGCCCTGTATTGTTACAGAACAATAGTTATTCAGTTCTGCTAGGACAACCAGAAAGCTGCTCAGTGGCATCTTCAATTTAATCAGGAACGGGCCAGACTTTCACAACTCATTAGCAATATTATTGGCTCCAGCAGTCTGACACACCAGACTTTTTTTTTTTAAATGCATCATTTCTAACCATTCTTCAGTCTTCATCTTGATCCCAGCCTCAACACATGAATCTTTTTGTGCTGCCATGCAGTTCCCTCCTGCTCCAGCACAGATCTCAAGTACTGCTTCATGATGAAGGGGAGATTTATAGTTTATTGATCTCACTCCACCCAAACCGGGAACCACATTTCTTTAATTTGAAGTCAGTGTATGTAAAAGGAAGCAACTTATTTCAAATTGCTCTTTGAGGTTAAGCAAAAACACTGGCTTTGCCACAAGCTACTACAAGCCCTAAACTAGATTAAGGATGATTTGTAACCCACTCTTACTAATCCTAGTTAGGGATCAGCCTATTACAGCAGCATCAAAAACACTTGAAATCCTCCATTATCTGAATAATGCTGTTAAATTTGCACATTTGTTTCTCCAAGTAGTAAATCCTCCTTATTCAGCTGAAAAGGAATAAGCTGTACCATCTCAAACACCTCCCTGAGCATCCTGCAAGATTATTCCAACTTTATGGGAAGCAAAACCAATGACTTGCTATGTTGTTTAAAGAGACTTCCAAGATAAGCATTTGCTTTCTAGTTTGCCTACCACATATTACACTGAAGCATCTAGAGAAAGACTTACGCAAGGATTTGAAACAGCTCTAAAATAAACCCAAACAGAAAGGTTTCTTTTACTTTTTTCTATACCATGAAGAACAGAGCTCGTCATTCTAACAGAATTGCTATCTGAGGCAGAGCAGCCTAAAGAGCTTCTAACCTCAAATTATTTATATTAGTGTGTGGGAAAACAAAACCTCCCACTGAAAGAAATTTTAGCTTCGTTAAACCTTGATATTCTCCAGTTAATAACCCACACATGATTAACTCCAGTCCCAGCTGTCCATGGTCTTCAGACAGCTTAAGAAAAAAGAAAAGCACAACCACCAGTATCCTCGCCTATCCCCCCTCCTCCTGCAGGCTACAGACTGCTAGCATTGCCAGCCACGCACGCCTTCAATTTTAACAGACAGGCTTAAATTCTGGAGTAGCTGAAACAGAACGATGCTTTTATGTGACAAGTCAGAAGTGCTATTAGCGTGCAAGCCTGGCTCGTCAGAAGTCCCTAGCAGCAAGGCACCATCTCGGCTAATGGCTCTTCCAGTTGTTCCTCCTGTTACTCCACGGCTCAGGATAAGCACCAGTGCTGGTTGGTGACCCCACAGGTTAATGAAGCAGGTCTCTTCCCTGAAGAGCCAAAGAAGCAGACTACCAGCAGAGGTCACAGAGCAGAAAGACAGCTACAAACTGTCCTACGAGCAGCCCACAGACTGCACAGCCTGGGTTTAAGCAGTATTTTTTATCCCTGGCTAGTCTTCCGATCAAGGCTGTCCAAAGCACTACAACAACCTGCCATCCCTATTTCAGGTGGTATCACCCCCCTTCGCCCCTAAGAGCTCCTGCTGTGTCCCAGCAGGCTTCAGCATCCCCACCCCTTCGCACATCAGTTTATGTCAACTGGAGTAGGGCTGGCGAGTGGCTCGCAGGGGGCTCCTTCCACAGGGAAGACGTCGGGCAACTAAGTGGAAAGCAAAGGATGCTCCTTCGCTCCGCACGGCAAGCACCGTTCTAGCAGCGAGAGGCAGGTACACCAGTTAATCCGACTGCTTCACTGTCAGATCATCGTTCGTATAAAGAAATCTGGAAAACCGTGGCTAATTGAGTTCTTGCTGGCATCCTCTTCTGTTTTTGGCTGGTGCCTTGAGAGGGGGACCATCTTTGAGGGAGAGATCCTTAGATGCAACCACAGTTGCTTTTGTTTGAAGCACGAAGCAGCTGATCGTCACGGAGCTGTTACCTCTGGGCAAGTGGCTCTCCAGGCAGTGAAACGCCTTCCAGCACTGACTCAAAATAGGATGAGAGCTTTTAGGATCTGTTCCACTATGGGCAGAACAGGCTGTACAAACTGCCCGCTGCCTGCTAGGCTTTGGTTTCCTTTTTTTGTAAAGTTTTGTGGCCACAGCTGTAAAAGCATACTCTGACCCTTTGAGCAAGATGCAGTGACCAAGGAAGAAGAGCATCCAGAGCCCGCCCTTTCTTAGGCAATGGAACTGCAGCTGGGGGCTGAGGGCACTGTCCATATAGCTCATCCATATGCACTGCAGCCACCATCCTTAAAGCTATCAGGTGACACTCTGAAATTACCACGTTGCTGTCCAACCAGCATTACATTTTCTCCTTACTGTGACAGGGCAACTTTTTAAATTAAGTAGGGCTGCAACACAGCAATCAACATGCCAAGAGTGAAAATGAGCCGGCTTGTCACCGTCAGCTTGGGTTTCACATCCTGCAGCAGGGCACTTTAAACTGTTGCTCACCCCACCGCCTCCCGCGCCAGCGTGTCACTTCACGCTCCTTGGGCCGTCCCCTGCATAGCTGGTCACGCAGTCTCGTGGTGAACCAGATCAGGGAACTGGTCTGGTTTAAAGAAAAAAAAAAAAAAAGCCAACACCGTCATGCAAAGAATTTTCCAGCAGGACCAGTTCTCCAGTCCTGCTTGGTGCATGAATGCCCAGGTGTTTGTATTGGTGCAGGGGCACGGTGCGGCAGCCAGGGCTGCTTAAGCAATTCCTACAGAATCACAGCCTGGGTTCCTGGGATGCCGACACACATTCACCTACCCTGCGGCAGAGGGGCAGTAAAATACCCTGCCGCAGCCGTGCATTATGGAAATATGCATCACCACGCTCAAACTGCAGGCAACATGCAAAGCAGAGGCTGACTCAAAGGACCGCAGAGGTTTATACACAAAGCAAGGAGAGAGGCTGCAGGGAGACTTCTCTTCTGGAGCATCTGCTTGTTCATAATGGATAAGGCTTGTTCCTAAATCTGACAATATGGCTTTTAAGTCCTCCCTGACCTCCTAAACGCAGCTCCTTAGTCAAAGCAGCAAAGGCTACATAGGCGCCACGTTCAGAAAAGCAGCAGTACTGCTTTTGTCTCAGGCTGCCTGAACTTCACAAGACGCCCAGTGCAACTTCAGTTTTGCACTGGACAAGGAGCGTATTGCACATCCTTCAGCAGGGAAGGCTGAGCGATGCCGGGGCAGCCGGAGCCCAACAGGGCTCTGGACTCCACAGCCGGGAAGTTCGTGGCCACGCAGCACAGGCAGCAGCAGCGGTAACACATCACTCATGTGCGCCCCTAGGACTTCAGAGCAGCGCCTCGGTTCCGAGGCAGGCAAGCCGAGCCGCTTCCCAATTCTCTCTCAGCCAACTCCCCTGAAAGCCCCGCGAGTCCTTCGGCGACACAGAGATGCTCGGTTAGAATCTGTGCTCCTGCTTTTTCACCTGGATGTATCAAACAGGTGAATTACTACGCACTGCTTTCACTCGTGCCTACCCGCTCCTTCCAGCCAAGCAATACAGCCCAAGCCAATGACTGAATCTCAACACGTCTACAAACATGACACACAACAAGAACTCAATTTAACTCTCTGTCAATGGCAGGTGTGGGCTGTCACAACACAGCCCAAGAAGTCACAGGAAGAGTGGGGTACCTTTTGTCTCCCACATTCAAGGCAGCCTGTGTTTTAAAGATGCAGTCTAATGAGGAGTTCTTTCCCCTGCAGCTAATCCCATGAGAAGCAGTCAGTTCAGTTTTATGCTAGAACTGCTTTTCTTTAAAGAGCCTTCACTGCAGCTCTTTAGCATACTTGACAGTTCAGCCATTCATGTCTTCAGATAGCAAAAGAAAGCCACAGTCAATGCACAATCTCAAAGAGTTGTGCCAAGTAGGTGCAGCAAAATGAGACCAGGCAGCTAACAGCACTGGTTCATCCTGGGGAATTGCTTTCAAACCATTTCACCTGGTCTGAGAGGTGAGCAGTGAGCTGCGTAGGCTGAGACCGGACAAAACTAACGTGCCTTAAAACCCTTCAATTTAAAGTCACCAGCACTTCTCAGCTTCTAGTGTAGAAAAACCAGCAGGAAAGGCTGAGTTCTGCAGCAACAGCCAGTTCACCTGCTGGTTTAGAAAAGCACAGACCAAGAATAGCTTAGTTTCAGCCAAAGCCAGTGGTGGGCTGCCAGTGCCAGGAACCCTGAGAAAGTCGAGGTTAAAAGATGGGTCACCGCAGGTCACAGACAGTCTTTATGAACTGCAAGCCCATCCAGTAAAGGACTTCAGTAGCCCAAAACCCACTACCCATGCATACTAGTAACTACAGTGCAGATAAACTTGACCATCCGATGCAAAAATTAAAAGTGACAGGAGCTAAGGTTCCTGATGCGTCTTCATCCCCCTGCAGTAGCATAGCCACGTGCCCTCTGGCTACCATGTATTCCAACACGGCCAGTTCACCATGTATGGTGACTGCAGCGTACACACGGCCCCTGCTGCGGAGTTCAGGCAGGTGAGGTTGAGCAACTCCCCTCAGACCAGCCATCAGCAGTCACAGCCACTTAAGTGGAGACTGAACTTTGTAGTGTTGCCCTCCAACACATATACACACGTTGACCTTAGGCCTTCGACAGCAGACCTAGCAAAACCAGTCCCTGTCCTCAGCCACCTGTTCCCATCCTCGTGTTGACCTGTGTTGCCACAAACACACACTCTGGCTTGCAGCTGGGTACAAATTCCTTTCCTTGCCCCATCTCCAGCTACCCACTCGTCCTGTGTTACAGGATCAGCAGTGAGGACTATCACTGGAGTGAAAATCCCAATAAAGCAGATCAATTAGCATTGCAGATCTTCCCTCAAACCCGTTCTTGGTCTACATCTTGGCTGCATTAGGCAAAGTATTGCCAGTAGGTCAAGAGAGGTGGCTCTTCCCCTCTACTCACTCAGCATTGGTGAGGCCGTATCTGGAGTAGTGTGTCCAGTTCTGGGCCACCCAGTACAAGACAGACATGGAGATACTGGAGAGAGCCCAACATAGGGCCACCAAGATGATCTAGGGACTGGAGCACCTCTCCTGTGAGGAGAGGCTGAGAGAGCTGGCACTGCTCAGCCTGGACAAGAGGAGGCTCAGGGGGGATCTCATCCATGTCTATCAATACCTAAAGGGAGGGTGCAAAGAGGACGGAGCCAGGCTCTGCTCAGTGGTGCCCTGTGCCAGGACAAGAGGCAATGGGCACAAACTGGAACACAGGAGATTCCCTCTGAACATCAGGGAGCACTTCTGTGCTGTGCGGGTGATGGAGCCCTGGCACTGGTTGCCCAGAGAAGTTGTGGGGTCTTCTCCTTGGAGATCTCCAAAAACCACCTGGATGTGGTCCTGGGCACCCTGCTCTGGGTGTCGCTGCTTGAGCAGGGGTTGGACCAGATGGACCCAGAGGTGCCTTCCAACATCAGCCATTCCGTCATTCTGTGATTCACCAGCCTCAGGGTTGCAAAGCAGTGGAGCGTCTCCAGTTGTCCCAGTTGAGACTGCTTTCTTCCAGTAAGCCTGTTAGCTCAAACTGGTCAGTGTGCAGCTGGAGGCCACATGCCAGGATGCCGAGAGGATCAGACGCGCATGCTTCTGCTCAGGCCATCACTGCAGAATGGAATGTGAGCTTGCAGCACACCAATGTCAGGACACAAGAGAGGCAGTTCAAACATGTTGGTCCCAGAGCACAACTTGTTCTTTTCATCTTCAGCCATTCAGCTCAGGAAGCTCCAGCTTAGAAATTGGAGACATGTCTATAGGAAAGGGTGATGTGCTCTATGGCATCTCAGGTCTTCAAATTAGGCTGGTGGCACACTCTGAGTCACTGATGCCTCTCAGCAGCACCTGGAAAACATGTGTGTGCCTCTGGGCCTAGGGAAGCTTGTTTCCTAGAGGCAGATGCCACACAACTGGTGGAATTACCACACATTTCAAATGAGCTCCATACCGGCCTTCGTGTGATCAGCATGAGCAAGGCCACAGCTACACGGGTGCTCTGACCTGAGCAGACGTGTTCCCACAAGTCTGAAGTGACCCCACCACCATGCTACATAGTATTCTGGGAGGGAAGAAGATGTTCTGCTTCACCTTAGGAAGGGAAGCCAACATGCAACCAGGAACACCTTCAGCCTCCAGGAATTGTTATCGGGCAAGAATGAATGCAACAGCCTCCAGTATCTAGGCACATGGCTAGGAGAAGACCCAGGTTCTTATCTCAATCCTGGGAGTTTCCCTCTTCTCCTCCTTGAACTCTAGCAATTACCTAGTGTGAGATATGCCAAGGAGCCAGGAGACAAAGCTGTAAGATCTTGAAGGATCATAGAAGCATTTTCACTGTATTAGTGATACATGTATAGGTTTCTAATTTGAGCAAAGTGCTTGCGGTGCTAAGCTTGTTCAGTGAAATCCAAGTTTCAGATAAAAATCCCTGGTATATCGTCAAACTAAGGGTTTACTGACAGTACTTCTGGTTCCTAGCAGCAAACAAGGTATTTTAACCTTAGCAGAAAGATGAGCTTGCAACCCTGGAGGTACCAAAGAATCACAGAGTGATTGAGAACGGAAGGGACCTCTGCAAGTCACCTGGTTCAACCCACCTGCTCAAGCAGGGACACCTAGAGCAGGTTGCCAAAGGTACCAAAGGTCTTCGCTGAAGTAGATTAGTTGATAAACTTAATAAGGTTACTTAAATCTACAAATATTTAGCTTTACAACAACAAGCAATGCTGACAGGATATTCTGATTAATAAAGTTACAGCGGAACCACCCAGACTTAAGATTTGTGTAGGCAGATATATCCTATAGCAACCGGATATGTCCTATAGCAACTGCCTATGCACAAGACAACAAAAATTACCATCTGCTGGCACTTCAGTGGCAGATACACCTGCCAGCTGTAAGGCCAGCTGCTGCCAAATTCTGCCTTAGCTTTCCAGTTGATCTGTCTGTAGCTGACCCTACAGGACATGCACCAAGTCTTTCATATCATGACAACCAGACTGAGACTCACCAATCCAGGACAGGGCCTTCTTGATTGCTTTTATAAGCTCCATATTTTTCCAGAAGAAGGCATGAAGTCTCCAATGCTTGTTAAACAACCTTTTTTTCCTACCAGTCTGCATTTTCCATATATGCATCCCAGACATCTTTTACCTTTAAGTGCTGTATTTCGTTATAGATCTCATACCCAGCTTCTCACTTACAGCACCATCCCTCCTCAGGCACAGCCCCACTGAAGGGCCGATTGATCAGGGAATTGAAAGCATCCAGAAGGAGCTGCCTGGCTTGAACAGACACTGGCCCCATCTCCGTCTCACATGTGCACACCAGATGGCGGGATCGGTCACACCCACAACCCGATCCCTCTATGCTGTTATTTGCCAGCCTGCTACAGAAGACCTTGACTATTTACAAAGAGCTGAGGGAGCAAATTAGGCTTGGGCAACAAAATGAGCCAACAGTTGGCATTCAGCAGCTCCCTTCTGATTTGGTCACGCTCACTACAGCTAAGCTCTAGCTAGTTCTAAGAAACTCTGCTCTGCACAGCAGGACTCACGCCAGTCACATGCAAGTCTGTTTAGAAGGAACTTGTGAGTCTCAATCAGCAGCCAGTTGCTGGACTCAGGAAAAGCATGCAAGCAGCTTTAGATTTTGGTTTTGATCCAACGGAGGGCAGTTTTTGCATCTTGGCAGGTCTTACTCTACCACAGCACAGTTAAGCGTACTCTTTGCATTTGCTCCTACGCCCCACCATTTCCAGTTTCAAGTAAATCACCATGGATGTGAAGAAACTACATCCTTCCCTACGTCATGAGGCATGCCATCAGGTCTGTTTTATCCACAGCATCTTATAACATTGACTAAGTCTAGGTTGTTTATAATGCAGAAATCATCCCTGCCAAACAGATGTTGTTACACTGGCATGGCTAAGCCGTGCACAAAAGGACTGAACATCTCTACCAGATGCTGCAGGAACATCTCAGGTGGGGAATAGCCTGTCCCCTCATCCCAAGAGTCCTCTGGACCCCATTTCACTGAATTATTCTAACACAGAACACTGTTCAAACTGTATGAATTCCCCATGAGAAATATGCACTCTCACAACCACTGGAGCATAGAGCAAGTGATCTACCCATAGAAAATGGTACAGTGATCAAGCTCTCATCACGAGGACTCTCATGTTCTCTGTGCTCAAGTTTACAGAAGTGTTGGTAATCCTGCTCCTAAGACAAAGATCTGACAGCAGTTCCGTGCTACTGCCCCGTTTACAGTTAAATTATACAACACCTAAATGAGATTATGGAAGCTGACTGGTGTACTTCCAAACTGAGTCATGAGGGTGTTGAAGTATCATCTCAAAGCTCAAGCATCAAATGAAATCCTCCCATCGGAAACGTTTTTAAAATCCTGCTGCTGCTGCAATTGCGCTCCAATTACCTGGTTTTACTCACTTCAGAAATGAGCATTAAACATTTCTTGAGTAAACACCCAGTGGGTTAAGATTAAACTAATCGACTCTGATCTAGAGTAGCTCGGTTAAACTGTTCAGTACCACACCTGTAGAGTGGAGCCCTGAACGAGGGACTATTACAAAGGGAAGATAAATCAGAGAGCTTGCCTTTGTTAACCAAGTCTCATTCTAACAAGTATTAGCTTCAGCTACCTCATGCCTTCGTGTTTGGGCCTACAGTTCATTCACCTGTCCTCCCTGTGGTCTTGTTTCAGAGCAGTCACCGAATCACTGGAGGAGGTTAGAATTTAGGGGGAAATGCTACCACATTTGTGGAGTCTAGATACCTTCTGCTCCTTAGGGGCTGCTAAGACTTACCAAGTTGTGATTTGGACATCTTTGCATTTCACACATCTATATTGTGAAGAGGACAGAGATATCACAAATACCTCTGATGGACTGTCCACCATTAAGACGAGTCATTAAAACAGCACTAAACTGCAACACAAGGTGAAGTGCTTCAGTACCAAGTTAGTCCTAGCACAACGTCACTTAGGTCAGGCAAGTTTCTGGCAAGGAGTACCTTCAGAATAGTTCGGTGCTACACAACAGTAGGATCAAGCTAATTCTAAAGACACTGTTCAAACATCACTAAGTTAAAGATATTTCACATAGAAATAAAATTCTGGGTCTATTCAGTGAGTACCAACTCTAGTCAACACAACAGACTTCTAAAGAAAGTAGAGCATAACATGCTGAAGGACCACCTTATGGGCTAATACCAAGAGCACAGGCTGAGTCACTGGCATGTACCAGCACCATCACTACCACACTGAATGCTTGGCTGTTCCAGGTTCATATTATTTACCCTGAAGAACTCAGTTCATTGATTACATGGGATTTCTCATGCAGCTGTTAGTTGCTCATCCTTCTGATGCATCCAAAAAGGTGCAGTATTCAACAAGAGTCATGATATCCTATTAAGGGCTTTCACTTTCTTTTACTGTATACAGCAGTTTTCAGAATTTCATAATATTCTGGGCCTGTTGCCAGAGACCCACTGGCTACATCCATACTAGTAAATTAAACAACATCAGGGAACATCCCCGGGCACTGGAACACAATCTACACCATCAAATTATTAGAATGATCCCAGGCACTGCTTTGAGCCTTGCCAACTGGTATGCCCCCAAATGATGCATGGGAACGCTCCCCAGCAGGCAATCTGGATGCGGAAGGGATCATGGGGGAGCATTAAGGGACAGGTAAGAAAATAATGTTTGCTGTACGATTGGGACTTTGGAATTTAAGTTGGCCACAGGACAGAGCAGTTTCCAGCCCATTTAACTTACAAGAATCAGTGCAATATGGAGTCATTTTTTACCCCCTTTGGCTGCATGCTAGGGAGGAGGGGGCATACTGAGCATTCAGCACTTTCTGGCTACAAGAGTGACAACTTATTAATTCATGATCACATCTCCCAGATTCTGTAACAAGAAGCTCACCACTACTCCCAGCTCAGTGTGACTACAGAAGCAGGCTGAGGAACTTTTTACAGGTTATTTAAAGATGCTTCAGAGCAGTGCCGATGCTGCTGGAGGATTAAGCTCGCAGCTTTCCTGTTCAGGGCCGTGAGTCAGTTGATGCAAGTGCCCGATAGCAGAGCACTCCTTTGCCACTGCCCAGACATGCCAGAGTCAGCCTCTTTTGTTAGGCGCTTTGTTCACTGATGGGAAAGTAGTCACGATCTAGATGATTCCTCCGTTAGGACAGAAAGAGATTTAGAAGTCAAAGCTGTCTTGCTGCAGGCTGTTAGGCAAGTTTCGATGCAAGCCTCACTACCACTTTTCCACTGCACGAAGGTGCCACTTACACCCCAGTAGAGCCAGTGCAGTGGACAAATCTCATTTGGCCATCAAATCTGCCAGTGCGAGAGTCTTTATTACAGTTTCATAAGCACAGAGCACAGCAGGAGAGTGAAAAATGTCACATATATTACTCTTTGTGTCAGACTTGAACTCAAGCAAGCTTTGTGGTTCCTCTGGTTTGGACTTTTACTCTTCTTACCCCTCAACTTCTTGACCAAAGAAAGCCTGGGCTCTGCAGAGATGCTCCTACCCCAGACTGATGTTTTGGTAGACACAGGCTGCCCTGAGCTCCTGTGGTTGTGCAGAGCGCAGGCATGCAAGCCTCCCAGGTCCCCCATCCTGGGGTCAGGGCGTACAGCCTCCAAATCCTGCTGCAAGCTGGTCAACAAACAGCACAAGACAGGGAGACCTGTATGTGTGTATGCATTTCTCCACTCTACTGGTCTCAAAAACATACAAAAAGGCATCAATAAGGTCCTGTTTTGGGACAGGAAAGATCCTGGAAGTCTTTTCCTGCAACGCTGTAGCTGCCAGCCCTGAGCCCAAGGAGCATACAAAGGCTCCCTACCGACGCAGCCACAGCAGTACCGCCATGACATGGAGCTTCACAAAAGCTCTCATCTGGAAATTGTTACACTAATCACTGCTTGCTCTCCAGATGGTAGGCTGGCTCCACTCTCCCCTGCCCACCTCTGGCTTCAATATACAGTCTGCTCTTCTAGTAATCCCTAGATGCAAGGGGCTGGACGGGAGCTGCTGACCAGCTCCGACCGGGACGTTTACCGACACCAACATTAGAAACTAATTAGAAGAGCTTTCCTGTGTTCAGCGTGGGGCAGCCATGGTCTGCAGTGCTGTCCAGAAAGCATTTGTCACTCGCTCCTTACAACTGGAATGGAGTTCAAGTTTCCTTCCAATTAAGAGGCAGAAAGCTCCTCATCGCGTGGCACAGGCAGACAAAAAGGCAACCCACTCTGTAGCCGTGGCTTGTGTGCGCTCAGGTGGCGGAGCCAGGGCACCCAGAGAAGCTGATGCATGAGCCGGCAGTACTTTGCAGAAGGCTGGTTGACAGGAGCGTGTGCCTGGGACTGCCTACAGCCGAGCATCAAGACTGTCGGCCTTTGCTTCCATGACAGGCATACAAGACATTGTCATTACTGCACAGGTGGAGCTGTGAAGTTACAGGGTGGAGCATGACAAGAGCCACCATGAAAGACCCCAAGTATTTTAAGCTGGTTGGCAGGCAGGTCCCCATCTTTTATCACTGCCTTCAATTTAGTCAGGAGTTACTCTGCAATAGCAATCCTGAAAAGCTTTCAAATATCGGAAGAACCCTGAACACTAGGAGACAAAACGAATGGGCGTTAAAGTGAGCCATATTGCAAAAATAAGGGCTATGAAGAAGAGAGTTCTGCCAGGCAGCGTGGCAGCAAGATGCGCAAGTGAAGCGGCAAGAGCTCTTCAACTGATCAAAACCCAACAGTTTCAAACTAGAAACCTTGCAGGAACGCCATGACTTACAACATCTCCGTGACTCAGTTGGAACTGCAGCTCCAGTGACTCAAGAGGAAGCTCTGTTACCAACTCCATCCAAACCCCACTCGCACACTGGTTCCCATCCAGCTAAGCAGGCCTCACTGGTGAGACTGGTCTCAGCGGCGAGATACTAACATTACAGTTTAGCATGGCAAGGAGCCCAAGCTAACAGACTCTGTTGGACACATGCCGGTTCCACAAGACCTAGAACGTCAACTGCAGCCAAGCACTGCTTGAGAAACTGAGAGGTTGGGAAACCACTGCATTAGCAGATGTTGCTCCACAAGAGTTGCTTGTAGGAGGTCCAAATGTTATCTCACATTGAGGTGAGGCTTCACAGTGCAGCAACTCTAGCACCTCCACAGTAGAAAGTGCACTATCCCAGGTTTCCAGCCAGGCCAGATAAAGCTCATTTCTGCGGTACACCAATAGCCTAGCAGAGCAGTGGTTCAAATGAAGCATGCTAGTCACCTCTTAACTTAGAGACCTGATAAGAAAATTGACACTCAGCACCTAGCTCCAAAGGAGACAGCATGTGATCTTGGCATTTAGAGTATCTTCTTCTCAGCTCAGAGGATAAATGAACCTGTAAGAAATACCAGAATTCCTTGCGCCAGTGGTCAAAACAACTTTGCAAATTCACTGCCTGTATCAAAGTCAAGGGAGTAACAGAAGTGGCTCACTTCTAATCCACAAATAAACAGCACCTTTAAATACTAAAATATTCTAATCCCCCCTCAACAGCTCACAGTTCCCTCCCCCTCTAAAAAGATGCATGCATGTATGTTTCTGCTCATATTTCTCACTTCAGAACGCTGATCCAGAACCCAGCTATACTCCCTAATTCCTTCACCAGCCTTTAGCAGAGCGAGGCTGGGGTATTTTGGAGGCACCGATCCCATTGCACTAGCACAGGACGGAGCTGTCATTCTAGCAGAAAGCTGATGTTTCCCTCTGCTTTGCTAGTGCTCTTGGCACAGAAATGGCAGCTGTCTAGTCTGTTTGTTTATGGACAGGGTTACCAGGAAAGTTTCACAAATAAGAGCAGCGCTTTCAGCTACAACACTCTCAGATTAAGAAACTAACGTAAAGGTGTCTATGCTCCCCTTATGGTCAAAACAAGACCTAGTTGACAGAGCCCAGACAAAGCCACTCACCTTGAAGTAGACATGCAGGAGCTGGTCAGATAACCACTCTCTTTGGGTCACTGATTACATCGCTGTGACTATAATAAGAGCTTGGCCACCTAGCACACCCGTAGACACCTACATTTAGGTGTCTTAACATCAACTGAACATTGTCCTGAGGGACTAGAGCCACCTGAAGTATCCTATGTCTCAGCAAGCGCATCGGGGTCCAGCTGTCCTGGAGTTCTGTATTAAGAGCTCCGAGTTAATAAAGAGAAGGACACATCTAAGATTAAACTGCAGTGCTTCAGTGCTTCAGTAGTTTCAATACTGACATCACCTCTCCAGAGAAGAGGTCATGTCTTCTCTCTCCCAGGAAGCTCCCTCCTCTATCCACTGCTACAGCCGGCCCTACTAAAATCCCAGCTCCCTAGATGCCAGATGACACACGTGTTTGTGGAATGTCCCTCTCAGAGGCATTAGTCTGGCCCTCAGACGCAAGAGCCACATCAGACAAGGTTAGGACAAGGTCCTACTATACGGGCCACCTGGAGACATCTACACACTAGCAATGCAAAACACATACTTAAAATGGACCAATTTTGCTGCTAAAACAGCAGCCTACATTTCAGGTTAGTGCACTCACTTAATTTTAGAAGGCTTACAGGTTTCTTGCACTTGCTGTAACTTGTCTCAGGTTGTTAGAGAAGATTGTTTGGTTTCCAGAAGCTTCAGAGTGCTGCCACTAAAAATGTTAGCTCTTCTAACCACTTCAAACTAAGAAAAAGTGGAACAAAAGGCTACAAACATGCACCAGAGCCCCCTTACCCTACACAAACCAGAGCTTACTGCTCTCTGCTCGAATCAGAGTTGACTCACTGTTTTCTTGGAGGGAGCTACCAGCAAGTGAGTGTTCACTTGGAGAAGCGCTGTTTACAGTACTTGATAAATATTGTGACGCTGTTCTCTATGTACTTTACAGAAGAAAGGGTTTCCTTTTTATCCACTGCCTACATGTTTAATAAGCAAGCTGGGCTACCTAATTTCTTCTAATTAGCTTACATTCAGATAGGAATGACATCACCCTTGGAAAAAGGTTCTGCCTGCCCTGCTAAGCTTGTGTTAACCACCAGCATGCACCGACACCAGATGAAATAATAGAAACCCTGTTTTCCTCAAGATACAGGCTGGATTGTCCACTGTCCTCCTGCAGCAGGCCACGCATCTTGGCTCAGCTAGCTTCGCGGCAGGGTTATATCCTGTAAAAGTATCTGCTTGAGGGAATAAGCAGGCTAAGCCATTAAGATGCACCAGCCTTCTTATTTCAAGAAAATCAATGCCCCCATCATTTCAAAGAGGGAATTTAATCTCATATGGGATGTCTGAGCAATAAAGTGTCATCTTCAGGAAGAATAGGAACCCCCTGACTATTCCTGCTCGTAAGAGTACTCAGAAAGAAAACAGCTATTGTTTGGCCACCTTCTTCTTCCTGCTGCTTAGTTGAGTCCTGCAGCAATAGCCAAGGGTCAAGTGATGTGCCAGAGGCAGGAGGACACCTTCCACCAGACCACTGAGAGCCCAGCACACCCATGCCAGTGCCCATAACACTGTGATCTGGCACATGCAAAGGGCTGTGTAAGGTCACTCTGCTTCCTGCGCCCAACACCGAGTCCTTCTGCCACTTGATGCAAAAGCCTAATTACTCCAGACGAGCGGGAAAGGTAGCTTCATCTGTGTCACTGACATTTCGACATGGGAAAAAGGCCACGTGATCCCCAGAAGGGAACCAGCCTCAGTGCTGAGTCACCACTGAGAGCCCCAAGGACTTCTCTGCGTGTTCACCCAGGACGCCCCTCAACGTGACGCATCATCCAGGCAGTGGCTCCTACGCATAAGAAAACTCCATATGAGCATTCACTTCATGCCTTTGTCATTTCTAATAAGAAAAATTTATCATAGGGTAATTTTATCCAAATGCACTACGGAGGCTGCAAGTAAACTGCAGTTTTTCCCACTTTATTCATTAGAAAGCTTATTCAGAATCATAAGTGATGAGCAGAGCCCTCTCCCCATGACGCAGGGCTGATTACAGTCGGATGCCTGTCATTTCCAGGCACCTCCTGGACTAACCCCTCACTACCATGTGCACTAGCAGGCTAGATGTCCAGACCTACAGGTAGAGTTCACAGACAGTATGGTACAGTAAACCAGCAGGTATTTTGAGCAGCTTAGGTCCTGCCGTGCACTTTGTTCTGCCACTCCTTATCCAACTACTGCTGTAGATCACCTCCAGACCAGTTTCAAACCAATTATTTCCTTTTAGAAAGAAAAAAAAGGGAAGTCTGTTTTGACTTTGATGCTCCCGCCTGCCCACACGAAGCCTCACGTTCCGCTTGCTCCTAACTCACCAGAGGGGCACAAGACCCCCCGAGCAACGTACACACGCGTCTGGCACGGGGAGCGGGCGCCCTTCGCCACACGAGGAGGGGCTGGCGACACCTTCGCGCCCCTCGAGAGGTGACAACGAGGGCTCCCACCCCACACGAACCCTGGGGGACCGCGCTCGGTGCAGGCCCGGAGCGCCAGGCCAGCGCCTTCCCGAGGCCGCGGTGCCAGGTTGCCGCGGGAAGGCCCCGCGCAGGCGGAGCGGAGCCGGGAGCTGCGGGAGAGCCGTCCTCTCCCTGTTCGTGGATGACATCTGGCGGCTGCCGCTGCACGCTAGCAGGGCTCTCCGAGGCTGAAACGCTGCCTGCAGCCCCGCTGGGCCTCCCGCGGGAGAGCTGCTCCTGAAGTACCGGAGTTCGGAGGAACGGCCGGCCCCGTTACCGCGGCGGGACTAACGACGGCCGGGAGCAGCCCACGAAACCGGGCAGGGCAGCGCTGAGGCGGGCGGGGAGCGAAGGATGGCCCCGAGGCCCTGCCAGGAGGCTCCGGAGCCTCGGCGGGACAGCACCCGCTGCCCGGGATAGAAAAAGGGGCTCACGTACGGCTGCTGGAAAAGCGCAGCCATCGGGGAAGCGACGGTACCCGTGCGCCAGGGTTTTTATGTTAGCGGGCAGGAATAGCAGGCAGCCGGGCGTACCCTCCGCTGGCAACAGGCTCTCCGGGCACAAAGGACCGGAGCGCAGCGGGACGGCCGCGGCGTGTTCGCTGCCTCGCACCGGGGCGGAGCCGCCGGCAGGTCGGGAACAGCAGCAGCGGGTCTGGTTTGAATTAAGGCTCCCGGGGCTGGAGCCCGCCGCCAGCACAAAAGGCCATTGAACCCCCTCCCTGCCTTCCTTCCTTTTTTCCTTCCCCCGACCCAGCCGGGCAGGGCAGGGCACCG
>VXAA01001630.1:40587-101208 GCA_013399115.1 Anseranas semipalmata
AAAAGACCCCCCTTAAAAAACTATTTTTTTTTTTTTTTTTTTGGTTCTTGCCCAGGGAGCCTCTTTAGTCTCTTCTGCATTTCTGTGATTCACTTCCCCGTGTGGTTAACTCAGGACAACTCGCTTGCAGTGACTAACACCAGCTTGCAGTGCGTGATCCCTCAACCTCTGTGACCCTAAACAATTTGAGCACAGAATGGGGTTTGCCCTGGCATGAACACCAGCACAGAGAGAAGGGTGTCACGTTTCGGGAGGCTGCTGCTGCTGGGAGCTGCAGAGAGGAGGGAAGAGGCACAGGGATGCCAGAGCCGCGCTATTTCCACCGCTCCCACTGCTGGGTGCTTGCCGACTCCCTGTCTCTTGCAGACGGTGTTCCTGTTGATCCTGCAGCCTGCAGGTGACGGGAGCTTTCTTCTGTGGTCTCACCAGGGCGATGCTGAGACCGAGACTCGCAGGCTGGATGCCTGAGCTGCAATCCCTCCAGCTCGCGGCCAGGAGATGGACACTTCGCAGCTGCCTGCTGTCCTGTAGGAGAGGGGCTGTGAGGTTTGGCGCCTTTTTAGTGCCTTGATGACTGCTGTGAGAATAAAAAATATGTATAGCTTTAATTCTACAGCCTCTTCTGGCAGGGCCACAGAGACCCATTATGTGCCTGGGAGAGGTGGGGATTTCAGGTGGAATGAGGTACTTAATCTCTTCTCAAAGGACTCCTCTATTTCCTCTGTGTATTCCTTTACTGTCCTGGTTTGTGAGAGGCTCCTGGATGCTCGAATAACTTGCACAGAACTTCAGTACAAGTTCTCCCTGTGGGATGTAGTGCCTGTTTCTCTCTGACCGTACCCAATGTACAACATACTCCTGAAGTCAGCTGTCAGCATTTGCATAAGCCAGTGCTGTACTGCTGGTTAAAAAGTTCCAGATGAAAGAGAAAGTTAAAGACTTTTAACCAAAATGTAGAAGTATCCAGTCCACAGCCTTAGAAACACGTTATCTGTGTGCTCTCACACTGTTGCTTGCGAACAGCCAAATGGCTTGGGTTAGGTGTTTCTGCTACACGGAGAGTTTGAGTAAGCACGTATAGCTACAGGAATTCTGCCAAAGCAGGTTTAATACTCCTACGTATGCAAAAAAGCTGTGGTCTGGGAAGAAGCAGATGCTGTAGCAGAGCAGTCACTGAGAGCAGGGTTAGGCTGCATCAGAGGCTTTAGTTGAATTTCAGTAACTGCCTGCTAGACAACGTTTGCAGCATTGTGAAAACACTGTTTTGTTTGTTTGTTTGTTCTCTTTCTTTTTTTTCAGTAAGCTGCTATGGTCTGGACCCCAGCCTCGCTGAGGATCTCTGACGGATGCTGCTCTTGGGCTAACTTCAGCTTTTATAATTTATTCCAGCTATCACTCATGACTATGCTATAACTTTCATGTGATGTAACATGCAGGTTTTCCTCCTGATTAACTAAAAGGATGCATCTTGCTGTAATTATCATCCTTCATTTAGCATTTTGAGGCCACTCACACATTTCCGCAGATACTGGCTGTCTCGGTCGCTCCACTACCTCCAGGCGGTACAAGTGTCTCTCAGCCCTTGCTGTCATAGCGTTGATTCACCCATTGATCCTCCACCCATCCTGTCTCTTCCTTCATCCCGGACCTTCTCACGCATTCATTAGGAGAACGCCTTTGCCCAGCTCCTGTTGCAGCCCCACGTGGGAGTGGGGCTGGGGCCGCTGTAGGGCAGGTTCGTGGTGCTGAGCCGCAGGGATGGCGCTGGTGCCCCTCTCTGGGCAAGGCTGATGCGGGGACCAGGCTCAGCTCAGGCTGTGTGTCCGTCAGCATGTGTTACTGGGTTTTGTTGTTGTTTGTTTTTTAAAGTTTGATTTCTTTTTTAGGTGATGGTGATGTTAGCTATACTTCCCAGGGAGGCCTGGAGTGAAGGTTTTGCTGTGCATAAAGGTGCCTTTTTATTATTATTGCTTTTTAAAGATACCACCGGGTTCCCCAAGTGCTCCTTCTCCCCTCCTCCCAGTATTTACAGTCAAAAGAGTCATTACGGTTGTTTATTACGTGGTGGTTACAGCAGCTTTGAGTGTGTGTATGGGGATGCGTGTGTTTTGTTTTGTTTCTCCATTTCTCATCCCATCCTATCCTGCAATGAAAAGCTGCTCTCGCCCCACTCCCAACAACCCTTTGGGCCTATCCCTCCCTTCTAGTCTCTCCCTCCCTCCCCCTTTTAACCACTGATTTATAAAAAGTTGCTTATCGATTTCTGGTGCCTTCTAGGTGAAGAGACCCATTGTCTATATGAAGGAGACCAGTGCCATCTTCGATGCCCTTCTGGAGCAGAAGCTAGAGGCTCAGCTGAGGCAAGCTCCTTGGGGATGTTTGCCTGCCCTGTCCAGGTGTCTTGGGTGCCCCATGGTGTCTTGAATGGCACCAGACACCCCAGTAGGCAACCGGATCTTCTCCCAGTGCATGTGTCTGCATGGAGGTGTCCATACAGAAGTGGCTTGGAACTGGGATGGTGTCTGCCCCAGAGCCTTGCTGATGCCCGAGCGTTGCTGCGTGACCCTGGAGGATTATCCCTTCTCTAAGGGGAGAGCGGGAGCTGCGCAGCACCCACAGAGGCGTGCAGTGAGTGATCTTTAAAGCCCCCATCAGATCTCTAGGCTTTTGGTTCCCCCTGTGCCCTAGGGAGGGTAGGGCTGGATGAGAGCCCCTTTCCCAGCAGGATCTGAGCTTGTAGTGCTCCCAAACAAGGGTGAATAATCAAACCCCAGGTTCCTACGAGACACATGACATTTCACGGAAATAGGAGATACCATGTGAATCTTGGAGTACTTAAGATAAAAAGCCTTTTTGTTCAAAAAGTGACTAAGAGCCGAATGGCCCACTTGAATGAGGGCAGCATATAGCCTGGAGCTGACAGGGGTGAACTCTGCTCCATTCATCCCATCCCTCCATGCAGGGGGGGGAAACTGGTTCTGCGTCTTGCATTGAGTTTGTCCATCCTCAGCTCTTCAGCCCAGCCTCAGCCCCCTGCAGCCCTTGCTTAATGAGCGATTGCTCCCGTTGTCCCACCAGCCTCTGGAAGCTGACTGTAGGAGCACAGGCTCTCCTGGACTGATCCTGCACGGGGGAGCACTGAGAACAGTTTCTGACGCCGTGTTGCAGCTCTCGTAGAGGAAAGGGGACAAGGATTATCCGTAGCGTGTGAACCTGCCTCGTGATCAGCAGCCAACCCTAAGCAGCCCCCGCCACCTGAGCACTGTTGTGCGGCCCCCCCAGGCTTGGCTGGGAAGAAACACGGGAGCTGAGCTGGGGAGGGCGGCGGTGCTGTGCGGCTGCCAGGGAATCTGAACGCTCGAAGGAAGGTCTGGAGCTCAAATGATGCTGGTTAGGGCGGCTCAGCTCAGCTTAGCGAGGGGTTTCTCCCTCGGGGCCCGACTCGTTTGCGCATCCAGCACTAGTGCTGGGGAGAGGGTGTGCATTTTGTATTTGTGTTGGTTCTTCCTCAAAAAATGAAGAGGGTCTTTAGGGATAGGTCTCCTTCCTGCACTTCAGCTGCTACATAAAAAGCCTCACAGAGTGTTTTCCAATTTGTTAATGATGGGGATATGCTGCTCCCAAGGTATGTTTTACATTAAATGAGTCTGGGAGAATGAAGGTGGAGACAAGGATCAGGATCAAAGATCAAGGATCTCAGGAGCAGAACCTGCCCGCTCCCACCTGCGTGCTTCAGGAGTCATGCTCCATCTTGTGCTGTTTGTGATGCAGCGAATGGTTCAAGCTATGCTAAAAGCCCAGCCCAAATTCAGGAGTAGGAAGTGAACCCGCCCAGCTCCGTGTGGTTAGGACACACTCCTGTGAAGCGAGAGAGGTGGGTTCGAAAGCCTAAGGCTGATAAAGGAAACTAATTCAAGCAGCTCATTTGCTGGGCAAGTTCCCCAACTGCAGGCAAAAGGAGCAGGCTCCGTCCAAAGGGCTGATGGAGAAAATGCTCCCGTACCACCTTGCTGAGGAGCACCAGCACTTCAGTCACACCATATGCTTCGTCTTCTCTCCGGCCTCCCTGCTCCTGACGCAGGGTGCCAGCTTCCTGATAGCCTCTGCGTTACGGACCTTAGTATGTAACGTTGGGTTTTGGTTCAGTCTCTTGGATGAAGCAGTTGCCTCCTGTCCTTAACGCGGGCACTGCACTAGCAATCAGGGAACACCCCACAGACTGTGTTGGAGCTGGAGAGCTATCATCCTTTGGACATCTCTCTGTCCTTTACAAGTGGGAGCAGGTGACCTAGGACTGCTCTTTCCGTGATGATGGTGCCAGTTTCTAACCCCTTCTGATGATGGAGCGAGGGAGGTCCGGGCTGCTCTGCCGCACAGCAGCGCTGCAGCCCCCCCAGGCTCATTCTGCAGCATCACTCAGAGCATCCTGCGGGGTGCAGGATCTGGGCATTTGCTAAGTTTTGCCAAATTTCTCTAGCCCAGTTCTGCACACTGTGCCTTGAGGAAGCAAGCACGTGCCTGGGAGGATATGCTATCCCTGTGAGAAACCAAGCTTCCCCATCCCCAAGCCAAGAGGTGCCCAAGTCAGCAATCTTCAGGCACAGAGCGTGCCTGCGAGAGCTTCTGACATTTACAGCCACAGAGACTACTTCAAACTGGAGCTCTTCGGGCAGCGTGACATACAGCACATGCCTGTAGCACACACATCATGTCGTTAGTGTTGTCAACAGACTAATGAGAGCTTGGGACCACTTCGGGTGCTATCAGAAGCTTTGCAAGATGTGGGCTTTTGTGTTAACAAACTGACAGCTGCGCGTTGGGGACCAGGACAGGGACAGCAGAGATTAGATACAACCTGTGCATTTTCCTTTTTTTTTCAAGCAGCAACACAGAACTACCCCATCACTGAACAAAGCTCCAAAACAACCTGCCAGCCCTCAGGATACGTGACCGCCAGCCCCTGTTCTCTGTGTAAAATCCAGCATTAGAGCTCTGGGGCTGACCTGACTGCAACCATCAAAATTGCTTTTCTGTAAAGTTGGCACTGCGTTTTCTCCCCAGCTGCACGACTTAGATGTAGTCTGCAATTTTCATTACCAGCCACTAGATCTTTAAAGTCTTAATTTTTCTCTCATCTATACTTCCCTGAATGACATACAGGGGGAGTTGTCACCTCAGTCTTTGCCTGTTTTCCTAGTTACTAGTATGCTGAACATCAAACATCCTCATGGAATGAAACTGGTTGACAGAACCTAATTACCATGGTGCTACACAGCAGGTCACGAGGAAAAATGCCTGTTCCTTAGAAGAGTGACTAAATCAGTGTCTAAAACATCTAGACATTATGGCCGCAGAAGCTTCAAGGCTCCCTGTGCTCCAGTGAAAAAGAGAACGAGTGGATCCAGCAGTCAGCGATGGAAGTAATAGTATTATGGCTTCTCTGTCCGTAAGGGGCTACTTAGGAGGGTTAATTTAATACCAAAAAGCGCACCCACTCCCCTGCAGTTAGACTGCTTCACTCCCCACCTTAAGCCAAAAGCGGTCCTTTGACAAAAGTCCTGGGCAGTAACAGAAAAGACGGTGCTGCAGTGATGGCACAAGCAGCTAACAATCCTAGCCCTCTCAAATGCTCCAGGAGTCATCGCGGTTTCAGTGGTGCAGAAACTGCTGCGAGGCCGTAGCTTTAACTACCCCACTGGTAAACATTTTTGGAAACTTACTGGTCTAATACAGGGCTCTTAAATAATTGACCAATTCTCATCAGATTGCTGAAGCTGAATTGAGAACCTTTTCGAAGTTGAGCTCCATAGATAGCAGACAAGTCACGTAACTGAGAATGAAAAGAATGGCTGGTTTCCTACACGAAAAACACAAGACCAGATGTATTTCACACAGTGTTATTCACACATTTTAAATTTTACAGTATATACACGTGAGCATTACATTATTCCATATGAGCCACCTGGAGTCAAACCTAATCAAACTGGTCCATAAACAATCTATATCAAAAAGCGGTATTTTAGCAAAAAGTCTAGTGGTTCTACCCGAAGCCTAAAATATTTGGAAGGAAAACCAGTGATCATGTTCCTGGATATAATTTGTGCAAAAAGATTTTAGGAGAGCAAGTGGAAGATTATGTTCAAGGTACTGAAAGCACTAAGGATGATAGTTGTCAGGACTGTTTAAATTCGACCATGGCATGAGTGCTACAGGGACAAAGTACTTGGACATTACCAGTCTCTGCCTGGACATTCCCAAAAGCCTAATTTAACGTCTCATGTTGGAGAGAACGTCAGCTCTGCAGATTATAACATACAAACATTTATACACAGGATAAAAATACTCGGGAGAATTAACACGTTCGAGAAATGCTCAAATGTCATCCTTTGTGCGACTGTGGGAAAGCCCTGGCTCCAATGACAAGGCTTGTACCTCTTGAAAGGAACTTTGTGAACTGCCATTCAAAAATTATTTGGCAATTAGAAATGTGATTACTAAAAATAATTAGGCCTACTGCATCACTTAATGCAGGCATTAAATGATGGATTCGGAAACTAAAGGTAGGCCAGAACAAACTTTCCCATTTGCCTATTAATGATTTAACACTACCATATAAAAAAAAAAGTAGCAACTCAGATGTATGCTTTAATAAGACTTATGTAAACCTGATATAAACAGTAATACAACAGAATTCCTTATACAAGTTTATACCACTACTATTTTCTTTCCTCATGATCAGAGCCCTACTGTTACAGCCTTTTATTTGATCAATGCTCAAGACACTGCTTTCAACCTATCTTGGTGATCAAAACTTCAGGTTATGCCATCCAAATGAATGTTTTACACAAAATACTTACTTCGACAACATACAAAGCACTTTCTTTATCTTTCAGAAACTGAATATACAAAGTAAGCTTTTTTCCAAAATATTTCCATAGGCAAAGGATTAAAAAGGATTTTAATTATACACATATGGTCACAACTCTGCCTTAAAAAGATCATTGGGAAATGTACATAAGGCCGCTTGTAAATGTACATCATCTTTATGTTACTGTTACAATGTCATATGTCCAGAGAAAAAAATTGACAGTATCATACATATTTTGCTTTACGCTGGGAGAAGGCTATTCAAAAATACAGTACTCTTCTGTACAAAAAAATCATGCCACATTTATTAAGATGGAAGAAGCATTGGTTTCTGTGATAACCAAGTATTTCAGTCCATTTCTTTCTTGCTATGCATATTATCCCAACTTAAAATTTGAACAGATTGATTTCCCAAAGTGTCCATATTAACAGAATCAACAGCTATGTTATAAACAAAACATAATGTTTCTCACAATAGATAAAAAGAAAGCCGGTTCATATTTCTGAAACCATATAAAGATAGAATTTAAAAAAATCACTCTTGATTTGCTGAAATAAATTTACATTATACAACACTATATGCCAGGGGGAGAAAAGGGAAGGGGGATATGAATATACACTAAAATGCAAATTTTTGTCCCCAAAAAGGGTAAAACAAATTACATTTACAGCATGAAGGTTTACAAATGTACATCTGTACAACCAAGGTAAGCATCACTACTAAATTAGCAAGGCTTGTAATAAACATCGAAACAAGAGATTTGTTTTCAAACTGTAAACTTACACCTATTAACTACACGTATACAATGCATATATTTATAGGAAGCAAAAAAGCTATCTGGATATTTAATCAATCATGCTTAAATGTTGAGCTATCAAGTTTACTTTTCAGTGGCCCCTTTTCTCTTCATCCATACCTATTTTTTGCATCTACAGTGAGAAAGCAAAATAAATGCTCAACACTTTCAAATCCTTACAATTCTATATGCAAAATAAAAAAATACAAATCTCTACTCTTCCTGCATTGTAAAACTGACTGTAAAGTTAATACAGGGTTCACTCCTTTTCCAACAGTGTACTTTACTGAGTGGAAGTACCACCATCATTTTATTCCTCTACCTTGTACAACAATTAAATATATAAGTATATACAGCACTTTTATTTTTAATACATCGCTAGAGAAAACCTTAGGGCACTAATCAAAAAAAAAAAAAAAAAAAAAAAACCAAAAAACTGTGTCCACAAAGTGGTGAAAACTGTCTTTTAAAGTTTCCATTGTTTTGTTATTCCCTACTTTAATTTGCTGTGCCCAGTTTATTATTTGAATAGTGTGTTGTGAACCACCAAAATACAACTTAACTTTTTGACATGTTAAATAATGTTTATGCAGCTGATCGATTTTTATCTGGTATAAAAGACTTCACACGAAAGGGAAAAATAAGGATCAATTCTATATACAACTCTATAAACCTGTTGTGCTATGGTGTTGGGCAGACCTACCAGATTGCAAGCCAGTGTATTAAAAGAATACTGTACTTTTTCCCTTTAAAAACTATTTCAGTGACTTTACAAGGTAAAAATTTACAAAATATGTGACAGCTATTTTGATACAATTACATCATATACAGGCATTCTGTGCTTTGCCAGCCATCCAATCTGATAGGTCTCCGGATCAGGGCTGGAGATTTTTTTTTTCATTTTTTATAATTCACTCCCCAAAAATATACAAAAGAATAAAAATTTTACAAATGGATGAACAAAGTCAATAAATAGATTTAAAAAAATCAGAACATTTATAGTTAAGTTGTATGTTTTGATCATTCACAATAAAATTTTTTTCCATTTCCTTTTTTTTTTTGTCTTTTACAGCATCCCATTTGGTGGTCCACCAATTGGCCCCAGGTCAGCACTGTTCTTCAGGTAATACTTTTCCAACTTGGCCAGAATGTGTTTGCCATAGGTATATTTACGCAGAGTTGTGATGTGGGGTCGAATCTGGAAGAAGAAACCCATTATAATTTCCTCAAAAAATCGTAAGCAGAGTTACTACACTTGTGAACAATTATATAAAAAATGACAGAAGCGTGTCATTTCAAAGTTTTGGAAGTTTCTCAAAAGACGTAAAATCAGTCACTTCGAATCACAAAGCAACTGATGTACCTGTCACATTATAAATACCTTAATTCATCTTATAAATATCTTAAGTCATCTTAACGATGACTCTCCACTTTTGTTTTTAGATTATCTAAACTGGGCTTTAGACCACTCGATTTCTTAAACATCAACCAATATAAAAAAAACCCACTATACTACATGATGTAAACACATTGGGCAACGCTAGGGGTGGTATTTTCATGACCTAATCCGCAGTGGCAGGCGAGGCCAAGCTGTCCAACTCCTACTACATTCCCTGAATCAGACCTAGTGCTTCGACAGCTGGGGGCACAGCCGTTCAGCAAACCCCAAAGTTTTCCCATGGGAGCAGCCTGCTGAGTTTGCAGGTGGAAAAGGGTGGCAGCCTGTTTCATGGGAGTGCCCTGTCGGCAATGGGGAGGCAGAGCTCCCGCAGGAGCATACCCTACGTTACACAGCCTAGGGCAACTGGGGCAATGGCGTTTTTGCTTGTCTCTGGATATTCTCAACTAGAAAATGTGACCGCACGTTTGGAGGTATGGGAATCTTTTGGGGGGAACTGCAGAATGTATTTATTACCATTATTTATTATTATTTAATAAAAGTGAAACTTGTATTTCTTCTGTTATGGTAATAAAGATGACAAATACTTTCAATGTAAAAAAAAAAAGTATTTTCACAGAAAAGCTGACACAAAGAGAGGATTTGAAATCCAACTTTTAGGACTTCTCTAGATTTACATTTTTAGCTTACAGAACAGTGCTCAGAGGCCTGAATACATTATGCCTTATCAAGTTCCCTTGAATTTAATGTTTATACATCACGTTCTAGATTACAGAACCAACTAGTTTTAAGTCTAGAAGGAAAGGGATTCTAACAGATAAAGAAATATAAAAAGAAATTTTTCTGAGCCAATAAAAATATATACCTTGTGCATTATTATCTTCCGCTGAGCAGGTTCAGCCATATCAATCATCTTCTGAACAACATAGTTGGCATACTGGTCCTTCATCATGGTGTATAAGGCACTGTGAGGACCATCATTCTGGCAGCAGACCTCATCAATAAGTAAAGCTCTTTCAGCACGAGAAGCATGAGTTACACATTTTTCTACCACATTGCTGAAAAATAAGACAAATGCATTCTGTGACTTAATATGTAACATTCTTCCAAGTAGCAATTTTACATTTATCTGAACAGTTGAAATGCCTTAATGCCACTGAGGAGTCCATTCTAAATATATGAAGTCCTGATTTCCAAATCCTTACTCTGTAATAATTGAGGAAGGTAAAGGATTACCACCAAAAGTCATTTTCTGATATTTATAGCAGAGACTCTCCACAGGACCTAGGGTAGATATACTGGACCTTGGGTTGCATATGTATTCTAGTACATCTGGTTTTGGTTGTGGACCCTTTTTAGGGCATAACAGAGAAAGCCAGATACAAGGCTTTCTACTTTTTGAATAAAGGATCTTTTCAGGAGCATGACTAGATCAGAGAAACCATCAAATATTTCTTTGTGTAGATGAAGTCCCCGACCTCCAGATGTCTCAGAAGCTGAAAATGCCATCAATGATTATAAGCCAGCAACAAAATGATTCTTGTCATGAGTTTGTCCTTAGAAATTAAGCAAGTTCCAAGAAGAATACAAATAGTTTTATTTAGGTGAAAAAATAAAATAAAATCCAGACAAACTTGCTACTTAACTTACAACCCATTTTTAAAACACGTGCCCGCAGAATATCACAGCGCGTTTCTACTTAATGTTGATGACAAGGTTAGTCTCACTATATCATCCAGGATGAATTCTGAAGTATATTTTCCATAGCAAAAGGCACATAATTTACATTTCAGCAAAAAGCACTGGAGGATGATTTTTGGGTTCTAAAAAGACTTTGAGTCTTCCTAGTGTATAAAATTCTTGTCATGCTGAAGCACCACTTGTTACAGCTAGCCTTTTTATGCTTGGAAATTGCTTTACTTGACTGATAGAAAGCCAGGAAGTCCCAGCTCAGCAGCAGCAGCATATCAAGCAACTTCTAGAAGAGCTTTTCACCTAGCTCTGGGGATCCTCATATGCCTCTCCTTGGAGTCTGGGGGCCCGCTCCCTGGACTCGTAGAGGGTGAACAAAAGACACTCCATAAACCCATGAAACCTTGCTTGTTTTAATGCAGAACTGCGTTTCCCCTTTCCTTTCCCCAAATCTAGTATTTCACAGAGGGTAAAATACCACTGCTGTTCATCTCTATAAAAACATGAAATTTCAGAAAACGTTACACAAGGGAAAAAATATCATATTCTTTTTGTAACACAATAAATAAATCCAATACTACAACTTTAAAAGGTTAGTGAACCTTTAATATATGAAAGCTGTGCAATACCTGGCAAATTTGTGCTGACTCAGAGCTAGAACTTTTCCTCTTATTTCTGAAACTATTTTACTCTTGTCTTCAGGACGACCATGCTCCAGTACATGTTGAATAACGTAATTTCCGTATTGATCCTGAAAATAAGATGACTTCAATTTTCTTTTGTGTTTATACCAAGTAATCCATACAGCTTTTGTTTATCTGTATAAACTTTCAACTTCCATGCAAATAGTAAAACTGCAATAATGTCAACATCATAGAAACAAAGGGACTCAAAAAATACTGCATCAAGATTTACTTAATGGACCACAAAACTTACATGGAAAATGGAAATAATCTGTAAAAATGGCATTTTGTTAGAGTACCTTTTATTCTCTTAAATAAACAAGTCTTCAAAATTAAGATCATCGTTCTCTAACAGCTGTAAGATCTCCCTGAACTTTGGTTACCCAAGACAGATACAGTATAATAGAGACTTTATATACAAAACAATACTGAGAAGTAAACTAGACTGCGAATATAAAGCAAAGGGCAATTCTTGCCTTTTTACAAGTGGAAATTCCTGCTGAACAAGTCCCTTCCACTATTTTAAACTGGTTCAATTTCAAAGCCATTCATTTTGTTCATTTGAGACCAAGACAGGAAACCATGTTGTATGAGGTCTTTGGCCTGGCCTTCTTTCAGTAAAGATGCCCTAATTGTGTATGAATATGCAACATACATTTTCAACAATGTATTTCTGTTTAGATATTGTTCGATGTTATCTGAAGGACACCAGAATGAATTGAGATAAACTACAAAAAGGCAATCTTTGCAACAAACAAAACAAAACCCAAACTAGTTCTGTGCATTTACAATACACACTCGAAGCTACAGCCAAAAGCGTAAAAAAAAGGCTCTTTACATCTTCTTTGCCTCCCAGCTTCCAAATTTATTTTCATTAAAACTATGGAAGGAAAGACAAAAATCAGTGTCTGCAACACTAAAAAGAGGCAAATGCATTTAAGCTATTTCATACACTATGAAACAGGAATAAATTATGATAATATAAAAAAGCTCTACAATGCATTACAAAAAGGAATACACACTAACCTGCACTAGTTGTTCTGTGTGTTGATGTAGTTCTTCTAAGATCGGTAAAGTCTGCTCAGCAGTGCAGTGTTCCAGAATACGCTGAATTACTCTACAACCATATGGATGAGTAGAAAGTACGAATACCTTAAAATAGAATTGCAAACTGAAGTTAAACCAACTGAGGTTTACAGATACGCTACTATTACCATGCCCAAAATGGAACTGAACTTGTCAACTACTTATGTTAAAAAAATATAAAAATATAAACGCGTTGCCTGCTAGTATCAGAATTCCATCTCCTGTAAAAGTCAGGAAAAGATTAAGAGGCCATTTATTGTATTTCTTTTTGTCAAGGACTCCAGTAATCATACAACTACCTAAGAACCCAAGTTTTCATTACAATGTTTCTAGCCTACTTAGCTGCAAAGAAAACCCTGAAAGTCTGACCCTTAGTTAAGCACTGTTCACCTTTCAAGCTTTCCTTTTAACTTTGTTCTTCATTTTAAAATTTGAAGATTTTGCCTTTTATAAAAAGGACTTCAATTTCTGTAGCTGATTTTCACATTTTTCACATTCCCTGCTATACATATAACATTTGTAAATAAGTATTCAAAACATACAGTCATGATCTTACTTATTCCTTTTGCTTACTTCTCCAGAAGTCAGGTTTGTGTTTTGGGGATTAATCCAGAATATTTAAGAGTCAGCATTGGTCAGAATTGAACAGAGAGAATCTTGGCTGATTAGACAGAGATCCACATGACGTAAGCAGGTGACAAAGGTACATACTGTCACATGACATGACTAAAGTGCAGTATTTTTCATTGGCCGCTTGAGATTAGCTTATATATATTTTTAAATATATAATGACTTGCTTTTGTGGATGGATGTCCGGTAAATAAGCAGTCCCATTTTAGTCAATGGGGCTCTAATTATAGTTTAGAAACTGCATCTCATCTACCCCATACACATTTTTTGATGTAAAAAGACCTGACCCTCGACATCTTGGTATACCATTTACTGCTATGTACAACAATAATTCTTGTAGTGATGTTATGTAAAGTGTGAGAGAATTGTATCGTAGACTTTGTTAAGAAACACATATGGTCAGCCATTAAAGTAAAATTTAGAAATACAGCCAAGTTAGTATAATTTTTTACAATTCTTTGAGACTATAAAAGTACGTGTTTTGTCACAGAACATTAAAATCTCATTTAGCTGCAGCATACTCGCTAGCCTGCGGCACAATACCAATCTTGTATGAATATAATTTTGTTGGAAACAAAACAAGAAACCCAACCTTAAATAAATAAATACCTTGTCCCCTTCACTTAACGCTAGCCCATATGTAGGGAAAAGATTACTATTTCTTCAAAGTATTTCCTTAATGATAGATATTAATTGGAAAACACTGAAAGACAGGCTTGCAAGATAAGCAACAGAAGAAAAAAATGGAAAGGAAATTTTAATGAAAAGTACATGCTAGAGATCAGATACTTTATTATTACATCAAAAATAACGTCAAAAGTTATAAAGGAAATTTAAAATAGCAAATCACAAAACTCAAACAGCCTGGCCATAAGCCAAATACTTCTGTTGGTATTTATAGCACATCCAAACAGGTTTTCTAGATCCTCAGCGCCAACAGATTCATCTTTTTACAGCATGTTAACTGTCTATTCAACAGCTTTTCCATTTTGTCATCCCCTCTTTTAATCCTACTTAACACAAGCTGACTGTAAAGTGCCAAATGATCTCTTCTATATGCAAATGATGGAAAGAGATCTGCAAATCAAAGCAACCCTACAGAAAAGGAAACGAATTATGTTAACACTACCTGTCCTTTGAATGCATCAATGATGAACTGGAGCGACTGTGGCTGAACACACTCAATACATTTTTGTACAACATGGTTTCCATTTTGATCTTTCACACATTTCAGAACATGACCATCCAACTCTTTCACCATTTCATTCTGGAAAAAAAAAGATTATCTTTGTCTTTACAGTGATTTTTTCTTCAAAGGAATATCCCCTTTTCATTGTAACTGTCCACTTTTCATATTCACTGGTCATCTACTTGTATATTGCAGCATTTTAATTTAAACTATTTTTGGTCCCTCGGACTTTTCATAATGAAGGGAACAATCAAGAATTTAAGCAAGTAAAAAGGTGGATGCAATTAAAAATAAATAAAATACAAAAAAAAAATAATGTTCTAACTTACAATTACCTGCTGGTCAGGTGAGATAGACTCAAGTGCTTTCTGAATAACACGACAACCATACATCTGTAGGGCTAACGGCAGAACATGACCACGTATGCGTGTTGCTAGGGCTAACTTTTGATCCAAGCTTCCAAACTGAAAGAAAATAAATATGCTGTTAACAAATGTAGCCATGAAGCATGCTGGAATTTACATGACAGAGTAAGAACTTTCATGATAAAGATTTACTGGGCCTTGAATGATTTTTCCCTTTTTATTTTTGACAGGTATATTTACCAGAAGTTTTTTTCCCTCCCCCTAAATGCAACATTCTGTAATATTCTACATTCCAGTCACATACCTGCTTTCAAATGCATGACTTTAAAGGCAGCAGAAAAAAAATTAAGTCGTTTATACTTGACTGTCTGTAGGAATACAGATTAAGCGCAATAACCCACTTATTTAGACCAATGGTATCAGCCAAATTAATTACATCAGATTACCATAACATACTAATTCAAATCACATTTTCTCCAGAATCTCAGATTTGTACTGGTCAGTGTACCTGACATCTTATATACAGTAAGCAAGCTGCAACAGGAGAAAGAGAAAACAAAAACAACAACAAAGAAGCAGCTGCCCCTGTAGCGGCTTCTTGGTAACTTCGTGTGCCTCGAAGGATCATTCCTACCATAAGCATTTTGGGAAATCTAGAGATACCTGGGCTTTGCAGAGCAAAATCAAAATGGTTTTATGCAGTGGCTGTATTAGAGTGTTATCAGCATTGTTCTCATCCTGAATTCAAAACACAGCACCGTACCAGCTACTAAGAAGAAAATTAACTCTATCCCAGCTGAAACCAGGACAAATTCAACCGACATTTTTAAGCAGTAATTAGTTCCTGCCCGTATTATTCCCTCCACAGTGCCACTACAATCTTCTGTGCTGCTTCATGTTTAACAGAGAAGCCAGTCTGCCTTCACAATAACACAACCTTGCTGGAAATCCTGTTGGATTTCCAGCCTGGTCAGTTCCCAGATCCTGTTTGCCACGTCACACAAGTTCCTGTGCTGGCACAGAGCAAGAGGTCTCACAGAAGTAATTATCTGGACACCAGCTGGGTTGCACCAGCAACTTTCATGCAGCACTGCTGAGAATTGGTAAACCCAAACCAGTAGTCACCTAAAGCTCTGAAGAAAGCTCAAACAACTTCTCCTTCCTACTTAATGATGAACAAAGTCCCTTACTATAGCTAAGGGCTAATGCATTTTTCTTGGGAACTCTTATGCAAAATTGAGATGAAACAACTCTCAATTGTCAATGATCTATCCATCCATCCTGACATTATGGAAAAAAACAGCAATTAGTAATTCTTGAGCAAGATCAAGAACTTATACTACTGTACATCAGCCACACTTTTCAGAAGATACTCTGATTTTTTAAAAAGAGTATCAAGACAAAAAATAAGCACATTGTTTTGTAGATTACTCATTACAAATTACATTCCTGTTTACAGCAAGCTTCATATTTCTTATTGGACAACTTTTTCTCTTTTTTTTTTTTCTGGACATTTTCAAGCTTCACTTTCTATCAAACCAAGTATTTTGTGTGTGTATTTGATTTAAAGTACACTGTGCTACATATCTTTCCTACGTGTGTGTGTGTGTGTGTGTGTGTATATATATATATATATATATTTTTTTTTTTTTTTACAGGAATCCTTCATTACCTTTTCTTCCCTTCATAGGTTGAATCTTGTAGCTCTTTGATAAGGCTTTCTTCTACCCCATTATTTTCAACAACAAAAAAGCAGTTTTAAATACTAGTTTTACTAATATTGGATGTATCTTATGACATCCCTTCCTCAAAACTTCTCTGCCTGAACACACTGTTTGCTGCAAGTTCCTTCATAGCACTGGACAAAGTTCACACATCTATTTATCTGGGCACAAGAGCATTTTCCAGACCCATTTTTTGCCAAGAAGCAGTAACCAATGCAAGTATCCTTCAAGTCTTTGTGTAAATTAAGCTAAAAGGCTCGCAAAGCCCGAGTGTGCAGCCAACGCTGTTCACTAACATACGCATCACCAGCGCAAAGAGAAAACAATGCCTATAATCCTCAGGCTTGTTATGAAAAAAGCGGGTGGAACAGAACACAAAACACATGTGCACTGCTAGACCCTTGGGTTCTGCAGTGAGAGTCCAGTAGAATTCTGCTACAATGTTAAGAAAAAAAAAACATTTAAATTTAATCAGACTTCACAGCTTTTCATTTGTGTTTCTGTTCATATACTTCATGTTATGCTTACCTCAAAGAACTTCTGTATTACATAGTTTCCAAACACATCAGTCATCAATTGATATGCTGCTTGCAAGATCTCATTAAATACCATCTGGCGCTCAGCTGGAGTAGCTCGCTCTAGCTTTTGCTGTATAAATCTAAGCGCAAAAAAATGTACATTATGCTTTACACAAACAACAGGAAAACCTCTCAAACACTGTTTCAATGAGACACCTCAACATTCTGAAACAAGTATTCAACATTATAAAACTTATTAAAATGAAAGTATTGCCTTTGCATATGAAAGGATGCATTTTAGTATAATGATCCTTAAAACTTTCATTTGAAAAGTATTAAAGATGAAAAGAATACAAACAATAACTAAGTACCTGATGATGTATTGCCGAAAAATGGTTTCTACATTCCAGATGCCACATAGTTTGTTTTCTTAATCAACACCTTTTTGATACTTAAATACTAGAGTTTACAAGTCTAGTTATAAGGCTATTTCTAACCCGAAAACTTCTATAAGCAGCTGAATTTATACTACTGTTATAACGAAATTTCCTAGAAAAGAAAGAGGTCAGTGTAAGAGCATGTGCTCCAATTAGTGGCATGCTTTGTATTAAGATGACTACCAGCTCATTCAAATGTTTGATGTTAATGACAATATCAAAGCAGTAAAACATTATTAACTTATTAACTTTACTACAGTAATTACCTAGAACCATGCTGATCTTGAGAAAATTCAACAATATGTCCAACAAGGTCTCTTAGTTGAAGATTAGGGAAACGATTATTTCTAAAATCTTCCAGCAATCGACTACGTCCAGAGGGCATAATATCAGACCTACTGTAACGAAGGCGTGAAGGAGGGAAGAGCTGACTGGTGGAGCTAAAAAGACTGGAGGTACTTGCCGCACTGCGATACTTTGCTTCTGCTCCAGGTGCTGCAGAAATATAGCGACCACTACCATTTGTCAGTCCTCCTACAAGGAAGCAGTTCTGTCAGTGAAAGCCGTAAGGAAAATAAGCAACAGCAAAACAGTAAGTGTACTAGAACTACAGATACCCTTGGAGCCAAAGGAAACAACAGTGTTGTCTTGTCATTTATGTTTACCTCATTTTGGTTTGAGGAGTTAGATAGCTTTATCTTCCAAGAAATAAAACCATTCTCCTCCTCATTTTTATTTTATGTGAAGGGCACCAGGAAAAGAAATCTCATTAGAAGAAAATAATGAAGCGGGTAAAAGTGACCACCCACTCAGACATACAGAAACTTTAGAACTGGGTGGGCCTTAGCTTAGTGGGCAGATTTCCACTTCACAAGCAACACTGATTCATACTCTTGTTAGTAGTCTTGAAGTTAGCCAATTGTTTCAAAATAGACCATGAAATCTGAACTACCCTTCAGTCCCTACTGAGGTACCTTTTTGGCAATTTATAGAGTGAAAGGGCCTTTTTGGGGAGGCACATGTGATGCCTCTTGTCATGCTGTACCTGTTCTGCAGGAGATTTGATGACTTCAGCATCCCAAACTTTAAATCTGGTACCTCTCTATAAGCACTACATATGTCATATTCCAAAGTGGGTAACTAAAAACGCTCTGCTTAATTCTAAAACAACCAAAAGATACATTAAACTGAAGTTCCTTTTAGAAATATCAAGTCCTTGCCTTGCTGTGAAAACATGCATCACTCACTACACTCTGTCATCCTTACTTTCTGTGAACTGAATTGCTTTACATAGGTCCTTTTCCTTTAGCTAGTGCTCCCACCTACAGCCCTGTGAATTTCCTCTCACATGCTGCTCTTCCATCAGTTTATGTCACTCCAAATTCTGCCACAAGGCCTCTCTCCCCTCCACAACTGGCAGCAAATATCATAATAAGCATGCAAACAACGCATCTTTTGTGACTACAATGATTGTTTCAAAGGAATACTCCTACTATAATACAAGCAGAATATAACACCTCAACTCTACTGTGCAAAAAATACCAAACTAAAATTAGAGTATGAAGTGGAAAAGAAAAAATATTTTCACTTTCCCCACAAATTATCTAGAAAACGACTTAGTCGCTTAGTCCCTTCAAAGTCAACATAAGTATCTAAATTTGAATTTAAAACAAATTGCAGTATGCGCTGTTTGAATGGTGCTCTATTGCAAAATTAATAAAAAAAAAATGTATCAGCTGACAGTGCCCCAGCCAAGCCTTCTTTTAGTTCCAAGTATTTATAAGGCCAGGCAACAACAGAGTTACAGTGGGCTGGTGATATATAAATGATCAAGTATCTTTTTTGAAAGGTCAAATCGAAATACCAGGTTCTGATATGTTAGTGCTCTGCAAGATGTATCAAGCATCACATTTATTGAATTATATAGGATTATGCCCTAAAATAGAAATATTATTTATAATAAGCTTTCAAAATTCAGTGGTAAGAATCAGTAAGAATCAGTAAATAATTTATGTCCCACAATACTTTAAAAAAAAGTTGTTTTTTAAATTAAAGCCTCTTAATTCTTTATAGCCAGAAAAATCAGCTTTAACTATCATTTTTAGTTTTCATCGACAATCACTATTTCCAGAAAAGAGATAACAGTGATATAATACTAACAGACAAAATGAAAACAGAAACCCAACATTCTGCAGGTGAAGCAGGATGCAGAGTGATGCTCTACAGTGATTTGTCTTCTAGAAACAGCCTGCTAAACAACAGAGAAATCATGTACCTGAAAACATGGAACTTGTGATCTAGACTATTAAAATACGTGAATGAAATCCTGTTTTCCTCCTAAATGCTGTGCAGTAACAGTATTTAATGCCAGGAGAGGGCAGCAAAGCCCATTTAAAAGAAATTCTTAATAGGCTGTTGTAACATTTCTATTGCTTCACTGATCACATGCTCAATTCTGCGCCAGAAACTAATAGGATAGTTTCAATTATAAGTTTACATACTGCATGGGTCTAATTAGCATAAACAATCAAATTGCACATGTGAGTCAGGAATTGTTTAGCCATTTTTATGTATTTTTTTTAAAAATTGAGCCTCCATGTAAGTGTAAATGTGACAATGTATCCAGCAATTAAAACGTAAGTTAAGAAACTTGCTACCTTTTAACAAATGTTATATGTGTGTAGTAAAACTGCATATATACAATACATTTCACACTCCAGACTATCAAGACTTTCCTCAGTCTAATTTGGGAACAATCCCTTTTTTTAAGACTTAAGAAGACCATGCTACAATTGGGAGACTCCTGTCTAACCTGTGGAACTACCTAAGATGATCCCATTAAGCAGGGTCATAATACAGGATGGCTGAAATAATTTCAGGATGGCTGAAAACACGTCCATCATTCCTAGAGGAACCTGTCACACTTCAAAAGCACACAAAGCTTAAGCTTGTAAAACCCCGGACACTACTATAAAAATGTTATTTAATAGGTAATTAGCTTTTCTCACAAATATTAACTTTTCTCTCTCTCTCTTTTTTTTTTTTTTTATTACTGCAGCAGTGTTATAGTTCAGTGACAACTTTGCAGATTTGAAAAATAATAAAACCCGCAAAATAAAATCCTATTGTCACAGGTATTTATTACATGCAAATATACTCGTATATAGTGGACCTTTTTCTTAAATATTGTATTCTCGTTAAACTCTTGTCCCAAAACCAGCTAAGCCTTAGTGTGGACATTGAGGACAACTGCTCTCCTCCTTCCTGAAAGCTTTTACTGTGAATGGCTTAGAAAGGAAAAACTGAAATGTGAGTTCTAGTCACCCAAATCCTCCTGGTTAGCCTACCACATCCCCATGCTCTTCAAGAACTCATAACACTGTTTTACAGAATCTGATTCCGTACCAGAAAGGTATCACAGGCTAGTTCTTACCAATTATTTGGGAGACAAAAAAAATAATCATACCCTATTGGATAGAACACCTAGTCTAAACTTTTCTGCAAATGCTGGCATTTTAAGACTGCTATCAGCAATTAGCGCATCCACACAATTACAAACCATTGGGGAATAAAGCATGTAGTTTGTTCTTCACATAATCACTTAGCTATCACTTCTGATCTTGTAAAAGGAAGATCTCCAATGCATTGAGTATTATTAAGTTGTTTTACAGTTTAATTGAACCTAAATCCCTGTAGCTAGTCCACAGGGAAGAGGCACAGAGGCATAAAAGGCATATAGGTCACCTAAAACAGAGTCTAACTAAGCTTTAAGGAGATAGATCATGTTAAATGACTAACTCCTCAACTTAGATAACATATTTAATGTAAAAGACAACATGAAAAGTATTAAAAACTAGATCTATGCAGATTTTGATAGCATTAGTTTGTTAGTACTTATTACCAAAGCATTTTTTCAATCATTTCTAACCAAGATGTAAAATGGATTTATTGCACAGAAACTGCTGTTTAAATCCAGTCAGCAATGTTATTTTCTAGTAAAATATATAGAAGTATATAAACATGTTAAACTTCATTTCTACAAAATATTTTTATATCTGTAAAAAAAAATCAGCTTCATCTCATCCTCAGCCAAAATGAGTAAACATTTCATCTTCCCATAGGAAATAAACAGAACTACACATATATATGTACGTGTGTGTGTGTGTGTGTATATATATATATATATATAAATGCATATGCATTTTATGAATCAGTGCTAGTGCTCTTATTATGTATGCCTGGTTTACCAAAGTCCTACAGAGTAGGTACACAGCAGAGGCAATGCGAGGTTCCCCAGAGTCAAGGTCCCAGCACTATTACCCAGTGACCACTTCTTAAAAACAGCAACCTGAACTACCAACAAGCTTTGCTTGCAAAGCACAGACTGGAAAAAATTACCTCCTAAAGCCCAGATTTTAAAAATCTTAGCCCTAAAACAAACCCTTAAAATGCTGCAATGTACCATCCGACAAAGTAAAGCACTACCAATCTGAAAGAATTTTCAGAACACAGGAAAAATACTTCTGTTTGCATCTTTCTGTCCCTGGGAGTGAAAGGGTAGTTCAAATTCATGACCTTGCTGCTCCAACTGATTACAGTAAAGAAGCAGTTACAAACAACTGATGAATCCCTTCAGATACAGGAAAACTGACACTAGACCAAAGTAATTAGTGCATTCCCATTTTAGGATGTTGGATAAGAGTTGGTGAGAAGAGATAAAAACAGCAAAATATCACAAGGTTCTTGTAAAAGGGAAACTGTTTTTTTAAGCTACAAATTGCAGCAGTGTCTGACAAAGGGGTTATAAAACCATGCACCCTTCCCCAGTATTGTGCTCTAGTATTCTGGTGGCTGAAACAGGAGCAACCGAGTTTGATGCCCATTTTAAAACAGGAGTTAAACTTAGCTGAACCTGTTGATATAAGCAGGCAGGACAACAAGTTTTGAAGGTGGAGGGAGAGCTGCATTTGACAGGCATTATCAGAATACCAATGGAAACTGCATGCAGACATGAACTTACAATGTCGTTCTACTCTGAAAAGTGACTATGTGACCCTTCTCAAAATACACTCCCTGTTTGATTTCAAGTGTAACTTCTTATTTGGTGAAAAAGCTTTGCCTTTTTTATTTTTTTGATTTTTTTTTGTGTTAGAACAAAACAAAATCTTCCAAGAGTGGTTGATGAACACAAGCAGAATAAATTTAACAGCCCAGACAACTGCAGAAAAAGTCTTCAACTTTTTGCGATGGTGCACTGTGGATGCAACTGCACGATGATATAACACAAAGGGCAGAGTGCAGGAAATTCTAAAAAAATCATTGCACTTTTTATGAAAGTAAAAATCCAAGAGAGCCTCAATTTCAAAACTTCAGATTGATTTGGTAAGGCAGCAAAAAGTTTACCCATAAACAACGCCCACTTCGTGTGGAAGATGAAAAGGCAGCAAGCATGGAAGCCAAAAATGTTGTGTCAATTTTCAGAGTACAACTGTACATTCTGGCTTTTTACACACTGATCTAGTACATGATTTTAACAAGCTATTATATTTAGTTCACACTGCCAAACAGTCTGAAATGGATTAAAATCAGTATTTATTAACAATTTCTGCCGATAGAGGTAGTCCTCTATACTGACTGCAGCTTATTTTCTCCAAAACTGAAAAGCCTTTTATTTAGCATTTATCAGATGTAAAGCAATACAACTTTAAATGTTTTGAATTTTAGATAATGCCTTCCAAAATTTGGCTTAAGTATAGTTTTCAATAATATGAAAACTATTGTGAGAGTACTTTGAAAAGAAAGAAAGAAAAAGATTTCCATGATAACCCCATTGTCAGATGTTCAGAACTTTCTCAAAAGCCTCCATTTGGGCTGAAACTTTCCATGCTTGGTCTCAGCCCAAAGGTGCACTTTGTAGACCTGGAAAAGGAAAAAAGGTAAGTAAAAAAAATAAAACGTGCTGAAACATCCCCTTGCCCAGTTTTACTTCGGGTATTCAGCACATAACCATGAAGGGGATACTGAACTGTAAATGTAATATATTTAAATTACTTTTAACATTGTCACAGAAATCACACATTTCTCACAAAGTGTATTTTGGTGGGCACTTTCATTTTTTTTTTCCTATTTTAATTGCACTAAACAAAAGTATAGGGGTTAGGTTGCCTACTACATGCACAGAAGTGCACACTGGAGTGCATTCACTGGAGCAACAGGCAACTCAATCTCATAATCACATCCAGTTTTGTTGTACAATTTTAGCATCCAAATTAAATGACCACAAACATTTGCAGTGAAAAAATGAAAGTTTATCAAGTAACCTCAGGATAGAGGCATTCTCTTCTAAATATACTGTAGGCTGTGGTGGAGTTTCTTTAGTATCTTTAGATTTTAATTTTTTTCGATTTTAAAGATTGAGCTCCTGTGTCATCTGACTAGCTGAAAAAATTCTAAGATTACTATCATCATTCCTTAAAAATACATCTGATAACAGAGAGCCACCCCTGACAAAGCTTTTGCTATTTCTTTAATAAATACTTTTTCTTTTCTTCCACCAGCCTGGTGGTAACCACTTGTCTTCCTGGCAAAGCATCTGGGCCATAAGGTAGTAGGCTCACTGATTCAAAATCACCTTTCAATACATATTACATTAACAGCTTTGCTCACTTTTCCACATTATCATGGGAAGGGACAGCAGTGAAAGTCACTTCACTGCTTAACAAAAAACTCATCTTAAAATGTTCAAGCGGTAATATGCTGAAGTACAAACAAAAATAATGCACCTTCGCTTGTCATACTGCAGAAAGTAACATAATACAGAAAGGACCGGTAAATCTTACTGGGCTATCGGGCTTCTGCAAGGGAAGAAAAATCAGCTGTTGGCCCGATACTGCAAAAAACTGAGTGCCCTCCACTGTCAAATCAATGAGCATTTGACTGTGCTCTTCAGCCTTCAGGAATGGGCCCTCTTCATTACAAAACTGTTTTAACAGCAAAGGTAATGTGACATCTCTTATGCAACATATATTTTACACACAGAAATACATACACACATACAAACAAAACGTGTTTTTTGGTTTTCTTTTTTTTTTTCGTTTTCTTTTTTTTTTTTTTGTTTTTTTTACCTAAATGCAAACTGGATGAGGATCCATGTGATGAAAGTGATGGCGGTGGCGTAAGTGAATGTCCTGGAGTTTGGCTTGGCAGAGGCATGCCTATTGGACTTGGAGAGGAGGAAAATCCCAGACTATTGTAAAATGGCTGCCCTATGGGTGCTAGGCTGCTACTAGATCTTTTGTACAAGTCAGAGCTAGTAGATAGAGAATCTCTCCTTGTGGCACTACTACTTGCAGAACTGCCAACTGAAGAAGAAATAAAAAGACCCTAATTACACAGTGTCAACTGAATAAAACCTAATCCCCAACTACAGCTGGGCAATAACAGATGCGATCACAATAATTACAGCAATCGTTATGACAAAGACAATTACTGTGATAACCACACATGCTTTTAAGTAAATCTAAGTGGGTATAAATATACCACTGATAAGTAATTTCATCAATGCCCATGTCTTTCAACATTTCATTCTAGACTTCTCACAGTAATATTGTAGTACTCCATTTTAACACCCTGGCTTCAGGCTTTGGGACAAATATGAAATTTATGAGATTACAGATTACAGTGTCACTGTATATAGTAAGTGGTTCTAAAGATATTCCCACTAAACTTTTCAAGAATTTTTTCCACCAGAAATTATTAGTCAAGACAGTTATACTCGAGGGTAGGCAAAAGGCTAAAACAACCTTTTTTTTTTTTTTTTTAAGGGTTCAGAAAATAAACTATGTCGCTGTTCAGCTGTTTCTGAACTTCCTCTTGTTTGTGAACCCCTCATCTGTAGGAAAAAAAATGACCACTTAAAATCCACTGAGAGAATTATGATTCTCAAAGAAGCATTTTGGAAAGATATTATAAAGAGGGAGTAGGCTAAGAAGAAGATGAGAAGCAGAGCAGAGATACGAAAATTAAGGTGAGAAATTAAAAATGTAACTTTACTGCTACCACTATTTCTGAAAAACAAATTAGACGACAAGCTTTGTTTGGCTAACAGAGTATTAGTGAAGGACTGGTTATCCTGCACAGCATCATTCAGCAGGGCGATGAACAGTCTAGGATAAATTAGGAGAACAACAGAAAGTTTTTAGAAATGTTAAATTCTAGTATCTGTTGCATACTAGTGAAATATTTAACTACAGTGCCTATTTGAAACACTGGAACATTATTATATCAATGAACTAAGATTATGGATATTTTGGTAACATAAAGCTGCTTCTTAAACTGAATTTGGAAGACTGATTACTGCTTCAACTTAAAAAGGAAAAGGCCAAAGTTTATACTTCCATAATCCTTTCCCTTATCACGGTACCCACCTACTACAGCTGACAGCATGGTCCAACATAAAGGTCGCCTGACACTTCCCATTTTAAGACACTCGAGTTTGTTTGTTCCTAACATCAGCAACTTGGCTAGTATTTGTCATGGCAACTACCTGCTTGGACCAAATTGTTCAAAGAAGTTCTGCCCAAATGACACAGCCATTTTAGGAAACTGGGAAAGATGCTTCATCTTTAGCAAAATAATCCAGTCACCTATTATTTGAGAATTTAATGCTTTCATTTACACAGATCAACATGCTAGCAACAGGAGACCTTTATTTTCATGATCTCTTGGACTGAGCTAGAAATCTTAGCAAAATCACATTTCATACAAGTTCAGCAGAGGTCTGGTACAGACTCATAGCTGAAAACTCAAGCTCCTGCCCATTCGTGACATGTCTGAGATGGCTGATAAAGGTTTTCCTGCAATTGTACTTCTAGGCTTCTGTGTACCATGCCAAAAATGGACTCTAAAACTGCTGTCCAAGATCCCACCTTGTGTTCAGAAGACCCATCAGGCAATGTGAAAAGGAAGTTATCTACTTCAAATGCAGAGGAGACAAAAGCCAAACACAAGAAATAGACCAGAAAAAAAGAAACCAGAACCAGGAGAGAAAGGTCAGACAAAGGAGCCAACGAGGAGACTGCAAGGAAACTGGCAAGCAATTTCAGAAGTAGTGGAACTGAGGATGAAAAAGAAAGCAGTCTGATGAAAAGTTAGGCTACAGAAAAGTGTATGTGACTACTGGGCAAAGAGACTGGAACAGTAAGCTGATAATGGGAACATCACACAGTACAAGCAGACATATTGGGAGCAGGAGGGGAGATAAATGTTGCCTGGAAACTGGGAAGGCAGACATACTAGAGGAGAAGCCAGGAGGAAAAGATACTGGACTAAATAGGCAAGGAGATTGAGAATAAGACATCAGAAGAGCAAATTAAGGTAACAGTTGAAAGAAATCTTAAGATTTGAGACTAGCTCTACAGGTTCTGGCTCAGTTGATGAACTATGTGAATGTTAATACAATGCTACATGATGGATTGTTATTTTTCCAACTGACTATGGGGGAAAAAAAAAAAGCTAAACTTTAGGGTTCCTTATTCAACCAGATTACTGCAGCTTGACAAGTTACCATGAACCAGCTGAGCTGCATCTTTACACACGCACAAGCAAAACTCACAAAAACAAGATAAATTGAATTAGCCCAGCCCTCTTTATCACAAACCTAATGCAGTTACATTTGTTACAAGCCAAAAGAAGTCATCTGGGAAGTTGCCACAGGTGATCTAATTCTTAGTTACCTGTTAAGCTGCAGTACCTTGTCATGTACCTAAATCTTTAAAGTGGAGTGTAACTTCGTAATAAAAGAGGACTGTAACATGCATACAGCCTTTACATGATATGCTTGCCTCTTCCCATTTTCTATTTTCTACTTCGTTGTTCAGTCATTCCCATGCTCACCTTTGCCTTTTTTTTTTTCTTTTTTAATAGAGCTTCCCCCAACCCCCCCAGCAACTGAAAACATAAGCAAGGTGTAAGGGGTGTAAGGGCAAGACCTGTATTGCCATCTGTCAGTCTTCATGGACGTACTGTAACTGAAATTCAACCCTTAAAACATGCTTAGATGAGTTACAGATAAGCTGAAGCTTTGGCAAATCAAAAATTAAACTTGTTTTTAATTTGCCTCAACATGCATTAACAACATTTTTATAAGTACTCATCCATGTAATTCAAATCATACATACATTTTTTTTTTCCTTTTTAAATCAGGAAGCATATTTTTAAGTGGCTGTTATGGCAAGTACAATTTTTACTTGGCAGAAGGGCACTTTCAATATACTTTTACTCCAGTAATACTACTAAAAACATTTCAGGTTTAGATAGCACCTTTCATCAGCACTTCTCAAACTGCAAAAGCACAAGCTTCCTGCTTCTCTGTGGAAACTACCATGCTAATTAAATCACCTAGGACACTGCTGCAGATTTCAGCATGTGCTGTCTATGCTGAAGGCTATGGACAAAGCTCTGGAACTGAACTTTGCTACAAGAAAAAGGCATAATCTCCTGTGCTAGACAAAACTATTCTGTTTCTTCTTAAGGAGAACACAACTAAAATTTGTATTGTATGGAGGTCCTTGTGGATGCTGGATAAAGACTTCCATGGCTTAAAAGTACTCTACCTAGAGACTTAAAATGGGTGCACTGCATTTAACATGCAGATATGCTTATGACCACATCTATCAATGAAATGAAACTGTATCTAGAACGAAACACAGCTGCTAAGAATTCACTGAAATCCTACAAGTAGCTCAGGAAAAATCTACACTACAAAATGCAGCACTGGGATAGCACAATTATTTTGTGAATAAGATTTACCTGCGGTGGTACTACAGAAAATTATTAAGGAACCCTACACATCTGAGTGTTTTTTTTTTTTCTTTTTAATTGAAAATGGTATGTTTAGAGTTCCCTACTACACTCTTAAAAGTCAGAAATTAGAGAGGACCAATGTAAAACTTTATTCTGGATTTCCTAGCATTAGTTTTGTTAAGGCAAGTAAATTTTCAGATTATTTTGTGAAGAAAAAATAATACTGAGAAAATCTCAGTGTTGGTACGCAATCATTTGATGTCACTATTCTCCACTTAGTTACCAAATGAAAGGTATCATGTTTTAACACTGAAGGGTGTGTTTTTCCTTGTTTTTCCACATACTAAATTATCTTGTAATAATAGTCATTTTCTACACTTCTTTCAACATTTTTATAATTTCCCGTGGGGCATTTTGCTTTGGAAAATACTGTTAAAGTACAATTTTTTTTCTCCCAATTTCTACCCATCTGCAAGATACGTAAGTATGCTCCACTTATCTCATTAAAATAATAATAGTAGTAAGCAATTCAGTTCTGTAACTCAGACATTAATAGGCCAAAGGAAATATTTTTTACAAAAGATACTTCACTTCCCTTACTAACACTGAACCTTAAATATTGGAAAACCTACCTTGTATATTTAAAAACTGTGAGAATAAATTTCTGCTAGAGCATACAAATATCAACTTTTTTTTATTTTTGATAACACAAACAGGAACATCTGTTGCAATAATTTAAGACCCCAAACTCTGCTTAACTGTATCTAAGATTAAACCTACAGAAATTAACAAGGACTATTATTAGGTCTTTATTAGGTCTATTATTAAGTCTTTCCAGGATCACAGCCTAAATCCTCAAAAAATGTTATAGAAAGAAACATTACAATATTAGATTAAATTTAGAATATCATATCCTATTTAATAAAAAAATTGGAAAATTTCCTGATATGGGAAGTACAACAAAAGAATGCATATCTTAAAAGTAATCAATTGTTATTTTAAACACAAAATGAAGACATGTTTGCAAATAAAAAAAATAAGCTTGCTAGAAAATCAACATAAAGTTCTGGGGCAAAGTGTAACATGGGAAATATGCTCAATATGGAAAAATATTTTGGAGGTATCTATAACTACTGAGCATTTTTCAAAAATTTATCTTGTATACAGAATGAATTTAGAACCCCTTTTTCTTCCCCTATAATTTGCTTTAAGCTTGAATAACCTTTTTTCAACATTGTTTTTGGAAATGTATGTGTATATAATGTGTCTGGATACAGATACATTTTTTCCTAAACACACAAGTCTCACAATTTCCTCACTATATTAACAACCTACCTGATGAGCCAAATCCACCAAGTGCAGAGCCGATAGCTGCTCCTAAAGAGCTGCTACTTCCAAAGCCAAGAGATGTACTTCCTGGTTGGCCAGGACCATGTGAAAAAAGGGAACTGTTTTGGGAGTTATTGGTCAAAGAGTTACTGCCATAAAATGAATTGGATTGTAGGCTACTATTTGTTTGCTGTTGCTGTTGTTGTGGCTGGGCACCAAGTGGCCGAAATAGACCGTTCGTGGCTCCTGCGAGATTGTTTGCTGTTCCTCCAGCTGAAGCAGCTGCAGCTGTAAAACACACGTTTTCAATCATAATTACTCTCTCAAACATTTCTGACTGAAAATGGACTATTCAGATCTAAATCTTATTTTTATGAATTCCTCTTAAACAAGCAGAAATTCACATATTAAAGGAGTAAAAGAAACTTTATGTTATAATACAGTCTTAATTACCAGGGAAAAAAAAATGAAGACAGCATATGTTGTAAGCTAATCAAGGCTGCAGAATAGTTAATGTAATGGAGGGAATTTTCAGTGTAAACATGTAAGACGTTACTGTTTACTGAACTGTGCTTTGATATTCAAAGTCACAATAGCAGAGTTGCAGCTAACATTCAAAGACATCTTCAGCAACTAATGTCAGAGTAAGAAGCTTATAGGTTAACTTAAAATCTAATTTTCTAAACAGATTAATTCATCTTGTGTTAATATTTGGGATTTTAACTTAACAAATACAATAAATACAATGGTTTAATAAAGTGGTATCAAACTCTGTTCCTAATAACAAAGAAAGCTATAGAACTTTCACATTACTGATTCTCCTCTTCTGCTATCCATTCTATATTTTTTTTTCCTTGCCATATTTCTCATGAAAAAAAAAATAATACTTTCATAAGAAAAGCATAGCAAGGCCCCAGAGTAGTCCATCATCTTCTGCCAGGCCGAAGCAATGAAATGATGCTTCCTAGCGGACACCATTCTGGGGAGCAATGAGAAGTGCATGTTATATGCATGGGGAGAGGAAAGGGGAAAAATGTTTTTTATCTGAGAAGCAACAGCATTTGCAGAAACATGCCTGTATGTGTATGGGGAGCAGACTGTAAATCTGAATTAAAAAAAAAAAAAGGAAAGCTGCATCTCTGTAAAACAGCAGTGTGTCTCAGAGAAAGGGAGGTGACAGAATAAGAAAGGGCACGTATGGTATATCCTTCACAACTGGAAAACCTCACAGGATGCATATGAACCACATCAACAGTATAAAATACTCGTCAACTAACATTACTAAGATTTAATACAAAAGGGGGAAAAACCTACATGGAAGATCAAATACTTACCTGCTTGTGCTGCTGCAGAACTGATTATAACAGGAGTTGAGGCCACCAATCTGACTGGTGCTCCAAGGCCAGTTCTCGCTCCAGGGCCTACTACTAAGGCACCAGTCTGATCGTAATAGGCAGTGGGAGCTAGTACTTGATAGCCTACACAACATAGAATAGAAGAATTAGTAGTACAGGTAGTCTTGAATAGCTAACACTTCTCTCATTGAAATATCTTGGCAACAAACTACAAGGGGGAAAACAGCATTTCTGCAATAGTGCCTCAGAACATCAACCAAACATCAAAAGGAAAAAAAAAAAGAACACTGTAAAAGAGTGCCAAAGTCTTATAAAATCCTAGGAGCATTCTACATAATCTTTAAGAAACTAGAACAGCAGCTAAATTTAGTAATCTGAAGTTGAGTGTTTATCTTCAAGGTTAACAAATCAAGTTTCCAATACCACAGTTGAAAAGGTACAGGAACACCACAAGTTGTCATAAGTGGATCACTATTGAATCAGCTTCTTCTAGCAACTTAAAATATTCTACAATTCTCTTTTACTCCTCAAAAGGTATTGAAATCTATACAATTAAAGGGCTGAACTAAGTGCAAGTTTGGCAAATCCTTACATTGCCTGGCCACATTTTAAAGTCCATCTACAAAAATACATTAGGAAAGGAGTGCTCCACATGCAGGAATACTTTGGAACAGAACAAAAATGATCTAGTCCCAGTCAGTTTCACAGAACACAGACTGTAATCCAAGTATCATTTCATTCAGTTGACAGAGTTGGAACTGGGGGAGAAAAAGGAAGAGGAGCTGAAAATAGAAAAAAGCAAGCAATAGGAAGAAAAATAGTACACAAGATATGAATGAAGGAAAGGAAAAGATACAAAAAGAAAAAAAACATACTTATTTAGGACAAGAGCAAGAGAGTTAATTTTAAAGCTCTGATACTTTATAATCAAATTAGAGAACTGGAATAAGAATCCCTAAAAATGGAAGACAAGAGCTAGAATAACCTAGGAAATGGTACTGACAATGGAAAGACAGCAGTAATTTTTAGTTTGACTATTCTTATAAAGCAGTAAGAAAAGAGAATTTCAATATTCCTCCCATATTCAAATATATTACTCATACTATTAAGAAAAAAAGCCAAGATTGCAAAAATCATACAAACACCTGTTTTTGTACGTTTAAGAACCACGATTTTGCACACTACCTGAAGTCAGTATGCATGTTCAAAACTAAGCCATAAGGCATAATAAGGCATAAGCCTAAGGCATAATTTCTCAAGTTCTCTCTGAAACAGGTACGGACCTCAACATAAGGACCAGGACCTCTAATTGCAGGTGAGTGCCTTCATCACCAGGCTCCCAACTCATATTCTCTTCTCCTCAATTTCTAAAACAAGATGTAAAATCTCTTCTGCTCAGATGCCTTACTTCAAAAACAGAGCTAGAAACACCAGCTGCCTGCAGCCTGGTGGCTATGGTACTCTGCAGGGAAGCTGGAGATTCAGGTCCAAATTCTCTCACTATGAAAATCCGAAGATACGAAGGAGACTCAGATATTAACCGAATAGGAAAGGAGTGACGAAAATCCAGAACTTCAGGTTCAATTCCAGTTTGAGATGAATGCACAGTACCGGTTATGAAAACCTGTCAGCACTATCATTCTGAAGCTGTTTTTTCTTGCTGCTCACTTCTTGCTTTGCATTCCAGGTGCATCTACATTCCCTTTCCCCACCAGCAGCACAGGAAGACTTAGCTAGTTAAAAACAACCCAAGCAGGGTCTTATAATGAAATTGGTTAGAAAACTATAACTACAGGTGCCACTGCCTGTTCCACCTACAAAAGTGAGTTGTGCTGCTCTACCATCTTCACCACTGAGACTGCAACTTTCCCAAGGTGGGGAGAAGTGAGACTGACTGCTGTTTTACTGTAGTTCTGCAGAGAACACAGAACAGAGTGTGAGAAGATTATGTGATACATGAGGAAAATTCTTTACAATACCATATACACTCCTACATACATCAGCAATGTTTAATTACTAGTACCTACTCCTCTTCTACTTTCACTCATAGCACGTTCAACTGATAAGATCATGTTGATCCTGCTATTGGTTATTGCTGTACCATAGAAAAACACTTTTTCAGAACTCAGAACTGGTCAACACTTACCAGTATTTGCTCTGTCCACCTACCCTCTCCAGATGTTCAAACCCATGGATAATGCTATAGCTATATAAAAAAGGACTGATCATATATTTACACCCTTGTGCTCATCTGAAACTAATACGCAGCATTCTATACAACTTCAGGCCCACATAATATAAATAAGCCTACCTTCCATTGCAAAACACTTGGGTGGGGAAGAAAAAGAAAAATCAAAAAGAAAATTTACGTTGTATTGCAGTAATTAAATTTACTGGAATTAATGCTAATGCAGTTTAGGAAAACTAAAATTAATGTATTAATGTAATTGACTAGGATGACCACTGATGAATTAAAAAACAGCAGCAACTTGTACTTGCCCTTTGCACTACAAAATGCACAATTCTCTTGATACTTAACTTGCCACCATCTTATACCAGCCACGAACAGGTCATTTAAAATCAGTAATAATAAGCTAGGTCATTAGCATTGAGATACAGTCCACCACAGAAGGCCCAAGCTATGTGGGAGAACTGAGGGGTGCTTCCCTCCTGCTCATCTCTGAAGCAAACACGTTCTGACACAAATAGCAGGCCTCTGAGCTTTCTACTCAAGCTACTAGAACAAAGCAAGGTAGAGACTATTTGATCAATAGCTGAGATCTTGCTAAGTGCATCTGGAACCTCAAAGTAAGGTATAAAATTATGTGCTTTGTCATCACAAATATGATTTCAGAGATGCCATCTCAGATTAAATAACTGAAGAACAGCAGCTCTTATTGCAGAATTTAAGTTTTCTGCTATCCCTTCCTTCATCACACAGTATTCTACAAACTTTGTACCCTACCCCAGAAAGGTAAGCACAAAGACAGACACTATTTCCCAGCTTTCTCTCCTATCAAAGGTATGATGGCGACTTACCAGGTCTTCTCCACTCTAACTCCCTCTCTCCTCGTGTTTCATTTTTTATTACCTCTCCATCAAATCATCTCCTCCCTGTGGCTATGCGATTTTCTCTTCAAATTAACAACTATCAAACCTCATTTCAGTGACTTCACATTCAAGCTTCCTGTGGTCTTACACTGCAACAACAACAACAAAAAACATACTCTTTGCTTCCTAATCATATCCTAATCACACCTTTTATCTCAGAACTCAAATGCTCTATCTACACTTACTGTCTCAAGATCAGTGGGAAATACTAAAATAATCTGGTTTACCAGTATTCTGCTTTACTGAAATGATTTCCAAATGTCTCCAAAACCACACTTTGAAAACTTTCTGGATTCTTTTCACACAAACCTTAAATGTTCTTAAAGAATGAGAGAATGAGAGGAAATATGTTCTCTTGGCTCTTACAACCCATTCTCAGTGTCGCTCTTATCCATCCAGTAATTTCTTCAGTGTCTTTCATTGGATAGTTCCTACTCTTCTCACTTTTTTATATGTAACAACACAAAGCTCTGCCCAGATCTCCTACTCCCTTCCCTCTATGCAACTTCCCTCACTGATGACACAGGTTTAAGCCAAACATATGTCAAAGTTTGTCACTTCTCTCTACTCAAGTTAACAGATGTGACACTTCTTACTGCCAACTCAATTATCTGCCCCTTTTAACACTACCATCCTGACACCTCTCTCCTCCCCACTCTGGATCATAACCCGCAAGTCACTGTAGAGACCTCTCTGTGTAGAAAATTTATAGCTTCTTCCTTCTGAACACTCCCAATATCCAGCTATTTTCCTCTGCATACAGATTTGAAAAATTTATTCAGCTCTTCATCTTCCTTCTTTCCTTAACTGTTGCAGCCTTCACTTCAGTCTCCCAAGCTCACCAGGAACCAAACTGCTATATCCTTTTGGTTGTCCTGACAAAGATATACACAGCCTTCATCTCTGCACTTTTCCTCTCACAAATCAAATTCAGAACTTATTTTCCTATCCGTAAATGATTTAGACTTGCTATAACCATTGTAACTTTGCCAATACTCTTAACCCCCTGTATGTCTGCCACAATTAAATTTGACTTCTATTTCATACTAGCTGGAGGTACAGAATGCATAACCCACCACAATGGCACACTTCAAATTCTTCTAGGTAATAACAAGCAATGCCAATAAACAGAAACTGTTGATTTTAATGTTTTATGTACATAGTTCAGACAGCTTAATATACATGTTCACCTGCAAGCTAGATACACCATTACAGTCAGTGTCAGCTAGGCTTGCATGAATTCAATGTAAGTTACACCTCACCTAGCCTAAACAAGCTACAAAACCACCAGAGCGATTAAGCTGACCAGTCGCTAGACATCTATTTTAGGGTAAAATGAGTGGCCCTGCAGCCTCCGTGCTGCACTAGCTAGATCTCCATGGAGCACAACAGCTCCTTAGACAATTGAGGTTACAGAGATTCCCCAATCTGGATGACTAAGCTGAGTGCAGCCCTCCTCTGTGATAAAGACTGGTTTTATTTGTTGATGATCACAGAATCATTTAGGCTGGAAGAGACCTTCAGGATCACCTAGTCCAACCTATGACCTAACCCTAACAAGCCCTCCACTAAACCATATCACTAAGCTCTACATCTAAATGTCTTTTAAATCCCTCCAGGGATGGTGACTCAACCGCTTCCCTGGGCAGCCTGTTCCAATGCCTCACAACCCTTTCAGTAAAGAAATTTTTCCTAATATCCAACCTAAACCTCCCCTGGCGCAACTCAAGCCCATTCCCCCTCGTCCTATCACCGGATACGTGGTGACGAAAACTGTATGGTGGTGATGAAAACACGTGGTGATGAAACTGGGAACACCCTCTGACTTTGCCGTGTGCATTCCTTTAATCAGAAACTGTCCATTTTTTAAGAATTCTTTTTACTGAATGACTTGCTACATTAAGACTGGAAGAATTTAAAACGTAACTGTGCAACTCCAATGCCAAACGTATTTCACTTCTGATGGTTTTAAAAGAGAACCACATTTTTTCCAGAAGTAGACTTAATGGATTTCAGACAATCTCTTTTGCACTTCAGATGAGAGGAGGCTTTTGCCTTTTGTGAGCTTTAAGAACTACCGTTGAATTACCTAAGATGGATACTTTTTGAAAATAATGCTATATTTAAGTCTTCCTATAATGAAGGTCGAGGTCTCAGATGTTGATCTGACCTAAGCTAAGTGTCACGTGCTTGTTACAAGGCACGCGCCATTCCGCAATCCTCAAGATCCATGTGCAAAGCAAGAACTAATAAATAGCTATAAACAAACAAAAAAGCAAACGACAAAACACAAAAAATGCACAAAAAGGCATAGCTAAGCCTTTGAGGCTTTTGCAAAGGTGCCTACACAGCATCTCTGATGAGCTGCACTGTTTGCAGGCCTTCTCTGCTGCTTTGGGGAGGTGCAGAGATACCACTCGAAAGGTGCTATGACAGCACACTTTGATGGCTTCTCGTTTCAGGAGGAAAAGAAAGATGCTAAAAGCTGGAGATATTACTGCATGAAAATAAAAATTGCTGTTATAAAGCAGAGCAGACAAAAAGTACAACAGTCAGTCTGTTCTGTGGCTCGAGGTATAAAATCCCATCGCTAGGCGAAGCGCACAACGCAGTCCCAGAGCATCCAGCGACAAACTCTATCCGACTTGTGTAGGCTGCAAGGCATTTCCACAGCAGTGCTAGCAAGGGACACAACCTGTACAAGTCAAATGCATTTGCAGCTACCGTCAACTTTACCTGATTTAACTACGTAAAATCTTTGGCCCTTGAAGAAGGGCCAAGTATACTTTAGTTGTTCTTGCTCAAGTAATTGTACCTAGCATTTAAAAATGATGTTGAACCTCAAACCGACACATTATACATTTATGACACACGTACCGAGACTCAGAATATCATAAGTCAGAAGCCATGCCCGCTAAAATTGTCTGAGCCTCCAAGCTTTGGAGTACCTCCACTTCAAGCACATTGTGATCTTCAGAGATAATTAAAGAAGTAATTTCCTTTTAAATTTTTTAATTTTAGATTCTAATTTTTAGATTTTTAATTAATATTATTACATGCCACAGGTGAAAAAAATATGCCAGAAAGACAAATTATTACTTCACATTGCATCAGAGTAACCACTTAGACAATTCATAACCCTCTAAGACAGCAGGCAATTGCTTCATTATATATGCAATTATCTATGATACCCCTTGTGCATGCAATTTGTAACAACAGAGAAAATGCTCCAAATCAAAAATACTAGACGAGCTTCTTGTGTTTGAAGAATCCCGCGCGAGTATTTTATGAACAACATATAACTATATAAAAATCATTTCTAAGCAGCTTATCATAAACATAGCAGGATTTTGATAGTTAAGCTGGTATCTAATAACACCAATATTTTAACTTTCAGGTATTCTCTTACTCCACTGATAAACATACATACCTGGCATGCCTGTAGCAAGACCCTGACCAAAAGCCAAAGCTGGATTTGCTGCTGCAGCTGCTGCAAGCGACTCTGCCTGTTGCCCTTGCTGACCCTGATTAGGAGTAAGTGGGCGCTGCGTTGCTCCAGCACGCAGAACCTGAAAAAGACCAGTACGACACTCCTTTCTTAAAAGGTGAGAAAGCAAGTCCATTATATGCTGCAAAAGGTCTAGAACAGTTGCTTTGCATATTTGATGCTATTTAGCTCTGAATTTCATATTGTGAATATATCACCTTATCAGTTTCAAGGATATATAAACATAAACAGTAAAAAGCATAAACTAATTTGCTGACAGGTGTGACAATAAAATATCTGCCCTGCTCTGGACAGCAGATCTCATGTATGTTCCATCAAAGGTAATGAGTATAAAGTAAGAAAGAAAATTTGAAAGAGTGGTAACATCTGTGATCCAGATTATTTATTAACCGAACACCTGTCCTTCCCTGACAAATACATTTATTATTTGTTTACATTATTTTCAGGCATTTGAATGGTGTACGTATGAATACTTCAAAGCTTGTAGTAACTTGTCTAAATAATTAATACTACTCTGCCAATAATGTTGTAAAAACGTACCCACTAAGGTTTGAAAATTCACATAACACATCACCATACAACACAAGCTTCTTTTATTACTTTCTGACAGAGTATCTGTGGGAATCAATCAGATTGAAAAGCAATCTAAATTGTTGCAACTACTTTATTCCTCTTGGTTTAAACAATCTTTTTCAGGTCCAAAATAAGAGGAAAACAAGATTTACAATATATCCCCACAAAATATGTTACTTGTGATTTGTACCAACTGGATATTAATTTTACAGAGAAAGCAAAAGACCACTGGAGAGATGATACACATTCAATTATCGATGCAGTTCACCGATAACCATGATTGGTACGAGGAAAGCTCCACCTGAATATCAAAACAGTGATGAGGCAACCTGAAGTTCTTCATGGTAACTCAAAGTAATTTCTTATGCATCAAAATCCTCAGAATGGCATTGAAGTTAACCATATAGCTAATACAAAATTAACATTTATTCAAGCACCTATCAAGTATAAGATAACCTATCAAGTTATATCACCTATCAAGTATAAGGTAAGATATAAGTAAATCTTGAGCTTTTCATTTGTGAAAAAAAAGACCATTTGTTTGTACTGGAGTATCATATTAAGGCTTCAAAAATGCATCCAGAATAACTGTAGAAAATTAATATATTTTTTAAAGTCACTTAAAGAAAATTCTAACAAGTTCTGCAGCAATTGCTTAGTCATGATTTGTCAAGGTAAAAATAACATGAAACATGGTGATGTTGTAATACAAATTACCATTCCATTCTTTTTCCTGCCCTCATGTTAGTTTCCTAAATTAGTTTTAAATTTTACTTTAAAGTTTGAGTAACTACACACACCGCATTATCTGGACAGGTGAACTCATAACAGGACAGCAACCTGGATTCAAGGAGTTATTTTTCATGTATTTTTAGAAATTAGAGATTGATTGATTAGAGATTCAGAAATTTAGAGATTGCAAAACAAGCAAAATATTTAGTATGCAGTAAGTGAATTTTAAGACTATGATAATCAGTAACATAAGGAAATTGAGAATTTAAAGAAACAGTAAATTCATTAATATTCACTCATTGATACAACAGAACAACACTTAAGAACTACGTAAAGTCTTCTGGAATCTGATTTGCTTTATATACTGAAAATGTTAAGGTAAGGCTTTAAATACGTCTCCTTTACATGAAGAACATACCGGTTGCTGTCCCTGTTGTGCCTGTGAAGCCGCTTGCTGATTTGCTGTGGTATTTGCTGCTGCAGCTTGCTGCTGAAATAAATTGGCTGGATACACCCCCCATGGAACACCGTAATACTGAGGTGGAACCACAGCAGGACCTAAAAACAGAAAAAGTGATTATTCCATCTGTTGCAGCCAATTAAAATAATTATTTGTATTGTTTGTAGCATCTCTCAATCTATCCTCTAAATGTCAAAACAGAAATCAGTATTCAGAAATAAATGATTTCCTATATTAGCCAAAACGATATATTAACACAAATGGGTTAATTTAAAGGACTGATATGAAACCATAACTTCTACATGAAAAATAACCTTGTGAGACTCAGGTGATAAAAGGAAAAACTCAGTAATAAAAGCTTAATCAAAGAACACTCAAAATCAGTTTCCATGGTTGGAAAAAGGACATCACAGAATGAACCAAATTCATCCCCCCAGCAGTGATTTACTGAGACTTCGGCCATCTTTTATTCCTCCTTTCTCTGTAATTCCTTCATGTGTAAACATAACTATTGCCTCTGCCTCCCTGCTGACCACATCAGACACTTCAGTGTTCGCTTAATGTTGCACGCTTACCTTTCAACCTACTGATAAATAGAACCCAAAGAAGAATGAACTTTTTATACCATTGTGGTGTACTCAACTGAAATATACATAATACATTGTGAAACCACCAACTGGAGATCTAGTATTTTTCAAAATGTTAGACTCAGGTCTGAGCACTAAGCTGGGACTTGAATACTCGGTAGCGTTGTTTCACAGCAGTATCAACTTTAAATAGATTTTCCTGGGCTTGGAGCTTATCTGTTGTCTGGGCCTCTTTAGCACACTGGAGACCCACTTTATTCTCATGCCCACTGGGAATGAGAAAACCTGGAATTAGAAAACTAATCCACTGAGTAAAAATATACAAGGAAATGCTAGCTGTCTCATCTTCTGCAAATAAGACATTGTATTAATCTCAGATACAACCTTATTAATGATAAACTTTTTTAGAACAGAAGAAACCTAATTGTTGCATACAGAACTCCAGAGGAAAGAAATGTTCAGAATGCATATATAACATGAACTGAACCTCTTTACAGAGTGAAAAATTTCAAAACTGCAAATATTTCCCTTCAAGTCCCTCCTTCCTAGAAATACATTTACAAAGAATAAACAGGGTGGATTTCAGCTTTTTTTTTTTTTTTTTTTTTTTTAAATTTCATTCAGTAAAATTATCAAGATAAACACTAGGAAGTGTTCAGTTACCTGCTAGGGTGGCTGCTGCAGCTAATCCAGCTGCAGTGTATGGGTCAGTACCTGGAGGAGCAGCACTGATAATGTATGGGTTTGGCACAAAAGCAGCTGGAGCCAAGCCTGCTGAGAATACGCCTGCTACAGTAATAAACAGAGTTTAATTATAGCTAACATACTTAGCAAGCATTAGCATACTCAAACCAAACACATCACAAAGCATATCTGTTAAAATCAGAACTGCTTATACTTTGGAAGTTTGTAAGAGCAGATACAGTATCATAAAAATCAATGCTTCTTTCTCTTCTCACCAGTCCTTCCTTGCTGTTTCCAAAGCCTCACAGCTTTGTGTTGCTCATCTACAGACTCCACAGAAATTTATGTCATATGTATCTATCCACCCTTATACCGAAAGGATTATTCCAAGTGGAATTTACCTTACCCAACTTTAACCACCTAAATGTTGCACTAGTCTTACAACTAAATCTGTATGAGACAAATCATCTGGTATCTTAGGGGCATCAGACAGATAACAAATCACCTGCTAGATACACAAATCTCATTTCATTGACAGCAGGGAAAAAAAACGACAATCAGATATTTAAAAACCAGATATCTGATTTAAACTATCCAGTTAGGAAATGCTAACCTTACTTTCACAAGCATCTAAATTTGAGGTAAGGACTGTAATGGAAGGCAACAACTGAAGAATCAAGCAAAGCACTGCTACCAGAAGAGTTTTCCTCTTCAGTCAGGTTCATACACTTTCTCCAACGATGAGGCAGCAACTAGTCAAGCAGGCACAACACATCAAACTATGTTCCTCCTTCCAAACAGGAGGCTTGCCACTAAATTTCTGTTAATGTCCGTTATCAGATGATGCTGCATTTGAAAGAGGAAGGATACAGCTGAACGCTCAGTCGGTACTTTTTACGAAGGGGCATCTTTGCAGTTTCAAAGTCAAAGCAAGGCATGAGACAGGACTTGTGGTCTCACACAAATGTCTCAACCTGCCATGCTTCCAACTCCAAGACTGTACGAGTCAGCTGGATAATGCTGAAGAGCTGCCACTTTTAAACCCCAGCTGCAGGCTGCTGATCCCTGCCTAAATCTGCCCAACCTGACACGATCTAGTTCAACAAGCTGGGGGAAACTGAACCATCACCGTATCACAGGAGAACAAAAGACATTACTTTGGAGATACTGCTTCCTCATTCTTTCTGCCCTTCTGATACCGAGAACCCTTTTCCCCCTTGCAGCTACTGCACAAATGCATACACCTCAGCAGCCTAGCTGTGGAGAGTAGGAAGGGCAGGAATGTTTAAATCTGCCCTACCGTGTCAGAATTCGAGGAGCTCCCTTCCTTAAATGAGGAATTGCTTCCCTGTATGTGCCAACCTCACCTGCTTCTCCCTCCCCAAATGCACATCTTTGCCATAGTGGCTGATAAAACCAATGCTGCTGCCACTGAAACAGAACCTCCTTGTTGAGTTGCTAGTGGGCTTCATGTAAGAACTTTACACATTTGATTCATTCACTGAATTACTTTAAAAGACAGTAAAAATTCTTGCTAAAGAATAATTCCAGAAACAAAGAGGTATTGTTTGATACCATTAATAAGGAAGGAAGAATTAGTCAACACAAACACTAAAAGTTTGGTTTCCAAATTCTAGTATACAATGGTTTTAACTGGACTATCAAAAATATTGAACTATGCTGTTTCTATCACTACTGATAGGAGAAAAGTAGAAAAGTGTTTTTTTTTTTTTTTTAACTTTTTATCCCATCAAAACTCAACTATTGTGCTACACAAGCAAAAGTAACTTTCATTTCTTTACATACAACGGTTCAAAGTAAAAAATTTACACAAAAGAATAAATCAGAAAACAACATTTTTTAAGTGCAGGACAGGTCTTATGCAGTCATTCTGGGCAGTTTTCAGGAGAACCACTAAAATGAGCCAACTGATCAGTATCTAAATTGGAATAAAGCAGATGAAACAAAGGAGTATACCAGAGCAACACACAAACATTTGCCACAGACACCTGCTGCACTTTACAAAAAAACCTCACCTATGTGTGGCTGCTGAGCTGCAGCCAGTGCGTATTGCTGCTGCTGGGCTGCTGTTAACTGTTGAACAGTCAGAGCATTAGTCCTCTGGAAAAGCTATTAATAAAAAAAAACAAAGAAAAAAAAGAAAATGAAGCATTTCAGTTTTCAAAAGTCAGGGCTTTATTTTATTGGGATTTACTTACCAAAAAAAAAAAAAAAAAAAAGATTTTAATTCGAGCTTCTACCCTAAGAAGTTACTTAATTGGAAAATTATGCACCAAAATCCTTCCAGACTAAATATGTATTTATTCTCCTTTAACTACATCACCGACATTTAATAAAACAAAATACATGACATGTTAATCAAAGAGGACAATGCATAACTTAAAGGACCAATCTGGCGTCTTTTCAAGTCCAGTACTAACCTGCTGCTGAGAATTGTAGTCAAAAAGTCCTACAGTAGCTCCTGAAGAGTCCATTTGTACCTGATTGCCAGGATAGTCAAATTGTAGAGAATCAAGACCAACTTGTTCCATGGCATCTAGATTCTGATTTTCTGGATTTGAAAATTCTTCTACCAGAGGCTTGTGGGCTGCAGGATTGGGAAGTGGACCTAATCCTTCTGTGGTGCTAGGATTGGGACCCAAGCGTTCAGCTACTTCTGTTGGGGAGGCTTGTCGACTTCCAGGGGTGCGACTGTTTAGAAGAAATTCAGGATAGACTCTTATGGTCTTAAATAACACTATCTGTTGACAGAGTACAGTATTTCTACTTTAAAGGGATCTCTGAACTCAGAGATGTTACAAAGGAAAATAAGAGACTGATTTTAACCAGCATGCACTGATGGCTCAAGATAAAGGACACATTTCATTTCAAAGCATAATTCCTTTTTCTTTTTCTTTTTTTTATTCTTTTAAACTTTAGAATATACATCTCTCTAAATCACTGTAAGAAGACCAACAAACTAATCTTTGAGGCTATTTACAGTGAAGTGGAGTGAACTACAATAATCTGTAACTTTTGGGGTGGCTCTTTTCTGCATTTTGGGAGTGACAGAATTACTATAAACCATATTGAAGAGAAATAATTAAAAAATAAATAAAAGGACATGGCTAAGTGGATCTCATGTCAAAGGAGAGAAAGCAACAATAAAACTTGAGCCAGAAAGGACAAACATACAATATAGCAAGCATCCTTCACATCTCAAAAGCAAACAATACATTTTTCACCTCTAAGTAAAACAGAATAGCAACTCCCTCATTTAGCATTTGACTAAAACATTTCATTTCCTACACAAGTTATTTAATAGACCACACCAGATGACTGCTCAGGAAAAAAAGTGTTCCTAATATAACCCCATCAATTCCATCTCAACTTCCCTAAGAATAAACAGCCCATTGTTCTGGAGGAAAATCTTTAGGATGGAGCAAAAATGCGGGCATTCAATTTATTTTGACAGTAAGTCAAAAAGAAGCTGCATAATATATATATGTAAATGTGTGTGTGTGCGTGCGCATAGCTGGAAATTGTTTACTATGTCAAAATCCTGAAGTTCAGCTTTCCAAACGTGAAGAGCTGGGGGTGACTGTCTTGAGATTTAGACAGCTACACTTGTGTATCTATAGGTGTACTAGTGTTTAAAATCCCATTATGGGGGTGAAAATTTAGTTAGTACCGTTGACAGAGCCTAGACAGCAACTCAACTGACCAGTCACTAGGAATTTCCTTTAGGGTGAAAGCTGAATCATCCTCACATCTCCACAGCTGTATTGACTGCATCTCCTCTGACTACAGCAGAATCTCCCAGTGCACCTAAAAACACCTGCACGCAAACACCTGAACTGAGATGTCAACAGATTCACATCCTGAACAGATTCCCAACCCTGTATTTGGTTAAATTTAAGGTACCTTAATTTGGACTGGTATCTTACCTTCTGTGTCATCCGACATTGTTTAGACTAGCCTTTTTTTATTGACAAAAATTTAAAGTCAATTACCAGGAGCGACTTGTGTGAGAGAGTCTATAATCCCTTAACAGCTTTAGTTGTGTTGGCTGAGCACTGTAATTACATGTATCTATCGTTTCTCAGGAAACACACAAATTCCAGTCAAGACTGCTTTATTTGTGAAGACTGGGTTCATAACCACAAAAAGCGATCTTGCAGGATTAAATTAATAATAAATCTATTCCAACAGTACACTGCTGGACAACTAATTCTAAGATAGAGGCACAGCCCTTGCACTACCCGTTCTCCTCCCTCTTCAGGGCTCCAAAACTGAAGCCCCTCTTCCTTACCAAAGCATAAGATTAATGCAAAGAAATCTGCTGGTATTTATGCGTTTGCTAATACCAACTCTAAAGGCTGTTTAACTAGAAAGCAGTTTTTTAGCGAGTTCAGCCAACAGTACTGTGTGATTTACTACTTTGAACAAAATACTTCAGGATAAAGCACAGTTACACTATTTTTTTTTGTCATAGGTTGTTTGTTACATTCAATCATCTACAACATACTGGCTATCATCTCAGTATCCTAGCTAGCAACTGTATTTTGCTCAATGAATAAAACTGAGTTTGAAGCCATTTAACATTCCTTATTCTTCCCAAGTGACATACAGTATCAAAAAAGTGAAGAACAAAAGCAAAAGAGGCAGTTATTTCCATACGTATTTTAGTTTAAAAAAATGCTGTAAGTACAATAAATATACAAGGAGGAAGACAGGACAAAGTTTCTTTGTTAATACTTATGTCTACTTAGTATAGGATGCTCCTAATAATGGTGCTGTTCTGTTGCTATAGTTAAAGTTGTGTCAATACTTCAATTATAAACCCCTGTTTGGAGGGCTTTATACCATCACTTCATACGGTCCATTTAAATGAGATGTCCTTATGTTTTGAGAGGTTTATTGGCTTTGGTTGCTTTTTTGCACTACTTTTTAGTAATTTCCCTCTTTAAATAATACAAAAGGTACTTTGCAAGCAAGTATTTTAAAACTGGAGTAGATTCTGGAAAAGAAAAGGACAAAATTTATTCTGCATTTGCTACTCACAATATTGAAAATAACTTTGTTTATTTCACATATTGCAGAACGCATCTGCAAGGAGGTAATTAGTTTGAGCTCTCTAATATGGTTGATATCATATACTTTTCAACATGTCCTGAAAAATAGGTCTGAAGAGTCCCTCCTTAGCCTCACGTAATTACATTTTTTTTTTTTTTAAGGATAGGAAATACTTACTTATGGGATTCAAACATGCATTTTAATATACTTGTTCAATTATAAACTAATGAAACCACAACTATTCGGTCGTTCATCGCATTAATAAGAATTTATGAGCAGCACTCTAGTTTTCTAATCCTGCTAACTCTTCCGTATGACAGTTATAAATGCACCAGTCATTTAAAAATAAAGATTAGTCCTTTAAAAACACCCAATTTAAAATGCATTTTAGTATTATGAAAAAAAAAAACAGGCTGGCTGTGCTGTCATATAGGAGTTCATACGTCAAAAACCTCGAGCTTGCTCCATTTTGTTTCCTAAGAAAGTAATTAAACCATAACACCATTCTATATTGCAAACAGATAACATTTAGCTGCGTGAATAGGGAAATACATTGTTTCTCCTTAGCCAAATAAATGGTTTCTACAAAAACTTTTGTGGGGAAATAGTTGTGTTAGACTGTGTTATCCACCAGCAAAATTAGAAGACAAAGTAAAATTATGTAGGACTATCTCTCTACAGCAACACTCAGATGCAAAAGTTATAAAGTATTAAAAAGAAGCAGAGAGAGAAAGGAATTTACACTGCAATTAAAAGGGTGAAAGCTTTCATCCCTCTTTAATTCACCACATTGCGAAGGTACTCATTTACTTTGAAGAAATACTTTACTAAGATGAACCTGTCTCCTGAGAAGTGATACACACACTAATGACATCCTAAGAAACATGTGGCACAGTGGGAAAGGGAGGACGTGAGGTAGCAGCAAGAATCAATCTGCAGCTGGATAATGTTTAAAGCTGACACACAAACCAGAACTGTAATAATGCCTTAAGAGACATGCTCGTCTTCTCAAGAAACAGTTAAAAGCTTACTTAAAATCTTTGCAATCGGCATCCATTCCATTTGGCAAACCTCTGCCATTTATTTTAGTAACATCCTCATCATCTCCTTGTTTAAGATCTCTGTTTTTGTCCTCCTCAAATGGAGAAGCCTTGCCTTTCTGATCTCCTTTCTCAGGTCCATCTGTTTCAGCATCTCTAGTGCCCTGAGGAAAAAGAATCTGTTTGATTCTGAGTATTTAACAGAACACAATAGGAGCACCACAAGGTGACCTAATTCTACACTACAGTGCACGTAAACAATACAAACAGTTTGCTTTCAATGAAATTGCATTTGGTGGGTAACTTGGTCATCAAGTTTCAACCACATGCAATTAATAACTGCCAGAACGTGAAAAGGAATGCCAAGATTTATAATGGAAGAGCTAACTCAACCTTAACTATAGCGGTGCTGTTAAAGCAGTAACACCTCAAATTAAATAAACTTTATTTTATAAAGTTAAAACATCCAGTACATAAAACCCCCTTACTGAAACATAAAACAGGAAGATCTACAATAAAGCCCATTACAGACTTTAAATTAAGTGATTTGTGATCTTTTTTCCTACCTTTATTTAAAGGTATTAGGAAAGTACTGTTTAAGACAGCTATTTAGTCAAGATTCCCAAACCACTTCCCTCTGACCTCTTCTGCCCCCTCCAAGCAAGGAAGAAAGGCAGATAGCAACTACACACTTCCTTCTAAAGAGAAGAGATAAAAAAATGGACAAATTAGCTAGAAAATATAACCACGTAAATCAGTAAGACTATAGTAGATAACTATGCAAGCTTAACACACTATATTACTTACAAAAGCTCCTTTCCTAAACCGGGAATCCAATTTATCAGCTGGAGAGGAACTTAACACATATTCTACCATGCTCACTCCAAGGCCACCACTTTCTGATCGTGGAGACAATACAGCATTTACTTCACTGTTTCCATGAAAACCCTGTCCAGGCTTTCTCTGTACCATAATAGGCTGGGACATAGAATGGTCTGTTAAAAATAAATAAAATAATCACAATTGTACTTTTTGAATACAGCTTGTAGTATTTTTGCATTTCGTTACAGATGAGAAATGAAACAGGACAAAAATTAAATTACATAAAAAATTCCAAATCCCACTTTCAAAAAGTGTTTTTAGCACACAACCACCAGTGCTAGACAGATTTTTACAATTAAAATGAAAGGAAAAACAAATTTAACGCACATCTAGCATTTAGTGTACTATATACTTTGAAGTAACATTTACTAAACATGATTGATTTTTCAATATATCTATATGTATCACTTACGAGGAGTTCCCCATGCAGTCTCTCTCCACTCATCACCAAGGAATATCCCTTTTTGTCCATCTTTTGCTGAATCATCAGGTTCCCAAAACTTTTTGGCAGGTAAAAGCTGTTTAAAAAGAGAAAATTGTTTTATTAAAAATATGCTCATAAATAGATAAAAAATAACAATACAACTAAGAGGACAGGCAATTTGTTTTAGAGGTGCCAATACCAAAGTAAGCTTTACATAAGGAAGCATGCACAGCCAAGGAATAATGAAAAAAAGGCTTAAAAAGTCGCGTTGTTACTGAAGCTGATGCTGCATAAAAAAACTGCTCCGATGACCCCAACAACACTGATTCTGAAGCTATGAGGAAATACAGAAGCAGCTCTGATAAAAAGCTAATGAAATTAATCCCTGCGTTAAACAAAGTCAATCCTTTCAGAAACTTTAACATAATACCGCTTCTCTTCATTTTGGCTCAGAAGCTTGGCCTTTAACTAACACAGGATGATAACCAGAAACAGAAGCAGTTCATTATAAAGTTCTGCTCACTTACAAATGCATCCTGTTCCAAATGTTAGAAAGCAACTAACCCACATTGTGACAAATCAGCTGCTTTAGAGCATATGGATCTGCTGGTTACAAATCGTTGACCATCAAATTTGAAGTTCCACATACCAGCCATTTCACTTAGCTGTATGATTTTTTTCATTACTACTTCTAAAGGAAAGTTTCAAGTTAGATCAGTGTCAGAATCATCTCTTGTACTGTCTTCAGGAACAGAAGGCTTCGTGCAACATGACAGAAGTACCACACAAACAATAATCTCTCCCATTACTTAACCGATGGAAAAAAAATCATTCAACTTCTCAGCTGCTTAATATGAGCCTTGATGGAACTACTAACGAGACTTTTTTTTCTTAATCTAGCTTTGAAAGAGTTCATGAAAATTGCTTAAAGAAGAGGATAAGACTGCCATTAGAAGGCGACAAATATTAATAATGAAACAACAGAGGTGAAGGGAGCTCCTCTCCAGTAACTTAAGGATTGCTGATTGATATTTCCTGTGTTTCCCAGAACTCGCGCCAGAAAAATATTTTGATTAGCTAAACTACATATTGAAATCCCTGTGTTCCTTACATAAAAAAATCAGTAACACAGGAGGACTGGGGAGTAGAGGAAGATAAACAGCCAAAGCTCAACAAAACTATTTATGGGACAGTACTATGCCTGCAAGAGTTACGTAGTTATTGCAGTTCCAATGCCCCCTTTCTCAATACATGGGAGAACCACCACCAGGTGTCCACCAAACATACTTTGGGAGCACCAGGATATTAAGTTTACCACAAATGTAAGAACTGGATGAAGCTAGCCATCAGAGGATTTAGAAACAGATTCATGGAATCTTAAAACTACAATTCAACTAAAAAGCAAGAGATTATAAATTTCAGATCAACCTAGACAATCTATTAATCCTTTTCTGCTTTATGTTGTAATTTTGTATCAAGTCTGCAATACCACTATTTTTTCATTTTGTAATATAGTGTTAGAACAGAAAGCAAGCATTTCATGACATCTGTGAAACGTCACTTTTGAGAGAGGGAAAGAGAACCACATTTTATATTAAATGCAATCCAACAGAAGTTCAAAGATACTTCCAGCTGAGATAAGAGCTGCAAGAAATACAAAAGTGAAGGTCAGAACAAAACAGATCAAGCAATATCTTAGGTGTCATAAAATTACCATGCACCTTCCAGTATAAAATCCGAGCGTTGTTTTTAAAATTCCACTATCAGACAGGTGTTCAGACAGAACAATGGCAAAGAGTAAGCAAATTTAAGCAGAACACACTGCAATATTGGTTTTGATTTCAAAACTCATTTGCAGAATTTCTGTCCGAGGAAGAAACTGTCTACTGATAAAAAGCTGCAATAATTACCACTAGCAACAGGTTGTTTTTTTTTGGAGGGGGTTATGTGTGCAAGCATTTTTTCTTCTGTTTTAAACTGCATACTCAAGTTCCAAAGATACACTCAACTTCCTATGGTCTTATCTATTCCAGTACACAAAGAAAATCTTCAACTCAAAACATAATGCATCATTTATACCTCAAGAGGCTAAATTTAAGATCAAACAGATTTACAGAGAAATTTTTGGTTACATTTTACACCAAGAAGTTCCTCAAATATCTAAATAAATGGCATTTTTTTAAAGATTAAGAATTTACATCTTCCTGAGGGCCAGTGATCTGTGGTGTTTTTTTTTTTTTTCTGGAGAGATGATGGGTGTGGCATATACTATACTCTTTTTAAAAGGATTTTTTAGCTACCGGATTGTCATATAAACGAGCAGCCCTAGCAGCTGTCAACTATCTCATTGTGGAACTCAAAATATAGCACTTTTTTTTTTTTTTAAAAACAGTGTGTTCCTCTTTAACAGGCAAGAAAAAAAAATCATTTGATTAGTTCCATACAAAGAGATATTCAAAAGCAAGCCATCATAAATTAATATAAAAAGTAACTATAAACATCTTGCTTTACCCTTTGATATGCCTTTTGCTCAGTATTTCCTGCATTTAATCCAGCAAGTTGCAGTTGAAGAGAAACTTTACAAAAATACATCAATTCCTAATTCAAAATAATGGAAAAAGATTGCCGTATTTCTTACTAAGCTCTTCCAACAGTACACTAAAAGTGTCTTTTTCAGTATCGGCACTGATCCCTGTTATGTCTCTGCTAGATGAAAAGCCCTTTTCTATGCATAGATGATAACCAATTATGCTAAAGCTGCCTCTTAACCAGCTCGGATAAGAAACTGCACAGTCTCAATTACCGGGTCTTAAATTAAGGACCTTTTTTTTCCAGGATAAAAAGTTATTCCTACATAGCTTTCTACAATTTCTCCAAATGAAGTTTTGAGTCCAGAAATGGATACATTGTCCCTAAAACAAAATTTATGTACACTTTGATCCTCTCATTTGCTGTAAGAATAGATGTTACCAACTAAAATTATTTTATATTTTGACAATTAATTTCATGTATGCCTGTATTAGGTCAGACGAAGGGTCCTGAAGCGCAGTATGCCAGCCCTGAAATAGCAAACAGCAGATGCCTAGAGAAGAGAAATAGCAACACGTGTCAGTATTTCTTCAGAATATCATCGTGACCTTGAGGGTCATGATAGCTTTTGAGAGCTGGAGCCAGAAGCAGCATCTGTGTTTAACACAACTAAAATTTCAGGAGACCTTTTCAGAAAGATGCCTGCAAAACAGCAGATCTCTTGCTAATAGAACTTTAGTCTGCTTCTTTACAGCATAAATTAGCAGAGAATTGCAAGACAGAAAGAGACCAAGGGCTATGAAACAGTACAGCTGGCTGGTGTTATGCAGTCCTATTCCTGATACTGTCTCACACCAGGCTCTATCTGAATCCAGCTCAAACGGATACCTTAACAGGAGGTCTTCCAGTATGTATTATTTCCAGAATATTTTCTGGTACAATGAAAACAGATTCTGTACTGTATTCCTTTTAGCACATGGAAGAGAGACTTGCTTGAGGATTCACATACAGTCTTAATTTCAGTAATGATGTGAAAAGCCCTAACAGGCTCTAAATGTCCGGAAGTACTGAATCCCAGTGGGAAAAAAAAAAGACAAGAATAAGAATTATGAACAAGAAACTAATTTCAGTTCAGAGAAAAATCTATCTAGAGAGAAAAATTAAGATGGAAAACTTCCCAACAGCTAGAAGCAGATGACTTGAGATGACCTCCCTTTCAAACCTTCTGAAGTAGGCAGAAGAAAGCACAGAAGAATGTACAACTACCAGTTCTAGTTTACACAGGTATTTATGAGGGTATTTTCTCTAATATTTTGGAAGGCTATAAAAATAACTCAAAAGAAGGTCAGAACAGCCTGGAATAGGTTCCATGAACTAATCCATTGTTGTGCAATACATTAAAAAAATTACTAAGTCAACCCACCTATGTGAACACCTGTATCAAATCAAGATACCTGAAGACACTAGCGAAATGAAAGGTGTAATAGCCTAGTAAGTGCAGGGTCACAACATAGTACCAACTTCTGATACTAGATTACTGTACCAGAACTGCTTTTTTCTTAAAATTAATCTTCATAGTTCTGCAGAATACATTAGATGCTTCATTCAAGTCAGAAAAATCAAGTAAGAACAGCAACATGTGTCAGCCAAGTGTTCAGCAACTAGAACGTCACATTTGTTTTTTGTCAGTAAGTTATGGTTTCCCTTAAGCATATAGTCCTATAATTATTTTAAAAAATTAAGCAGAAATATTGTCACCGGTTCAATTCTCAAAAAGCTTTATCTAATATCCAGCAAAACAAATGGATCAGTACTTGAAATCTTTGTTCAACATGAATTTACTTCATTATCATGTCCTGTCATGGCAAGTAACCCTAATGCCTGGTGATTACTTTTTAAACAGTTCAGGTCCTTCAAAAGCAGTTCCCTAAGTCATCCTCTGTGATCTTCACAACTTTTTCAAAAGTACATTGACAAAAAATAAACAAAAGGAACCAATCAAAAACTCCTTCTCCCCGCCCATCTAGATTAAAATCTTCTTTTCAGAAGTAATTAACAGCAAAGGCACAGTAAATTACCACACATTTCTGCTAGGTTGTGCCAGTATCTCTTTTCCTGGAGCCAAACCCCACTGCAGATCCTAGCCTCCTTGGCTTGTCAGAGCTATCAACTGTTTTGCTTGTTTAGACAGAGTGATAATTAAAACGTGCCTCATTTCACAGAATTGCACAAGGTTTCAAGGAAATTACACTGTCACTTCCCCAAGAGCATCAGTCATCTGGTAAGACTGCCATAGTGACACAGCAGCCCCAGTCACCAAGCATCCCGGTGTTCTTGCAAGCCACCGAGTTTATCTTCACCTTAGGAGAGAGATCTTCAGTGGCCTGAAAAATCAGTTTGGTCTTAAGAGAACCTCTTTACTCCATTTGGTATAATTTATGACTTCTTAAATTGTATCAAAATTTCCAAACCACCACCTGCGTTTTCAGCCCTCAGTAATTACCTCTCCCATTCCCCGAGATTCTAGGGCAAGAGCTTGAAACTCATGATTCATCTCATCCACAGATCGAACCTGTAGGAGGGAAAAAAAAGAGCGATTCATTACACAGTCCAATATATTTCCAAGTTTAGTTTGCAATACTCCATGTTTTTAACAATTGAGAGTACACAAAATTGCTACTCAATCTAGGTCGAACGTGAGTTTAGATTTCACGAATGGACACGGTTAATGACCAATTTAATGAATCATGTTAATAACATGCAAGAAATTCCATGGAAAAGTTTAAAACCTATAAACTTCATATATCCAGATGGAGATCACTCGCCATGGAAACAATGACCAATACTGTATTTGCAATAAATACAAAAAAGGGAAATTGAAGATCTGAACACAGAATATACTTCGGAAAGAGATGACTGGTTGCACACAATGTTACTGAGTACACTTAGCAGCAAACGAAGAAAAGCTCACAAGACAGGCCACAAAAGCTACCAGGAACGTGTTGCTATTACATCTAGTAACTGACTGCATGAATGACTGCATTATCACAACTTCTCTCGCCTTCTTCCAGGAAATAACACTCTTCTATGTGTGTGGGGCAAGGGGGAGTTGGATTTTTCATTTTATTTATTTTTTAAATACAGAAGGTATATTGCAAATGCAAGAGTTGCTGGTGCAAAAAGCAGCCTCCTTTTCCATGGCATGCAGATGCAATGCACTACGTGCACTCTATCCCGAGAAAATTGCTTCCACAAGGAATTTCAAAGCCATGAAAAGTTTAGAAAAAACAAATTAAGGGAATTTAAGAGCTGTTTCTCCTCTTCCCTTCTTTCTCAACAGTGAGATGTAGCAGGGTAAAATAAAGAAAACAAATTCTTCAAGTGTAACGAAAAAGGAAAATTGAAGTTTTCCTCCTGATGCCAGTCTCTCCTGAGACTGTCACTACCTTGACCTTTTCCCTGGAGATGCCAACATTTAAGTCAGCATGGGTTGATTTTACTCTTTTAAATACTGAGAGCAGATTGCCATGTATCTTTAAAAAAAGCTAAACACATTTTTCAAATTAATTAAAAATTAGGTTATTTGTAATTATGTGCAACAAGCTCTTCATTAGCTCAGAGGGATAATCAAATCTTTGTGCATGCACATGGAAAATTTAGCTGTAGAAGAACAGGATTTTTTTAAAAAGAAAAACTGGAAATTCAAGTTTTGAAGAACTTCTGCATTTGCCTATTACAATTTCGGAAAACAGAATTTCTACAGGTGGCTGAGAGAATTGAGTATCTTACCACAAGCCATTCCCCCAGATGAAGTCACGTACTTCACTTTCAATTACAATTCAACAGTACATTAGGTACTTCTGTCTCAAAATATGTGGTTTTGGTGTAACGGTACCTCTAAAAAGAATTTATAGCTAATGCTTGCCATGTTTACCATAAATGCTACCCAAATAATCACTGTTCAATTAAAAAAAACCATCCGAGCTTGAAAGTTGTCTTTTTTGCACAACAAGACCTAACAGCAAATACCTATTTTTCCACAACCCAACAAAAACATGGCCCCACACACTTCCAAATCCCTAAGAAAAGACAACCCAAGGATCAGGGTAACAGCACAGCTAACTCTTTTTTCCTGCCGAGTTTGAAGTCAACTTTAAGAAACTGAAGATTCCTGAAACTGTGAATAAACCGCAGCACACTGAACTTTCGTTCTGTCCACTCGCTCCTTCCTTACAAAGAAGGAATTTAAGTTAGTGTTATCCATTGCTACCAGCAGCAAGAAAAATAATAGTCCTATTCCTGTAGTAAAGAGGGTCTCAATTTCGTTTCCCATCAAAGAGAGCAGCCCACAAAATAGCGTCCCACATCACCAACAGAGGTTTCACGGAGCAGCTCGCAGACTGGCGAAAATACAGGCAGTGCTGATATCTTCAGATGAGCTTTCGGCAGCGCTAGCCCCATCTCCACAACTGCAGAAGAAAGCGCCTGGAACGCCGGCAAGCCAGCTGGAGGTGCCACGCACACAGACGTGCCCTCTCCCCAGAGGAGAGGCGTTGGTTAGGACCATCCGCATCACCAGGAAGTTTTAATTATGCTTTCTCTAATTCAATGCCAACGTTCACCTACTTCATATGCTCTAGAAATATGCATTTTTAATAGGTACGTTTCTTTTTCAGAAAATATCGTTTTACCTTAAGAAAATCAGAACATTAACAAGTGTTAGAGAAAGCTTTTGTTGTTACCTGGCATAATTCATAAATCAAAAAAAAAAGGCCTTTGAACTTTTTTTTTTTTTTTTTGCTTTAATTAACAAACATACTCAACATTTACAAATCTGGTTGGTTACATCTTTCTTCTTGTTGCCTTCTCCCCCACAGAAGACTGCTCTTTCTCCATTTGCCACCTGCCTGCTTTTGGAACTAGTTGCTAGATCTAATCTTAGTTTTCAGGAGTCGAAAGCTAATAAATACTTCCTACTACAAGAAGCTCGTTCCACACTGCTGATACACATCAGATCATAACGCAGGACCCGCTAAATTACACACAAATGGATACTACACACCAAAAAAACAAAAAACAAAAAACCCTTTAGGTATAACAATTCTCACACACTGCCGTTAAAAGGCTCGATCAGAATTTTGTATTGGTATGTCAAAGGGGGAAAAGTTCATGGATCCTCTCAAACTGTTTTTTCCACTTCCACCGAAACTAGATACAACATACCAGCGTACGTTAGTCCATTATTCATCACAGTATTAAGCATGAGGTTTTAACGCTGAGTCCAAAAAATCGTTATTTTTTAAATATAGACTCCTTCTTTCTTGAATTTACACTCCCTCTCTCCCTTATCTCTAAAACATACAAACTAATTTCTTTTTAATCTAAACGTCTATGCAAAAACCTTCCTCTTCTCTGCCAAAACTCCCAGGGCAGGTATCTCACTTCTGCTGGTTCGCTCCTGCCTCACACTATGTCCCCCAGACAATCCTCAAGCCTGAATGCTGCAACATTCAACCACCGAACGGAGCTGATGCTAGAGGTAAAAAGGTCTAGGAAGCTCCTGGTGAATGGGACGGTTCCTCCATTCTTCCCGACAGCTTTTGCCACTTCCCTTGCAACGAACCTGGCAGTCATGAATAAAGGGTTTAACCTTTGTTTCAGAAGGTTTTTTCCCTTCTTTTTCTGCGCACGAGGATTTCAGCAGATCAGCCCGCTGACCACAGCTGCGTGACCGCTGGATTTGACTCGGGAAAGCAACAAGGAGAAACTGCTCCGGAGCGAGGTGGAGCCGAGCACCTGCTTCACCAGGTGGAGCAGCAGGTAACCTGAACCGCGTCCTTACTGAACCCAGGGTGGCATTCAGGAGCCAGACTGCCGACCGCACAGCCGTCTAGAATTACCACAAGAAACACTGCTTAAAGTAATTTCCATTTCTGGAATGTAGGCACCTGAATCCCAAGAGGGAGGTGCTCTCTCCAACAATCCTGAATCCTGCTAGGAATAAGCTCCTAAGCATTTTCCGTGATGAAACAAGCAAGATGAGCCCTTCCTAAAAAAAAAAAAATGGAGAAAAATAACAAAAACAAAACTAAAAGCGAAATAAGAGAGAGAGGATTTCATTTTATACATCAGAAGTGGGTAAACAAGCTGACCGGGAAGTCCATAAGCCACATTTTCTGCATGAAGAAGTTCGGAATCTCATCTCTCCCTTCCCAGGTAAATACCCTAACCACCACGACAAAGAACACACCGACGCGTCTTGCAGATGAAGCCGTGGTTCTAGGCAAGAGATTCCACGCACGACACCTGGTGATTACAATACCGCGACTGGAACGAAATGCTGGTCGCACTGCAAATGCTGGAGCCTTTTTCTGTGTTTTGCTGAAAGACTTCAATGCAAAATACCTTTTCAGTAGTTTTCTACAGGGGGTGGCTCTTCCACAGCTTTCCTCTTCTTATACATGATATATTCTTATGGCAGAGACTTCACTTTATTAGCAAATTAAACTAGTTTAAGAACACAGAAATGACGGTATCTTGAAACACAGTACGTAGCAATTCTGCCAGCCCTCCAATTAAACACTTACTTTAAAATAAAAAATTAAGTCTTCATCTTTAACGCAAGTTTAACACAGTTAAACACTGTCTTGTACTGTTATGCCAGACACTTGATGAGAAATACAAAAAGCTCATTTAGCATTTCAAATGGGTGGTGGGCTTGAAATGACTAAAGAAAAATAATATTTTTTTAATTGAAATTAAAGCATTAGACAAATCTAGTAGAAATTTGTAACAAAAAAGAATAACGGAAAATCACGCAACAAGCCCATATTGCAAATCCAAAAGGCTCTATTATCAAATACAGTAGTTCAGGGCTGCATGTACAGTTTTCTACTCCAGAATATTTTGCCAAATTTCAGCTTCCTTATTCAGGTTTTGAGGCTAGCCAATCCCATGTCCAGATAACAAAAGTGCTTCAGCAGCTGAATAAGCTACTGCTAGAATCATAAGCAATAATGGAATTATGTTTTGTATATAAGTTAACTACAATCTACTAAGTATTTTGCGTAACGTCTTCAGAAAACAAGGCATTTGTTTGATTAAAATGGCCTTTGGCTAGATGCATCTTCTCATACTTCTTCGAGGCATCAAAGAACTAAAAGCTCGCTTAATACCAAGCTGCCTAATAAGTTTATGTTCCTGAGTTAAGCGTCTACAGGCACGGTGCATTTTGAAAACAGATAACATTTTCTGAGCAACATATATGACAATAATGCAATTGCAGACTTAACTAAATACTCCAAAGTGAATTACAAGACAGCTTAAAGAAGCAGTCCGAGTAAACAATACATTAGGCATTTCTGACAAAACACTTAAGCAACCAATTTCAAGTTCTAACACACATTTCCATGGTTAAAATCTCAAAAGCACAGTATCTTCCCCCAGTATGTGCTTAATTTTTATTGCATTAGTGTCCTGAAAACCAACTCAAAATTTCCACAAGCAAATTAAATAATTCTTTAATCTCAGTATTTTAAGTTTCTGAACTGATACTCAAGAGATCTAGAATTTTACTTTTGCACTACATGACCCTTAACACATTCAGATGCTCTAACAGCAGCAAATTTCCTGGGCCAGTTTAGCTGCCCCAGATCAGTAATCACTGGATGTTACTGTTCCTAAGAGCAGAAGTTTGAGAAGCATTCCTACCAGTGACAGCGAAAAAATGAATCTAAGACTTCAGAGTAGGGTTTCTGTAGCACGTAACAAGAAATACCCTGCAAAAGCACTGTCCAAGCTGCTGAAAAAGGCAAGTCACAAAAGGGTGAGGTGACCACAACAGCTGACACCTGTATACACAACGATAACACAACCATTTGCTTGCTTGCTGTTCTTTCTTGTCCATAGCAGCATCAGGAATCTGGAATCATGCATACTGGAGAAAGGAACCTCCTAGATTCTTACCAACAGCAAATAAAAAAATACCTATGTATCACTACGCTGGATGACATCTCACAAGATGCTGGCAAGGTCAGCAATTACAGATCAGTTTCCCAGTCCCCTACCAACAGAGGGTACAAACCATGTCTAACAGGACACCAGCTCTCATGAAGAGGCAGAGGAAAATGAAGCACATCTTTCCACCTACTTCACTCTATTTGGTGGTTACACTGGCCTAGTGAGATTCGGAAACCTTGGGTTGTTCCGGGCAGTGAAACGAAACATGCTCTACGAAACGTGTAACCCCCACAAACAAGAACTCTTCTGTCATGCAAGAAACTTATCTCTTCCTTGCACAGGCTTTACGCCTCTCTTTCCACCCAACAAGCTCAAGTTTTGCTCAGAGTGGCAGAACTGTCTGGTGCAAGTTTTCCTCAACTCCTGTTAGGTGTCCTCAAGCTCAGGACTTTAACCCCTACAGTCAAATACAGGCAGAACTACCAGCCTGACAAAATAATAATAATTATAAATTCTGGTTTCACAGCTACGTTATTTATAACAGTTACTGTTTGCTCCATTTTAAGTGATATATTCCAATGCACGTAGGAATATACACTAAATAACCTGGCAGATTTCTCAATGAGGTCTTAATTGTGTAAGAAATTATCCACTCAAAAGAGTTTCTAAGGAAGGCACAGAACAGGAATTCAGGGATGACAGATATTACAGAATTTGGTAAAATAAAAATCTAAAGAAAAGGCAGTTGCTAAAATGTTTATGTATAATTTTATCCAACAGCTTACCCAAGGAAAAAAAAATCCCATAAAAACTTGTGCAATGATTGTCTTAGTGAACAGGACATTTATTTTAACTTATTAGAATATTTTCCCATACATTATTCAGCCACTTATTTTATTCTATAAATGAGCCACAAGGAAAGGCAATTCTTCAAAAAAGGGGCTGACTGAACTCTACTCCTTATAGATCAACTGAAGAACTTTCATACACACAAAATTTTCCAGGTTTAATCTTCAACAAGAAATAGTTAAGGTGCAATGCCATCTGGTTTGGTGAGACTCGACCTTCCCCTGCTGCACTGTTAGACATGCATATGTTATCCTGCATCTCTAACTCCACCGCTCCTGCAGAAATATTCCACAAACAAAATGGGAAGCCACTAAATATGTTCAGAAGTTTGAAAACAAAGCTGTGAAACGGAATTTCAGTTGCAGTTGTCTAAACATGCTTATTATTTAATTGGTGCTGATTACTTAATGTATGCACATTACAAACCTATTTTTTCTGATTTTTAAAATCCGCACATTTCTTGTTAAGCTAGTCAAGTAGCATCACCTTTCCATAACACAGCAGTAAGTGATACCAGTGAAGTAACAGGAATGACAGGGAACTCATGAGACATTTCCAACCATTAGTATTTTATTCTATACTGAAAAGCTCTGTCAGTAAGTATTAACACTATCCAGCTACTTCTATTAGGAAGTGTGCCATTAAAATGTTGCATTGCTATTTTAAGACATCAGCCTTCATTACTTCATAATTACCATTTATTCAAAAAATTTATTGAATTAAAAAATAACAAATATTTGAGTGCTCTCTAGGCTATATGCTACAGAACGGCTTAAAATTTGTCTTTTCTAAAAATGAAAACTTTGTATAAAAAAATTATCTACACACAAGCAGGAACTAGGGACAATTTATATCACATACAGAAATAATTAAATATATAACTACATCATTCTAAAAAAGAGACAAGCTTTTATTTATTGTTAACACAATTCATAAAGAATCAGAACAATTAAAATTTTAAAGGCCTAGAATCAAGTAAAAATCTCCCTAAATTAGCCTTCTACATTGCAATTAAGACTTTTTCTTTGCTAATGTATTTTCTTTAGATAGCAAACAGAAAAGTAAATATAATTCAGATACCAGAGAATCGGAAAAAGGAAAAAAAATGGAAAAATAATAAAACAATGTACCCTGAGAAAAAAGACAAAGGTCAGTCATTTCTCCAGCAGGTAAGAGGAAACCAGCAAACACCAAGAGAGTCCGATCTTCTGTATTGGGCTTACGTGGCAAGGGTTTGGTAGCAGGGGGGCTGCAGGGGTGGCCTCTGTGAGCAGAGCCCAGCAGCTGCCCCATGTCAGACAAGAGCCAGCTCCAGCCGGCTCCAGAAGGGACC
>VXAA01001630.1:101667-115805 GCA_013399115.1 Anseranas semipalmata
TCCCCGTTCCCCTGCGCTGCTCGGGGGGAGGAGGTAGAAGAGGGTGGATGGGGGAAGGTGTTTTTAGTTTGCTTGTAGTTTCTCACTGCTCTAGTCTCCTAGTGATAGATAATAAATTACAGTAATATCCCTGTGTCTGTTTTGTCCATGATGGTAATTGGTGAGCAATCTCCCTGTCCTTATCTCAACCCATGAGCTTTTTCTTCACCGTGTTTTCTCCCCCTGTTCTTTTGAGGAGGGGGAGTGAGAGAGCAGCATGGTGGAGCTTCGCAGCCCATCAGGGTGAAACCACCACATCTTCTCAAAGTGAGTGCCAAAGCAAGAGATGAAGAAATGGAACTGCCTAGTTCTTTAGGCAGTGAGTTGAATCAGGCTAATACAAAGAAATTCAGAATTTTAGACTTCTCACTCCACCGTGGAAGCAATGGATACCTACTTGTTTGAAGGACAGCTGCTGATGGAACACACAACTTCTCTGTACCACCAACATAAAAATGCCAGTGAAAAAACAGCATTTCAAATATATCCCAGTCAGCTTTAACATCTAACTTAATTCTTCAAGGCATTACACTCCACATAACATGAAGGACAGCAGAGAAGGTTATGCAGAGAACACTAAAGCATGTTTGTTCCAATGCATTTTAAAATAATTACTATAGGGAAGAGTATGTGTTTTCTACTTTGTGTGCATTCCTTTGCTGTAGACAGATAAAGAAATTGCCGTTATCATTTTTTTCAGCTGTTTTCTAAGGATGTTCTCTTTCGACAACACGCGTATTGAAATTAGCCATAGATTTCTACAATTGCCTAAAAGCTGAAAAAACAGCCAACTATCCAAAAACCTACAAAGAGACTACTTCTAATTCAATAAGCCTCATTTCCAATTCAGTAAGAGCAGCAGCTTATCCTTGGACATTAATATCTCATTAAATGTTGGCCAGCATAGTCCTTCAAAGGAAGTTAAAAAAAAGGCTAAAATAACACCACAGACTTTACACTGATGACAATTAATCTACTGGAAATAAAGTAGGCTATTTAAAATTCAAGTGAAAATAATAAAAGATCTGTAACAAAAATGAGTTCAAAGATTGGCATTAAAACATCTGGTAACAATGGACTAAAAGCCAAATTCTTCAGCTTTTTCACTTAGCGAGCCAAAAATTTAAGCACGCTTGCGTATGAAGGTAGCTATCAGCATGTAAACAGCAGAACTTAAGAGCAGAGAGAAGCAACAACTGTGGGGAAAAAAAAAAAAGACAACCCCCCTAACCAAACTGTGTATTACTAAAATTTTGAATTACCATCTATCAAAATAAAGGAAGAGATATTATGTGTTATGTGCTACCTCCCTGCTTCCCTTCACATACTTACCCACCACTTTGCTTTGTGAATTCCAACCTCCACTGTCTTCACTAAAGTGAAAAAGCCTTCACATAAATCATCTGTTATCTTCACAAAGACACATAAGCATCCTGATCACCCTGCCTTTAATGTAAACTACCAAAGCAAGGTAGTTCAGAAAACAAAAGGTAGTATTTCCGTGCAATAAAGCAGCTATACATTTTCATAAGCCCTGGTTTTAATCACATGAAAATAGAAAGCTAAATACATTCTACATCAGCGGATAAGAACTCAGATTAAGCAAAATAATTAACACTGACCCAAATTTAAAATATTTTTATTTCTTGACACCTTGAATAACAGAAGATATGGAATTAGAAAATAAGAAATAAAACGCAAATGCAAAAAGCCTGAATGACTACATGCAGCCATTTTTTCCGGAGCTAACTGGCTCCCATCACCTCATCCGGGGTGTCTACACAAAACTCCCCTAGAACGCCCAAAACAAGTTTTAGCTTTGGAACAAAATTCCACAGCTGGATAGTAATCAGGTTTGGAATGAAGTCTTGGTCATAAACCCACCTAGAACCAGGAGCACATGGGAATAAAATGCAAAGAAACTTCAAGGAGCTCCAGCAGCAGTCGGTTTGGGTTTGTGCATCCCATTGTGTCAGTCTCCAAGGTGCACAAATATGCATCTGCTGCTTCCAGCCCATGTTATCCATGTCATCTCCAGAAGCAGCACTGCCATTCAGATTTATGCTACTGTCAATAATTCCTCACAGACCTGAACCGATTCTGCACAGAACTACTGCTGTATAAGTATAAAGGATAATTTATCCATATGTAAATCAAAGATAATGCTGAGATGACTGCGTACCATTTGTTTTGCTGTAGTATCAAATCAGAGAGTCACTGTAATAATTACTGAACAAACAACAAAGCATAAAGGGCTCTGCTTCAAAGAGCTCTCAGTCTAAGACAAATTACAAAGATTGATACAAGAAACTGAACTGGTAAGGTAAGAATAAAGAAGCCATTCACATTAAGACACTTAATAATGCAAAAGTGCCAGGTATTTGGAGGCATCAGAGAAGGCGGAAGGTTGAGGTTTATTCCAGGAGTATGTCAGAACACACAAACAAGCTGAAAAAAGCACAAGCATGCTTATGAATGTACTTACAGTAAAGATGCAACCGATACTGAAATTCACAAAGGGAAGGTAGCAGTTCACAGCCTGGTAGCATTTGAGACAGTATGCAGCATGTGGGGATTGGCCAAGCAACTCAAACTGAATCTATCAGCTGTGGTTCGAAATGGTGAAAAGAGCATGAAACATGCAGATGCATCAGAACAGCAAACATGACTGCAAGAGGTGATTTGGGAAAAGCATCTCTGAAGAACACAAGTTACACGGAATAAACTCGTTTGTACAAGGCAGAATGTGACTGCAATTACTCTTCTCAGAATCACAGAATATGCCAAGTTGGAAGGGACCCACAAGGATCATCGAGTCCAACTCTTGGCTCCACATAGGACCACCCAAAAATCAGACCATGTCTGAGAGTGTTGTCCAAATGCTTCTTGAATTCCAGCAGGCTTGGTGCCGCGACCACTTCCTTGGGGAGCCCGTCCCAGTGCCCAACCACCCTTTTCATGAAGAACCTTTTCCTAAAACCCAGCCTGAGCCTCTCCCGATGCAGCTTCATGCCGTTCCCTTGGGTCACTGTCCTGACAGTTAATATATCTACTCCATGTACTATGTGCTCAAAACTGCTAAAAACACAAATCAGGTATCTGCAAAATTCAGTGCTATACCCTTCATCTTCTAGCTAAGGAAATATATTACAGACAAATTCTCCACGCTTTCTGTTCTGTTAAATTACATGAAAACACCTTGCAGCGTGCCATAAGGTATACCATTTTAAATATTTCAAATGAAAGAGATGGGAACCACAGTTACCTCTTTCCCGCTATGAAAGTTTCAAGTCTGCTGCCAGAACTGTGGCAGTCTCAAGCAGGTAATAGTGTGAGGTCTCAAGTACACAGAGCACAAGACATTCGGGTTTTTTTTTAGTGCATAAGAAGTCACCACCGTAAAATTCACCCAAAAAAACCCTTAGGGGACTTGCTGCGAATTACACAGCACTAGTACGATGAAAAATTTCACAAAGAACTTATTAAACAAGTTTTAACAGGGCATACATTTTCCAAAATAGGAATCGAACACCCTCACCTCAGCTCTCCATTAACCAAAACAAAAATTTCTTTCAGTCTTAAGATTTCTCTTCCTAGTTTGTGAGGTTTGAAAAGCTTTACTAGTTTGCAAATTTGAGAAGCTGCTTAAAACATACACTTGACATTCATTAACTTGGTTTCTAGTTAAGTGGAGGTAAATGTTACTGTAGTTAAGTAAAGAAAACAGCAAAATATAATTAAAAACACTGAAAAATACCAAAAGACAACAATTGTAACAAAGTTATTACAGAACCTGTATTACAGAAACAGAAATGAACCATCTCCAAAACAGCTTCAGATTGATGTAAACTTGACCGGGAGAAGGAAGCATCAATCAGCTAGCACAAAACTTGAGCTTTTAGCATGACTGTATTTATGTGCTGCATAGTTGCTTAGCACTTGAAAAAGTCTTAAATACCTGTTTATGAAAGCTATTTTGGAAAAAAAAAAAGATATATTTAAGAACTTAAACTATTTTTAAACTTAAATGAAAGTTGCAAAGCTAGGAAATCAAAAAATATGGTCTGCAAGCACACTTAGATTTCTAGGGATGGTTTTAAGTGGATTCTATAAAAGGAAGAACTAATGATTCAGGAAATGTGACTCCCACTCTAAGGTCAGGAAACAGATTATGTTGTTCCCAATTTGAACGATGAGACGATGATCATTGTTCCAAGGGATGGCTACATGGCTGTGAAGTCTCATATGGGAAAATTATTTTCCAATTTCCATTGCACATACTTGTATATCTTATTTGAATGACAAAAACAATTTTATTGGTTAAAATCAAGGCAAAGTTTTTGCTAGGAATTGTCCATTTTATCCTGGAGGCAACAATGTTAAACATTCGCACATTTTATTAGTTTAATAACATCCATGCATTTTCTTGTGGCTAAATTAATTCCAACAGATCCCCATGGAAGTCAGATTGAATTCTTGTAAAAACCGATATACGGTTTCTCCTCCATACCGTGAGTGCTAAAAAGCTCTTGAGCTCAGTAAGACTTTCTTCTTTGCTCTATTACCCCCCAACATGCCAAAAAGGATTTTCTTTGTGTCAGCAGCCACCCACAAGACTTCTCCAGAAATCTGTAAATGCTACCAGAAATAAGTTACAGCAACTGAAACCTAACTGAAGGTTTGGGCAAAGACACAATTTATATTCTTTTGTTTATAGCACCACTATCCTTAGAAAGCTTCAAAAAGGCTGCTACAACCACAGCATTTCTTTCTTTTGCTTATCAATTCTTGCTTCTTCAGGATCTGACAAAGTGGCTCTGGTAGACCTAGTTGCAAGACTTGAATGTTTTCACCATCAGTTTCCTACCCTTTTCCCTCTACTGGGGGCAGAGAGAACATAAATAGCTAACCTCATCTTCAAATTCATAACTCAATTTAAGTAAGTTGATGAACTTATAAACCTTCGCTACGAAGGATGGTAGTAGATAAGGCAGACAGGGAAGAAGACAGAACAAATGGCATGGACAGTATCCCCTGCTGTACCTTTTTGCTTCAGCATGTGGCAAGAACATATGCAAGTGCTCTGACATCCAAGAAAATATATCCTGAACTTCCATAAACCCTCGTCTCCGTAAATCCAAATATGACCGACTGACTGATGATCACTAAGCCTACACAACTCTTCACACTGATGTGAATTAATGATGAACAAATCAGTAGCCTGTCTACCGCCCTATGGGGATGTCAATGAAAGGATGATGCCACAGTGGATAGTGGTCTTCCTCAGATACGGTGCTATGAAAGAGCCTGAAGTGCTTTTTTGGTCTTGAGGGAGAGAAAAAAAGTCAAAAACCCGAGCGAGATAGTTTTTTATACTTAGTTCATTATCCTTTATAACTATTTCCATTATTAAATATTCTAAAGGAAGATGAATGAGACCCAGGGACAGTTAGTTCTAGATTAAGAAATCTATACTTAATCCTGTCACTCAGTGAACAGACATGCTCCCTTCTGTTTCAATATGAAGGGTAACAATGGAGGTCACCTGACAAATTACAGTTTTGGATCTGTCACCTTGTATCGAGGAGTTGTGCATGCATTACCTTTCAGCTAACTGAACGCCAAAAGATTTTTGGATATCGTCTCTCATGCAAATGAGTGCTTCTCCAGCCTCTGCCCTCTCTTATGATGCCAATTATTCTGTATAGCCCTCCCCTCTGGCAAGCGAGTAGTTCAACTCTTTCCAAATGAAGTTTTCGTCATGCGAGTTACTGTTGTCCATCACTTTAATTTCCTGTTGCTACAGCTGAAGCAACCTTAGAAAAACAGAATATAAATGTTAATATCTCACATTTATGTGACTGTTACTCTGAAGTGTTCTATGAGCCAATTATATTACTTTCCAGTCAGAGTGGCTAGTTAATTTAAGATACCATGTCAAACAACCATACACATCAAAAAGATTTTTCCACTCAACTGTGGTGTGTTTGAACTTCCTCGCTCTTCTCTTAGATGTGTGTTGCACCTCAAGTTTTTCCATCATAGCCTTTGTGATTTCCAAATCAGCGTACATTAAGCCTCGGTACTACCACGGAACTCCAGGACAAACCACTTGATGTTTCCTCGTGCTATCAGTGGCCTCTAATGCTACAGTTGATTCATATGAACTGCTTTCCAACAACTGCCACTGCACTGATAATTACCATAGTTCATTTCTAAATAATCCCTTACAAAAGACACTGACAAGCAATCCTTCAGTCTTAACAAAAGCAAAACTTAAATAGCCTACTAGACAAATAATTATCTTTACTAATGATGTTGTCTTGCCTTATGCTTAGTAAGATGTTCGGTTCTTTTGCAGACATTTCAGGTGGCTTTCAGGAGAACAAAATAACGTTTCTCTAGTCTTCCCAGGAATTAGTTTCTTGGAATTAATAAAGCACATTTATTAACTTATTACTCCGACTTACTTAGAACAGATTTCTTGACTTCCTTAGCACTTCAACTTAATTTGAAGATTCTTCAAAATCCAGTGATTCCAATCAAGTTGACGTTCCTCTTAAAAACAAATTGTGCACAACCGTATCGACTCGTCCATGTACCACTCAACCAGTCAGTCAAAAGTCTCAGGTATCTTCTGGTATGGAAGAGAAAACAAGGCTTTTCCACATTCTGTATTTACTTTATCCTCCTTCTAAGGCCTCGGGAGAAGTTATGCCAACTTCTTGCCTTAAGAGTAGTACGGTTTCACAAGATAATCACCATAAGAAATTTGTATATATTGGAAATAAAGATTGCTTTATTTTTACTTGAAAAAATCTCTGCTGAATTTGCTAACTTCCATTTTTTATTTTACTTTCTATACAGTTTAAGTTCCTACTGGAAGCTAAAGCTCAACTGTCTTACAAAAAATGGTTCAGTCTTGCTATTTATATCTAAAAAGCATTTTAAAAATTGTTTTGGCAGTCTCACATTCTGTGACTTCACTAAAATGTGCTAAAAATTTATGTCAAATCCACAGTTTTAAGATATGCTTAGATAATGTATGTTGAATAAAAGATTTCAGTATCTTCATTTCTACTTCTTACTTATAACAACTTATATTTATCTACTATATTTATTTCTATTAATGTTCTTTGCAATCTCTCTCCAAATGCACCAAAAAAATTTATCTTCATATATTCATCTACGCAATGATCTTGTCTACCCAATACTCAGAAAGCACAATCGTGACTAGTTAAGTTCCCACCACAGTCTGCATAAATTAAGGTTTTAGAAAACCCATTGATCTAGTACTTCTAAACTCAAGAGTTGCCTTTAAAAAAAATACAGTAACTTCTGTCTTAACAAAAATCCCCAAAAGCACCGGTACACAGAGGAAGACTTAAGTCACAGAACTGAAGTGGAAAAGTCTCCTGATCTGTATGCTATTTCTGTTAGTTTGTATTTCTGAGGAAGAATGGGCAGAACACACAGGCAGTATTGATTACAGCAAGTTGGAAGATACTATTTTCATACAGGTAACAATGCACAGCAGCTTCCCCCTCACCAAATCTTTATAATGCATCAAATTATTGAAGCACTACAAAAAAAAGAGTAGTTCCCCTGAGCCCCCCACCCAAGTTCCTAGAAAACACATATTATGTTCATGACATTTACTTGCTGGAGGAATGCTGAAATATTTTGATGAATCTAACCAATTATTAACCAAAGCTGCTGATTAAGATGTAGCTCTGATTCCCACTGAGGATGGAAAGCAGGTGGCAGAAAAGAAATGCAATTGTTACATAGCATTTATCTGCCCAAGAATAACTATCTACACAAAGTATCAGCCTTGTGAAATGGTAGTGAAAATCAGCACAGCTGCCTGTGTAACAGACTCAATGTCAGCAAGGAAAAAAAAAAGCAACACGTTCACATATTCAGGAAGTATGTCCAAGTGGACAAGTAGAATATTGCAGAATTTTGTTTTTTTACAGAACTGCAGTACACTTTCTGTAAAAATGTAATACAGAATGTGATATAGCACAAAGCTGGATGTCAGGGCAAAAGATTTATTCTGCTATACCAATCAGTATAAAAGGAAGAAAAAATTGGAAGAGTAAAACAAAAAAAAAGTCAAAACCATTAAAGAATCAGAAAAAACAGGTCAGGAAGGAAAAAACAAACAACAGATATTCCCGGTTTTAAGAGCAGCAAATTTTTATTTACATTTGCTCCTGTATTTACTACATTTTTGGAACACATCCTGTAAGTTCTTGGGCTTGGGAAGGCGCAAAAAGTTCCTTGTGGCCCTAAGGGTGGCACATTACAAGAGTCATGGGGGAAAAAAAGCCATTCCTATCTGAAATTCAAAATCAAGTTTTTAAAGAAAAATGAGGAAGCTGTATCAATTAAACACTTGGGGTGAAAGCTTAAAACTAGATTTATCTCGAGTTATCATCTGCAACAGGAGTACGTTGTTTTGATCTACACTTAATTCTACTACTTCTATTTTACCTTAACCAAAACTTTTTACCTGCAAGTGTAACAAGTAAGATTGTGTGCAAAATCCGTATTATTTCTTATGAAGTTCGTCCCTTTTCAAACTACAAAAACTGTTTTGCATAAATTCAAGCTTTATGATTTGTCAGTATTCGGACAAAAGCCAGGTACTCCCGGAAATATGAAATGCTTATATGTTAAATGAAAGCTTCAAACTGAACATTTTGAAATTATTTTACGCAGTTCCATTTGTAACTGCGGTAACAAAAGTAACTGCATATTTTATACTATGGATTACTACAGGCTATGAAAAAGTAGCTTAACTCACACATATCTTTCTTAAAGATGTGGATTCAACACAAAACATAACTGTTTCAATAAAAAATAAGTAAGCTACCTACCGAACGACCTACATGAACGCTATCTCCTGTGGGCCAGCGGTGTTTGCTGGAGTAGCCACTCAACTGCTCACCAGCCTGTCTCTGGAAGAAATATCCAACTGTGGCATCATCCTGAGAACGTCCACTGAGGACACTGGAAGCACCTGACACTGCAGCTGCAGGGATGGTGTGAGGAATGTTTCCACCTGCACCGGGCCCTGATGCTGCTCCAACTACTGTTCCAGCTGGGGCAACCCCTATTCCAACCCCACTGGCTTCCTGACCAATGTTCGCATGCATCACTCCTCTGGGCTCCTGCCAGGCCACTTCATTCATGCCTAGGAGGACACATGGAATGCTCATTCCACGTAGAAACCTAAAAAGAAAAAGTCTGAATAACATAAAAGGCTTTTCCACATATCTTTAAATATGCAGCTCTTATCAACAAAAAATCCAAGCTGTATAAGAACAATATTCATTGTCAAAATGTTTATTGATTCATTTAAACTTTAAATTTTAAATATCATTATCAAACTAGGCTTCTATAGATAAATAAAATACCGCCTTTTTATTTTTTTTTACAGGACAGTGTATTAATATGGTAGAATGCCATATATTGTAAATGCTTGCCTGCAAATTTTCTAGCTAAAAACAATCAAAATATGATTTCAGATCAGAATGGCAGCAGTTTCTTTTGCATTATTACTCAGCATGATGTGTAAAACCACTAATGCTGCCATATTGTTATGTCTGATTTTATACATTTGTAGACTAGGAAATGAAGTAACACAGAAAACTAACTTCTCTACCTGAACTACATCTCATTCTAGCACGTCAACTTCAGTTTTTCTTTCAAATTTGGTATGCTATGCAAGATTCTAACACAGTAATGGACATTAAACTCCTCTAACCCATGACAGGGGGGTTTTGGTTTTCACTTTTGGGTTTTCATGAAACAAAGATTTCAGGCTCAGATTAAAATGAAGTTTGCGAACTCGTTTTTTAAGCATTTAGTCTTGGTTTGAAACAAGTATAAATGACAACAGTAAAAATCTCTCTCCAATATTGAAAAAATCCTCTGCAGGTAAAAAATACCTGTCCCTGGACATATTATGATCTCTACACATATTCTCAGTCTATAGGAACCGGTGTATTATCAATCTTTAATAGGTAAATGGTCTCAAGGAACTTCTAAGTCAATAGGACTACAAACATAAAACCCCAAATCTCCTCTACAGTCTTAAGTACTTTTTGCGGGGAAAAAAAAAAAAAAAAAAAAAAAAAGTTGAATTACTTTAATTTTCAAGTTCAAATGTCTCACTTTTCATGCCAAACAAGAGTGTAAGTCCAAACAATAAAAACTGACATATATGGAAAGATACTGAACCGAAATAGGGCACTTAGATCTGAAGACGTAAACAAAAGGAACCACAGCCCTCTAATCCCTCTACACATTTCTACATTTTTAACCTAGCCTTTTCGACTACTGCATATCCAATCATTAAGGGAATATATATATACATGTAGGTATATGATAGGAGGATGGTTTTTATAATCTTGAATAAACTTGGCTTTGTGAGTAACAAGAAGTAAAGCTACTTTGTCTTATTGGTATTGTTACAGTAGGTATGTGCTTTACTGTCAAAACATGTTACTAAAATCAGTTCTGCAGCTTGATCACACTACACAACTCATTCTAGTGTTCGCAGAACTGAAGTTTAAGCAATATATAACATAATGGACATAAAGAGCAAGACAGTTAAAAAATTACGAATCAAAACAGTAGTATTTGCTATTTCTAGCTCAAACTACACAAGGTAAGCAGACCCCAGTGAGTCTAGCTTTGTATTTAAACAATATGCACGTGTAAAGACTTATGGAACTAAACACAGGAACCCAGCTTCTTCAAATTCACTTCCCCTTTGAAGAAATTTGTGAACAAATTCCACGTAAAACTTCAGACCAGCCGCACGCAGCAGAAAATGTGTACAACTGCTTTGATACATCAGTCTTAAAATTCTTCCTCAAAATAATATGGATGAAAACCAAGAGCTAAGTTCTTGAAGATAGGTCTGACCCGACCTTTATTTCCATGAGGATTTACATGCAGAGAACTTGAAAGCAGAAAGACAGTCAGCCAGACCTATTACCAGTAACTGAGAGTTTTGCCAAAACCTCAATGAAGAGACAACCTATTTTAGAACTGTATGAAAAATTAAAACTGAAAATAATAAAAATTACAAAACGTACATCAGATTACTTAGAGCAATGTATACAAACGTATGCTGTAAAAATCTATGCATTAAAAAGGCTGCAGATGTGGTATTAGCACAGCCTGTATAGGACAGAGGATCATGCTGCCACTCAAAGTTTAGTTTGGGACTTAAAAGTAGAAATAGATGCAGACATGGAACTAGGAAAGACTTTAGATTACTACAGAGATACTTTTGCTACATCTCAGAGTTTTACACTTTTTCTCGGCTCCTAAGATGGTCGTCATAACCTCTTCAGACATTTTTTCTATATGTCTAGAACTGTTCCTAAATAGCTGTGTTTAGGAAAAAAATCTGTTAACCAGTTATGAAGTAGAATCTTTAAAGATATTTCTAGAGATAACACCTGGTCTTGATTTGTAAGCTACACATTTCACATACCAGCTTGAAAAGCACAAAAGCCACAGCAGGTATTCGGAGTGGGATTTAAACTAAACCTTGCTATAACGCTTCAGTATTCAAGCCATTACTATAAAATAAATTTTATACCACTTGTTTGAAATTACAACGAAGCAGCTAGCACTGAATACGTTTACAAGTTCTGATGCCATTTAGAACTCCTGTCTACTATGTGACGGTGAAGTGCCTCTGACTTCATTATTAGAAGCACCACATAGCTGGTATTTGTTGTTACAGGAGGAGGAAACGAGAAAGACTTCTTGTCCCATTTCTGGGACGAGAGCCTGGGCACTGGCTTTGTGACAACACTGGGATGGTCGCATTGTGTGGAATAATCAAGACAACAGCTATGTTATGGGTGGGGAAAATTCACATTGGATGAGGTAAGCATCTTCAACCAAATTTATTAGAGAGATCAGAAAGAAGATCGATAACACTCTCACATACCTATACACACGATACATACAACGAAAAGTATTTATAAAGCATGTCTACTCCACAGCCTAGTGTGGTTTCCTTTCTAGATTTTCTACCAGAAACTTTTAAAAGCAAGGCACTAATGCTTGTTTCACAGGAGAGCCCAACACAGAAAGAACAGTCAAGAGAATTTAGGGTTCTTTATACTGCAACGCACAGTGAAATTTTCTTTTTATACTTCCACATTCAAAAAAAAGGCATGAAGACATACAAGCAGGAATTTAAACAATCTACTGGATTACTTGCCTCTGTGTATAAACACTTGGTCTAATCATTTTGGGGTTTTAGTAACCACTGTACAAAGAAAAAAAAAGTGAAGTTATCAAGGAGAATGCTTTTAGAAAACTCTACACATGCACATTATTCAATGCACACCCATATCATAAAATCAAAGGGAAAAAAAAATGTAAAAGTGAACTAGAAAATGCTGCTGAAAATCAGATCTAGTTCACAGTATTCAACAAGCTGATGTCCTGGTAATATTCTTGCCCCAAACATCTGCAATATCTTGCCCAATGAGAACATTGCAAAGAAACTCTCCCGAGAGCAAATCATGAGGAAAAGAGGTACCCAAAGCTTCAGTGTGCACTACAGTCCTACACAACATTCAGTATATACTGTCATAATAAAAGATGTTTTCTCATTAAAACCAGGCAAGTCCAACTTTTTCAGCCAACCTTTTCTTGCACTATTAACTCAATCGTAACATCAGATATGATTGTAATTACCTCAGCACCATGCCAATATCCCAAACATTGGAGAAAAATATTAAGTAGTAGAGTGATACTACAGAAAAAAAGCTACTATTTCCAATTAACGCTGGAAAAAAAATACTATACAAATAACATACTTCCCTACATGCAATAGCCACATAATAAACCGCAGAATGTGCATTATCAAGCAGTTTCTCACATGCATTTGCCTACTAACTATTCTGCTGGAACAAATTCCAAATTTTCAACTCTCTGAACACTTCAGAAAACTGCCAGGTGATTTAGTGTCATTTCTACACATACAACCCAAAGTACACCACCACCAAATTACCATTTCCCTTTGCAGTCTAGCCTCCTTCTCCCACAAGCTAAGACATTTATGCGCATACTGGCACAGAGTTGTACATCAGAGAAAGGTTGAACGTAATTCTCTCAGCTTCTCAACAAAACTGCATCTGTTGGCAACGTTTGGTTTTAGACCTAGACACTGCTAAATGTAACAAAATACCAAGATTTATATGTGAAAATGGTAATGTGAGATTGTAATTGTATATCAAATGCACTCATGTTCCACTACCGTTGACTGACGGTAACTAAAAAAGCCTCACCTCTCAGCTGAGACTCAACAAAGAGAATAAAAGAGAAACTAAAAGAAATCTCTAAGCACTTTGTTAATATGTTGCATATAAGTGACAAACAATTAGGCGATATAAAAAGTTTTACTAATTCTCATTTGTAATGACCTATATAGCTCATACACCGCTACACCACTCAGAAAGCATCTGAAAACCAGCTGATAAAAACCTCTTTATCGCATGCCATATAAAAACACGCTACATATTTTGGTGTTCGGCTATCTTGCTCCAAAGGGTGAGCCAGAAGAATATAAAGCGTCCCGAGCATATTAATTTTCTCTCAAGGAATTGGAGTCCGGGGTTATGAAATACACGAAACAGAACAATGCCAAAAATCTTTGCACAATGACTGCCAAGGAGATTAAAAACTGAACTGTTAGTCGTAAGTACGATCCACTCGGACAGCTGGCATTTTTCTCAAGTTTTTGTTGCTGTCTGTGCAGACAGGTTTGAAGAAAAATTAAAACCTAACACTTCATTGTGTGGTATCAACTACCAAAAGCATTTGGCCTTCTTGTTCGGAAAACAGTCGTTATCCTTAAACGCATTAAAAAAAAAAAAAAAAAAAAAGCCACAAGTTTTCGCGATTTCGGTTACATTTAAACAAAGCCTATTTCACCCAAATTCCACATGCACGTAATTAACCGTGGGGTTTCCGAAACGACGCCCCCACGTCCTCCGGCTCCCTCGGCGCTTCTCACCGCAGCCTGCCGGAACCCCGGCGGTGCCCCCCCCCCC
>VXAA01001630.1:116589-133018 GCA_013399115.1 Anseranas semipalmata
CCTCGGCGGGGCGAGGGGGCTGCGGCTCGTCCCTCCCTTCGTCCCTCTCTCCCTCCTCGCCCTCAGGGTGCGGGGAAGCGGCGCCCGCCCCGAGGCCCGGGGTTGGGAGACAAAGGGAAGGACGCGGCGCGTTTGCGGGGCTGCGCGGCGGCTTCCGCGGGCTTCGCTCCAAGCGCGGCCCGCGGGGGCAGGTCACGTTGTTTTTACAATAAACAGAAACGCATCGCCGCAGTTATTAATTAGTGAGTGTGCCGGTAGTTGCTACGTGATGGCTTTGGAAGGATTCAATTATTTCCTTCCCTTGAGAGAGTTAAATATAGGACCTCAAATACAGCTGTTGGTAAATACGTTACCGTGCGCTAGTAAACACTGCTAGTGATGGGTTTCGTTAGCCACGCTGAACTCCGGCTTAAATTCTAATTTAGCAGCCCCAGAAAGAGATGGAGGTCCACCTGCCACTGGCATTTTAAAATATGGATTTTGTAAGGAAATGTGCTATTTTGTCTTACCGGCTCCCGAAGGAGCCTCGTTGGAGAGCACTCCATTTCAGGAAGCGGCACACGGATGCCATCCACAGATGGAACCTTCAGAGGGAACGCGGTTATCGGTGCCGCCGCGGTTACTCGGAACACCACGGCCGCCCGTTCTTTCCGGACACGGAAAGGAGACCGGGTCTGTGGTCCCGGTGGCTGATTCTGGGGACGACGGGACACAAACAAGTGAGCTGGGGTGCAGGAACGCCACGTGTATCTGCTGCCGCTCGCTGCAGCCCTTGTGGGGATGAGATGTCTGTGACCACCAACTGCATTCTTAAAAATAGGGGTGTCTTGAAGGAAAAAACTCGCTGTTTTCAATATTTATAGATGTGATTAAAAGCATGAAAGTTCCCAGCTCCTGCTAAAGCTGGAAATGTTTTCCCAAGAAATGAAGATGATTTCTTCAGCTTAATCCTAGTCAGCTAAGTAGCCAGACGCCTGCTGCTGCTCGCATGGCTAATCCCTGTGATCCCCGGTGTCCTGTCCCTCTGCCACCTTTGGGCTCTCCAGGGAGCCTACAGGGCTAGAAAGCCAGTTCCCCTGTTTGCATGAGGAGAGAAGGCCTCTAAGTTACAGCCCCCAAGTCACAACCTTCCCTTCATGCAGGTGGTCTGGGACTGAAGAAACCCTGTTATCGTTCTTGCTGTCCCAAACAGTTAGAGCAGCTGGTCCATGTTACGCCAGCTCTATAGCTCAGAGCCTTTTGGGGACCCACTTTGTCCTGGATAATTCTGCCTAGAGTCAAATTGTACTTGTATAAAGCACTAAGTGTTCAGGAAGAATTCAACATGTATATGACAAGCACAAGCTTGAAGGACTTCTATATCAATCTGCTCCTCAGTACGGGAAAACCCAAACTGATCGAGAAACAGAAAAATAAGTTTAAGTGCAATCAGTTCAGGATTTGATCAGAGAAATATTACTTTGTTATTTTCTGAAGTGTTTTTCTAATACAGAAATTCCACAACCACACACATCACAGTTTAATATCTCTGAAGTTTTTGGTTCACACAAAAAAAAGTTCAAGAAAAGTCTCTCTTACCTTTCTTCTGAGAGGAAACTTCAAAAGTATTTAGTACTTTAGATACTTTAACTTGGTATCACTCCATTACAAAATCCTTTTTTTATTTTTATTTTTTTTTTAATGGAGGTATTAGCATCTGACTGGGCTCCACTTACACTCCAAACATTTCTGATAAACTCCACTAACCCAGTTTCACTTTTCTTTTTTTCTGTGAATAAGCATCCTCAATGAAAAATACTAACCAAATGTAAAGCCTACAGTTTAGAAAAGTAGACAAGGATATGGAAAACCGGGAGAATGTTGTCTTCCTCCCCAGTCTTCCTGTGCAGCTTTGGGCAAATCACTTAATCGAAGAGCACTCACTCAAAACGAAAGCTGCAGTCCTAACCATCCCCACTCAGTGTCTAATCCTGAAGATGTCTACATTTTCTAAAGCAACAAGCTTCAGGACCTACAACTCTCCACATGAAAAGAATTTCTCTTGCTGTGCCAGGACATCCACGTCCTCCAGCAGTTCTGACAGACCATGCTGTTAGATCTAGCATGGCAGCACATAATTAACCTGAATTAATTAAAACTGAGGTATTTCTCCATGGAAATTAAACAACTTGATATAGTAGACCTTCTCAAAGCATCTCCAGAAAAGAGGCACGTTCCTAAGGAAGGTTGCAGTCTTTTAAACCAGTGTGAAAACCCTTACACTTCCAGGACTAGGGAGCACCCAGATTCGATTCCTTTGCTTAAGACCCACAGGTCTGATTTCCTTACAGAGAGTCCTGAGCATCAGCAGACTACTTTGGCTGTCTTCTGCTGCAGCTTGGTCAAGGTGCAGAGAAGAATTCAAGTTCCTTTATCTCACATCTGCTTGCTGGCCTTGCAGTCTAACTACCATCCTACTGCCTAAGAGGAGCAGTCACAAAAGGGTGAGCCTTGCTCAGTTCTCTGAAATAAGAGCCGCAGTTAACTACCTACCACCTTCATGGAAGCACAGCACTGCAGATCTGAAGCGATTAGAGCTATCCGTCCACATTCCAGAGCAGGGCCCTGGAGTGGTGGTATATACCCTTAGCACATCCCTTGTTACCTACACCTCTGTGAGATATGCTGACCCAGATGTATGCTTTGTGCATTCACAGGAGCAGATCCTGTTTTGAAATTACTGATTTTCCCACACGCTGCATAGTACATCTGGGCGACTAATGCACCGTTCTGGATTCCACTTTGTCAACAGGCATACAACTTGTTAATTAAAAAAAAAAAAAAAAGCAAACAGGAATTCTGAAATACTACATTCACAAGACTCACTGCTAAATGCATTGTTATAGGAATTGGTATTTCATGGTTTAGGCCATGGGTAACTAAGATACTTAGGAGTGTTTACTGAGATAAGAACTCTCGCCCAAAAAAGTGGCCCCAACATCCCCTTTGGCCAGCTTCTTTCTGGGGCCTCAGGGAGCTTACACCTTGCAGACTCTTCATACGGAGGGACTTTCCCACCCACGTATCCTTCTGCCTCACCATTGCTCTACAAGCATAGCCTCTCCCTGCCATAGCCATTCACCATGCTAACTCAGGGTTGACTCTTCGGTCCTGTTGCTTTTGCGCACACGACCTGTTTGTTAACTTGGCTCCTACTGCTGCATCTGCTTGTACTGAGGCTGTTGCCTTAATTCCTACAAGCTTCCTAGCCTGCTCCGGTCTCAGTCCTCTCTCTTCTGATACAGAAATGTTTGGCCCCATGTATGCAGCTGCCTGATTTTAATGTTTAAAGCCACACATCTTTAAACTCTTTTCCATCTGTGTGTGGGAGAAGAACTCTTCTGAGTTACCTTAGCATCTTTCAAATTTCCCACTTAACAACACAAAAACTGGTACAAAAAGACTTTCCTTTAGTATAATTCCTGTAAACCATTCTACAGTAGCCACACTATCAGGGTGCTGAAAGCCCGTTCTCCTATATTGCTCAAAATTGTTCATTTGGTTCCCGTCTGTGCAACTGTAAGTTTCTTTGAGGAAGAACATCTATTCTTTTGTTTTTTGTTTTTTTTGGGGGGGGGGGGGGGGACTAGCTAGCAATTGGCATAATGTACTAAGCTAGTACAAATGAGAATGCTTCAGTTTAGGACCAACAGAAAATTCAAAGCTGATTATAATAATTTTTTGTCACTGATCCAATTTTTGGACTTTCTCATTAATATCCTGTTGTTTCCAAATGTAGGGAGGCTGACTTGCCGTTCAGTTAGATGGTCATTGCTTCTGTAAACATTATCATCTTTTCCAAAGAAGCTGTTCTGCAAGAGGTTTAAAGGAAATGCATGAAAGGAGGTATCACTGGATTGAGTGCACAGCCCTGAGGTACGTCTTCCTGGACTTGTTACAAGAAAGAAGTATCTTTTGTGGAAGTGCTTTGCCAAGTAAGTCTGTGCTAGAATCTCCGAGAAGGTGTCAGCTGAACACTTGTTTTGCCAGTAAGACAGCTTTTGTCCCTGAGTCATTCACCTCCTCGTAATTGGCTGAGGTATAAACAAGGTTCATAAACATACCTCAGAGTCACAACAACCAGAGACAGTCATTGTAACAGCACAAGAGTGACTAATGACATCACTTCATGTACATGAATGTGAATAGCTGTGGAGTGGCAAAATCAGAGATAACGCCAGCGTTTTTTTAGGTTCATATTCACCTCATTCACAACAGAGTGACTATCAGTGCTTATCTCCAGAAAAAAGCCTGCATGTCTCAATAGAATTATGTTTTTCTTTCCATTGGAGAAATTATTTCCAGAAACTCTTCACGTTGAATGCAGACCGTGGCTCTTAGAACTAAGGATCCTGTATTTTACTCAGTACAAAGAATGAAACCTCAAAGAATAGCCATTACATTGATTCTCACTCATTTCATATATTAAGTGGTAATGAGTAAACACTCTAATTTCTAACAGAAGGGAAAGAAGTTCAAAGAACTATCCCAGGCAAAGGAAGTAATCACAAGAGCTCTGAAAAAAAGATAGTATTTTGGTTTGTGCAATTCAAAGAGGAAGAAGATAGTTCACCCCTATCAGAACAAGCGAGAGTGGAAAGAACATGGGATTTTTTTTCTCTACTAAGGAAAACCATTCTAAGAATCCTAAAAGCACATCTGTACGTTCTAATTTTGTTGCATGAAGTTTCCCCAACTTAACTTAAATGAACTGGAAGTTCTCCGAATCTTTACAAATTAGGAGCCATAGTACAGAGGATAAACTTGAACAAAGATCTGCAACCATACTTTGTGCTTCTATCACTTCTCTCTTCTTAGGTTCACCAACACCCCTTGTATTGCAGTATCCAATACTGATCCTTCTGACCGCAGCAGATTCTTCTGATAGGGATCAAAAGAACCAGCTCTGCACCAAGTGGACTTTGCTTAAGGTAATGTTGTTCATCAGTGATCATCTTTGCTTTTGTGTTGTACTTACTAGACTATATTTTTTCTTTTATCTTTAACGATACCTGAAACTCCCCAGAATTTCCTGTTCTTACAGTGAAGAGGGCTGACCACAGGCAACAAAATATGTCTACATGACTGAACACATCATCTGAATACCAAAATGCAGCACAGCTCTATCAACTCAGAGCTGGTAAAGGCCACCCTTCTGGCTTGCCATTTTACCTTGAAGGCATACCCACAAGCCCCCCCTGGCACATAAAGAACGCAAAACATGTTCTATGCCAAATGTGCCTTCAGAGGAACAAGGCATAGCAGAGTTAATATACAACGCCAGAGAGAGATTCAGGAAGGAAAATACTAGCTTGCTTCCTGCACATAAACAAAATGGTTGAGCACTGTAATACTGAAAAGTAGGTGTCAAAGTTATGCATGTATTGCATAAGGTATTGCATAAATAGTGCCAGTGTACTCATACATATGTGGGCTTACCTTTATTACATCTGCAGGTTTTACAGACTTCTGAAGTACCTCTTCTGTTTCCAGTGCATTCCTCTTCCTAGGCAGTTATTTAAACACAGAGCCAAACAAAAAAAGCCATCGAGATGAAATTATGTATTTTCTAATATTGCAAAATTCAAGTTCTGTTTCTGAAGCAGCTCTCCCTCCCTAGCAGTACAGGACCCCTGTCTTCAGCTAATCTCCTATCTGGGCCCAACAGCCGCTCCTGCACCCGCACCCCCCAGCGCAGGGGTGGGGGCCCAAGAGTGAGCCTGTGTCTGTAGCAGAAAATGGAAACGGCGAGGCAAGAAGGAAGAGCAACACTTTGTTTTTCTGCAGGAGCCGCTGGGGGAAGAACCCACCACCCACCCAGCTATGCCTGTGCTGTTCCTGCAACACTGGGGGCAAAGAGCTTTGCAAGTGGGAAGCAGAGATTAGCTGTTCAAAGTGGAATAATCAATTCTCTTTCCCCTGGCACAGGAAAAGTAGGCACCAGCCCACACCCCACAGCCTGAGGCTTGCTTTGCCTACTGGCTGTAGCTGGCTCCAGATGGAAATCCAGTTCAGCTGGAAAACTTCTTCTTCTCTCCTAATACAGCCTGTTACTGGACTGCAAAACAGCAACTTTATATGTATAAATGAGAGTCCCTTTCCACTCATTTTGGCTAAGGGCTAAAAACTGGAAGACAACGTCTGTAGATTTACCCAATTGCATTCAAGAGAACAGTGTTACTTCAAACAGATTCTTGGACATCATCATTATGTCATGAATTTATCAGCTGACTGCATCACTGACAAGGGCAATTAGGAAGCTATGATCTGGGACTGCAAGCCTTTAAGCACAGTCCTTTTCATCATACAATCTCAAATGAAAATACCAAATGGAATTAGAACCTGGTAGGATTCTTTTCCCCTCTCCCACACACACTTCCCCTGTAAGGCCCAAGAAAAGATATGTAGTTCGTTTCATCCTTTTATTCATATCTATTTATAACTTTAACCAAAGCTACAGATGGGAGTTACAATCTCAACACATCACCATCTTCCCAAGATCATTAGTTTTTCTATTGGTAACACTGTACAAGATGAATCATTAACTGCAAAACACATTTCTTACAACTTCATAAAGGACCAGCCAGAGACACAGAAGAGTATCATAACCTATGTGACTTTTGCAGGCAAACATTTTTTTTTCCTTGACATTTGGCAGAGTCAAAGCAAGGTTATAATTAAACAGACTGTTAAAATTAAACCCTTGTCCTGGCTTTTTGAGACGCTAGGCAGTAACTGGCATGGAGACAGGAGGAGCCTCCTGGTCCCTGTCTAAACTTATTCTAGGAGATCGACTGCACAGTGCTCTGAGCGTGGCCCATACCCACTCCATAAGTGAAATGTTTTGAGCATGCAGGGGCAAAGCCTGACCTCGTGCTGTGCTTGACTCCGCGCTGAAGCACATCCCACCCCGGCAAGACAGATCTGCGCCATGTGTTGATGGCAATAAGTGTGATGCAGGGATAAGACTTCCCAGCCCCACCCTGCACTCAAGCTGTGACCAAAAGAAGGTAAACAGGCAGAGAGGCAGCCCACCAAACTCTCATGAGCTGCTGCAGGCCATGTTACCCTATTTTTCTTCCTGGCTGTGGTTCTCTGAGCGTCTTTCCTAGTCCCCACACAGCCCCTCTGCTCTACTGCACCACCAGAGCTGGATGTTCCCTCCCTTTTGCTCCAGCGAGCAAGAAGAAAAGCTGCAGATGGGCAAGCAGCTCTTCAGGCATCTGGGCTGTTGGGAGGAAGATGCTGTCGCAGCAGTGGTGGTGAAGGCCGTGGAAGGAAGCAGCCTTCCTCACGCCTCGCAGGGCTCCCCACGCTTCCCCTGCCCGCGACCGTGCAGCTGCAGGGGGTGGGAAGGAGCAGGAACAAAATGCAGAAGTGGCTCTTTAGGTGGGTGTAAAACACAGGGTTGTAACTCATTTAACAAACTGCACTTCAACCAGTCCTCTGGCCTGTTTTCTAACAGCCAGTATAACCTTGAATGTCGCTTACAGAACAGGGTTTCATTAAAAAATAGGTATCAGTTTTGGTAAAGTCTTTAAGGCTTTGAGTTATATACATCCAGTCGCTATGTCCCCTTTTCATCTAAGAAAAACTGGAATGATTTTGATCAGTATTATTATGATGTTTTTAAAAAGAATTGTACAGATGACACTTTTATTACGGAGTGATACCTAACATAGCGAATATAAAGTTAGAGATTAAACTCTAAGCATGTATTGTAAAAGTTTGTCTTAAAAATAATAAACCATTGTATGAGTGAAAGTACAATTATACATCTGTTCCTAAATGTAGGGGTGCATATAAGTGATTAAACAGAATTTTTGGAGTTGAAAATACAGCCACATTTTAATTCTGTTTTTTTTTTAATCTTGTTTAGTCGAAAGTTTTTAATGAAAATGTTTATTTGTATTCTGATATTTAAAATGACAGCAATCATTTGATAGTGATTCTGCAAAACAGACTTCATATAGGACAAGATAATCTAATCTTGAATGAAACCTAACAAATAAAAATAATTAATTCCAAAATTTGAAAGGAATTCTTAAGAGTACAGACGGATGCAAAAAGATGATTAAGGCAAATTTAAAGCAGTGCTAGGAAGAGAAAAAGAAAACAGGACGGGTTTGGAACACTGTATATATACACTGTGTGTGTATATAGATATATGAAATCAGGAAATACGGATGTGGATGGGAATGAAGGAAAAAAATTAATATAGTATTCCCTTACTGGGTGAAAGAAAATGTAGCAACAGCACTTTGTACAGTAACTGTCTGCAATGCCAATACAAGGAATCCCGGAGCCAGCATCAGACTAAGACTGTTGCTTTTTAATAGTTTTTGGTTTGGTTTTGTTTTGTTTTGTTTTGTTTTGTGTACCAGCCTGGGGAATGAACGCTTACACAACATACTCTCCTGTTGCTCTCCATTTGTCTCTTGGGATCTTCTCTGGTTGTATTGGTTTCTAATGTTTGCAGTGTCTACTGGTAAAAATGCAATCTTTATTTACCTGTTTACCTTCAGAATGCTACTCTAATCATATTAGAAGCAGAATTATCTTTTCTAAATTCATTATAAACCTTTCTAGTAAAATTGTCTATTTTTATTTGATATTTGTAAAATAAACTTTAAGTCACTACTCCTGACCTTTGCAAGCAGCAGTGGTTCAGTACTGATGAAAGTTGTAATTATTTTATTTTCAGCTATGGTTCTTGTTTTGTGTTATCCCGTTACTATTTTCTGTAAGATTTCTTTTATTTGTACTTTATTTGTACATGGAAGTTGTACAAAAGCAGAGAATGTTGTTGTGGGACTATTACCATCCTGTGTCCAGCTCCATAAGGCAGCACAGAGAACGTACAGTACAACACTAGTAACTTCCTTCTGAACACAACAAGATAACAAAACAAAATATTTAGTATCTGATTGGCAAAATTTGGGATACCAACTACTTTTTCATGCAGAAAATCGGTAAAACAAAAGCAAATCTTTCAGAGTTTAACAGTTGCAGAACCAGAACGTGCTGAGCCCTTACTGAGCGACAGCGGCAGCCTCGAGCTCACCTTTCGGAGGCCCCAGCTGGAGGCTGCCTGCAGACCCAGGCCGGAAGCACTAATTCAGTTTACGGTAAGTTCTTGTTTTTGAGATTCCCTCCTAATCCCCTGGGCTCAGATATGCTATTGTAACATGACAGGGAAAGGCAGTTACTGCCCAAACTTAAACAAGCTCAGTTTTAGTGATTATTCTGGTGGTGAAGCCTAGGGCTGTCATGCATCCTCAGAAATGCCTTTTTTTCTTTTCATCCCACTCCCAGTAGCCCAAGCTGTTTTTTTTCTGCCAGCTGCAGCTCGCACACATTGGCATTTTTAGAATCACAACCAGAGTTTATTTGCTGGCCCTCAGGGGATAACCAAGCCCTGCTGGCCCCTGGGCCAGACAGACCTGGTGAGTCCAGATCGGCTCCAGTGGGGTAGAGGCTGGTTGGGGGCTCAGGTCCAGGAGGCACTGGGGGGGCAGGGGCTCAGAGTCCAACACTCCGGGGCACCCCTTCCCCAAGCAGACACCTCTGAATGGGTCCTCTTTTCCTTCTCCTATTTTCACCCAGGGCACCTGGGACATGTTTTCTTTCTGCCCCATTTTTTCTTCTGGGCTTTCTTTCAGAGCTCCACTTTCCTCGCCTTTATTCCTTCCCTCCTTTCAAGAAGGCATCTCAACTTATATTGCAAGTACAGATACCAAGATCTGCCTGCAAATACAGCTCAAAGCCCACATTTTGGAGGTGAGGGTGTTCTTCTTGGATTCATGGCTTCCCATGTTCTCAAGTAGAGAAAGTCATCAGACCCACGTCTGATGTCCTGGATGAGTTCTCTAACTGTTAGCTTATCTCACACAACTTTTTGTTTGTTTATTTGTTTGTTTTCTAAAGAAGAAAATCTTGATCCTTGCANAAAGAGGTGTTTGCCCCAGAAGAAAGTTACAGGCTTTGGTCACTTCATCCTCAGACTGTGGGTTATTTTTACTTCCCATTCTGAGATTTGTAACTCTTTCCCAAGCACAGTATAGGGAAGCCAAACCTATAACTGTGTTCCAAATACCACTCCTGGGGCCTAAAATTAAATATTGCAAAATATTTGCCCACATGTTTTGTCTAGATCTTATTACTGACATTGGCCTTTACCTTAAATTAGCTTCCTGTAGTCCTTGTAGTTATTGCTGGGATTAAAATAGTTCTAATGACATTAAGGAGAATTTTCATTCATGAATCCAATATACTCTCTATTTGTGCTACATTAATATTTAAGAACTAATATTTATTATAGGGTTCCTTTTTAATCTGTAATGCAAGATATCAAAACCCAATGTAGAGTGAGCCATATTTCACTGGACAAAGCTGCTTTATTGTTTAGAGACCAGTAGATGGCAACCACCCATTGCAATGTCAAAGGTACATGAAAAGTGAGAGTTGCTTGGGTAGCAGATTAATTACATGACAGCTCGAATACCAAAGTTTTGCTATTCCCCAGAAGGAGAAAGCAGTACTTTATTTTTGCTCTTGCTCGTACACATTTTTTGAAGTGGAGTGGTGAGGTGCACTTTTATATAGCTGTTTTTGACAAATGCATTGATAACTGTGCCAATCCACTTGACTAAGATGTCTTATGGCTACTCCACACTGCTGATACCAGTCAAAGAAAGAATGAAGTCAACGGAAAAAAATCCAGAGAAGTCAGGCTGTCTTAGCTTCAACAGGAAGAGCCTCAGGTTCTTATCATGATTAATTAGATTCATTATTACCTTAGGTAGAAGCAGTTAGAACTGAGTAACAATGATCCTGGGATTAGAAATAGATTCCATTAGGAACTGACTGAGGCTATTGACATACCAGTTAATTAATCCTTGTTATCTGAGTGGTCTTACAGAAATTTTTTTGACATGATCAAGTTTGAAGAAATTCTGTTTCTACAATATTAGATTAGAAGTTCTTTATTTGTACGAGCAAGAACTGTAAATGTTTGAAAAGATCCTCTTAGCTCTTCCACAGAAGCGTGCATTTACACTTTAGAAAAGAAGTTCCGTCATTAAAACAGAACAGTTATTGAAATATTTCTGTAACCTGACCAGAGGGATAGTCAACTACCAGTAGTCACATTAAGTTTTCCTTTAGCATTGATTTAGCCGTATTTTGCGAATACATTTTCAGATAGGATTGATGTACATAAATATGTATGGATGCACACAGAAGCAGAGTATCTATAGTGCAGAAAAAAATCAGGCCTGTAGACCTCTGAAGGATTCCAGTGTTGCCTAATTTTAAAAACAATATGCTACAGATAGCTAAACCAGCTAACAAGACAAGCACTCTCACTTAGTAGCAGTAAACCAAAATATTCTGCAAACTATGCCTGCTTTCAAGTTTTCAAGCACTTTGCAAACCATTAACTTGAAATGCATTAATTTGCATCCTTGCAGTACAAGGTGCATACATTTATTCTCAGAACTCACATCTTTACTAGAGAGACTTAAAAAACTTATTTGATACAGATACAGTAACCTTTCATTTTTGTTAAAGCTACAGCTCGATCAGCTGTGAATTTTTATAAGTGACTTTGAAATTATGAGAATCAAGATGGGATCCATTTCCCAGTGAATACTAGTGAGTTTACTAGAGCTATTGGGAATAACTTCTAGCATATTTTACAAAAGGGATAAACTTTTTTCATGATTTTCTTTGTCTGATAATAAGATTTATACTGAAAACTTACTTTTTAATGAGATTTCTCTTTTTTTTCTTGCATCTTTGAAGACATTAAAACCTGAAGCCTGATGCTAAAATTTGTTCTACTTTATTTGCTTTAGCATGAGAAATTGTGTGACTCACATACCTTGTTTTTCTTATGGGTACATGAGTTTTGTTAAGAGTCCAAGAGTTATCCACAGAAAACCACAAAGCTCAGAAGATGATTTTATAAAAAAAAAAAAAAAAAAGCAGAGAATGAGAAATCTAAATGATTTAGAAGAGAAGGAATTTTTAGACAAACAATAAAAATACTTCTCTGTTTATATTCATTCTGTTTTTAGCTCAAATGGTTGGGGACAGATAGTTTTACAGATTCAAGGTCTGCTGTGTCTATGAAGGGCTGAGGAAGGTCTCACCCCTTCTTTCTGGTATCTATCACAACAGAATTCTGAAAGAGACCACCAGGGACAGTAAGTCTCCTTCTTTACGGCTGCAGTCAGGAAAGTTTACTTTTTGTCCAAACGAATCCATATGGACATTCCCTTCTGCTCAGTACTTCGCACATACAACAGATCACAAAACACACCCTCATGCATTGTAACAACCTTCAGGTTTCTAGCAGATTTCCCAAAGTCGGAAATTTTATGTTAGATAAAAAGATGTCAGTGGCATTGCCAAAAGCGCGTGCCTCTATATTTCTCTTGAGTGTGCAATTAAATGCGTATATGATGAGCAGTGATGAAATCCTCTGGTAAGAATCTGTATACCTCATGTACACTGGCAAAAAGGGCCCATAAAAATGAATTTGTTGCCTCTTCACTCTTCTCCCCCGTGCTTTCTAAAATTTGAAAAAGCCAGAACTGCCCCCTGCTATTCTGCAAGAAAGCAGTGTCTGGACTGTTTTTAGCGGAACACTTCGGTGTCTTTGATTAAGACCCTGGAAACGTTCCTTGTTGAGCAGAGCCACAGCATGTTGGGTGGCAGGCTTGCTTGATCACTTTATGGTGGGGAATGAAAATATGATTCGGCACTAAAGCAGGTGCCTGAGCATTGACTTTGAAACAAAGAATAAAGTACAGATTTGCTTTGCTTATCTTGCATCTGTTTCAGATGCCATTTGAAGCATAATTTAAGAGAGGTAACCGGGGACACAGTCCGGTAAGGTGCTGCGTGATTCTCAGATGGTGCCGAATGCTATCCATTCCCATTACTTGTAATGACACAGATAATCAAACTTGGCAGGATCTGAACCATTATAAATTAACAAGATAAGATGAGTGATGAAAGAATGCAAAACACAGAAAGAGTTTGTATTTCTTGACAGTGTTCAGTGTGACTCTTGTAATTATTAACTTAACCCTAGAAGCCCGAGATAGTTCTTATTCAAATGATTCAGTCTTATTCTATACTTTCTCTGAAGAAACATCTCCTAACAGGTCTACAATGAGGAAAAGGCAGACAAGATATTCGCCTCATTCAACCACAGATCTGAGTGAAGGAAGGGAGAAATTAAGACTGAAGCAAGAGGTCGGCCTGATTAGCGGAGTGTCATTAATTGCAGGCACCATGATAGGCTCGGGGATCTTTATGTCCCCTGAGTGGGTGCTACATCATATGGGGAGCCCTGCCAGCAGCCTGCTTATCTGGGCAGCATGTGGTGTCCTGGCCATGTTCGGGGCCTTGTCTTATGCTGAGCTTGGAACCATAATTAAAGAGTCTGGAGGCGAATATATTTACATCTTGAGGATTTTTGGTTCTTTTCCTGCTTTCCTTTTCGCCTACACTTCTGTCATCCTGGTGAGACCAGCTGGTTTGGCAGCTGTCTGTCTGAGCTTTGCTGAATACGCCGTTGCACCGTTCTACCCAGGATGCTCGTCTCCGCAGGTTGTCGTCAAATGTACAGCTGCTGCCTGCATCCTGGTTTTAACTATCATCAACTGTCTCAACGTGAGGCTGGCGACGTCTATTATGAACGTTTTTACAGCTGCCAAACTCTTGGCTTTGTTAGTGATCGTGGTGGGCGGATTGGTGCTGCTTGCCAAGGGACAAACTCAGAGTTTTCAGAATGCTTTTCAAAACACGACTGCAGGTATTGGGACGGTCGGAGTGGCATTTTATCAGGGACTCTGGTCCTACGATGGCTGGAACAACCTGAACTATGTAACTGAGGAACTGAAGAAGCCTGAGGTGAGTGAGCTGGGTTTTACATGCTTCACACTGCTGCTAATATGTTTGTTACTGTCTATTATTGTGTTAAGAGGGGTAATCAAGGGATTAGAGCATCAAGGAAAAACTACTGAGCTTTCCTCCTGGTTTTGTTGTTGTTGTTCTTGTTGTTGTTCTGGGGCGGGACACCTATGGATGTGTCTGGGAAGGTTACAGGGACAGCAGAAATGGGCCTTTAAGCAATTTAACCACCTACCCACAAGAAAGCACTACCAGACCTCAGTAGCTGGGAATAAAGCTATTAGGCAGTTGAATGCTTTGGGGGTGAAGTTCTGTCTTAGAGTTCAGAGCATCGCACTCTGGACACCTAGGCTTATGCAGAAAAGCACTGCGGCCTCCCTTCTGCTGAAATTCATAAAGGTTTCTTAACCACCATGTATTCCCCAAAAGATTTGATCTATAACGTGTGCTTCAAAAAACACCTCTCTCCTCATTCCTTGGAGGGGAACTTCGGAGCAAGCCAAGCCTCACTGGAGAGGGAATCTAAGTCTCTGAATAACCCATGTCTTTAAATATCTACTTTTTAGGCATTGTTCTGTCCATGGTAAAGGCACTGAAGTAGCTCACTTGCATTTCACATCAGCCCTTTCTTTGCCATAGAGATCACAGATCAGACACTACAGCAGTATCAAGCCTTTTTTAGAAAGAGCTGTGTGAGTGCAGCGGGTATAGACTGTGCTTTCTATCAGTGCAGCACACAAGATTTTACATATTAAATGAAAATATGCAGTTGAACATTAATCTAAATGGCAGCAAAGATCCTAGAGTCATGTGGCACTCTCTCCCAAAGGACTGTGTGCACTGATATTCAGACTTTGGCAGGGTGGAGGCAACAGCATAAGAAATTGCCGTATCTTGTCCTACAGTGAGAATGGGGAACGCAAAAATTGATATTTCAGGTTTTTGGTCATCTAAAGTTGCTTTGTGATCACCTTACTAGGTGTTCTTTTCCAGTGCTTTCAGCTGCATAAAGCAGTGTTTGCTGATTTCTGTGAGCCTTAAAATGGTCTGTGGAGTTCCAAGATAGTACCCTGTCATTAAGAAAAATGTAATTCCTTCCTAGAGCAAATTTCCCTTGTGCTGCCCCGCTTTAATTTAGCCCTTCCAGTTGTTAAATATGATGCAACACATACTGATACTTTACCCATTTCAGTGGGATGTTCATGGGAAGATTCAGCACACCAAGATACATAACACACTAGCAGCAAATAAACCGATACTAAAATAATCAAGAAGTATATAACAGACATCTTGGGCAGCTATGAATCAAAATCTTTTTGAATAAAATTTATTTGATTTTGAGGACCAGCCTTTGAAATGTACAACCTTGCAGTTTGCCTGACATCTTTGGGAGATCAGTGTAAAAACTGTCATATGAATCTGGATTTAAGTCTTTTGTGAGTGTATTCTGAGGAAAAGCTTAGTGAGTGAATCAGTTTCAATTCAATGTAGGTGGCAAAGACAAAACAAACCAAAAAAAACCAGTGCAGGCATAAATGTGCTGCATCTAACACCCTGTCATCCCTTTTCCAGGTGACCCTTCCCAGAGCCGTGATGATTGCTATTCCCTTGGTTACGTGCCTGTATTTGCTGGTAAACGTGAGCTACTTTGCAGCCATGGCTCCATCTGAACTGCTGACTTCAGGAGCTGTGGCCGTCACCTGGGGGTGAGCTCTGCTTATGGTAACACAGCCAATGCAGTGTAGCAAAATACGGGTTCTCTCCTCAGTTTCAGGAGATTTAGGTGCTATTCCCAGTGGGAATGGCCACACTTCATTGGTCAGGCCCGGAATGGGACAGGGAAGCATGCTGACATGCAGCTCTCTGTCGCTTTTCAGAGCAGTGTGTAGCCCATGTCTGGATCATGGTCTCTGAGGTCTGCCAAGATGTCATGTTCTGCAGAGCACCCCTTACTCCCCATTCCCACTCATTTGTACTGGGAACCTGTGGCTCCCCTCCAGCCCATGCTTTTCCCTATGGAAAGTGGCTGTAAAGAAGGGGTGAAGAGCACACCAGGAGCATCTCCCCACAAACAGCGAGAATGCAGCGAGGGTGGTATGGTGGTTTCACCCGGATGGGCTGCTAAGCTCTACCACACTGCTCTCTCACTCCCCCTCCTCAAAAGAACAGGGGGAGAAAACATGATGAAGAAGAAGCTCATGGGTTGAGATAAGGACAGGGAGATCGCTCACCAATTACCATCACGGACAAAACAGACACAGGGAGATTAATATATTACCTATCACTAGCAGATTAGAGCAGTGACAAACTACAAGCAAACTAAAACCACCTTACCCCATCCACCCTCTTCTACCTCCTCCCCCCGAGCAGCGCAGGAGAAAGGGAATGGGGGCTGCGGTCAGTCCCTAACGCTGCGTCTCCGCCGCTCCTTCACGGTCACTCTCTGCCCCTGCTCCACGTGGGG
>VXAA01001630.1:133409-165117 GCA_013399115.1 Anseranas semipalmata
CTGGCCAGCGGCGGGTCCCTTTTGGAGCCGGCTGGAGCTGGCTCTTGTCTGACATGGGGCAGCTGCTGGGCTCTGCTCACAGAGGCCACCCCTGCAGCCCCCCCGTTACCAAAACCTTGCCACGTAAGCCCAATACAGGTGTATAGCCAGACCTGGGGACTGGGAAATGTCCCACATTTTAGGCATTTCCAGAAAAGCAGAGAGGAGAATGTGCTGTCCCACAAAAGCAACAGCAGTGATTTGGGAGAGAGACAAAAGCCAACTGGGTTAATGCTGTCCACTCAGCACCTGGAAATTAGACCAGATCAGAGCACGTTGGTTCAGTTTCCCCATCTGCTTAGAAACTGTTTGCACCTTCCATCAACCTGAAGTGTTTGGTGATATGGAACAGGCTCTGTGCAGGACAAGGATTTTAGGATAAGAAGGAAAGGACTGTCATGGGAAATGTAGGCACCAGTGACTTTGGACCGGATGATCTTCCACCAGAACATCCAATCTCAGTCTAAATGTTTCCAGAGGCACAGAATCTGTGATAGCTCTAAATGAGTTGTCTGGCAGAAACGATGACACATTACATCCAGAGATTATGTTGCTGCTCATCCTCTTCCTAAAAAGTCAGCAGTGGCTTTGCCGCTGTATGCATTTCACAAGATCTCCAGTTTGAAGATCTGAATGACCTCTTGCTAGATGTGCTCTCTAATAGCTTTTCATGTCATTATAAGCAGGAGCTTTTAAAGGTCTAGTGCTTTGTTTGAACAGGTTACAAAGCCTCACTAAGCTGCAGTGTCATGAACTTTCTCTGCACTTCCTTTCCCATCATTCCTGATTAACAACTTATTTGTGAGCTTCCTCCTTTTTAACACATCTCCATTTCCTTCCTGATTAACCTTTTCACCCCAAGAGCACAATTCAGGAAGAAACATTGAATTAGCAACCAGAAAGCTGGGCACTCAGAAGCCTGGAGGACAGGTGGATAGCCACTGGCTGAGGAGGGTGTAATATTTGTGGTTCATGAACAAGAGATGCAGCTATTCAGACCATTAAGGAGGGAAAGGAGGAGCATAAAGAAACCAGAGAAGGACATATCAGATTTAAATGCATTTATTCCCCATATAAGAAGAAAACTGCTAGAGGGAAACATTGTTTAGAGGTGAGAATTGCAGCCAGAAAATGAGCTCACAAAACTCTCCCCAACATGTCTTTGGTACCAGTGATTTAACAGAGGTGTAGATCTCAGTTCGCTTGTATGAAGTTACTCATGGGAGCCCCTGTAGTTCCTTTGAGGGCCAAAACAGCAAACCACTAATCTCGTAAGTGCAAAAGACATAATTGCTAAAGATTTTATTATAAATTTTGTGATATAAGTTGTTTTCCCCTGAGATCTTGAGGTTATGGAGTCTTGTGATCATAGGAGATGCCCAGATTCTATCATTTTCAAAAAAGGAGATTTTTAGTTCTGGCTATGACAAGTAGCTTAATAACTTGAATCCTGAAGGCCTATAACCCAGATATTAAATTTATATACTACATTTTTTAAATCATTATGGTACATAAGCTACTGCCATAATTTTGGAAAGCCCAACTCTTGATTTTTGAACATTTGGGATAGGTGATACTAGAAAGGGTACATAAGGCTTAAAGTCATTCAATTCAGATGGAAATATGTGTCTAAAAAAAAATAACAAACCTTTTGAATTTTGGATTTTTGCCAATTTGATGAGAAGTGTGTTTGTCTGTACATATATGTGATAATCAACCCAAACCACCAATGAGTATTTATTACTCAATTAGTATTCTTCATGCTGCTTCATTCCTAAAGACAGGCTTCACTTCTAGGTGAGAAAATTATATATCCTCCAAATATTTGCCTCAAACTCTGTTTGTAACCCTGCTACTTCTTCTGTTCTGAAGAAAGCAAATTGCAGTTGTCTGAGCGCGTTCTAGAACCAGACTTCTGAAATTTAAACTATTGCTTTGGCTTTAACCTGGTTCACAGAACAACAGAAATAAGTGTATGTGAGATTAGAGGGTTAAATTCTTATACTTGTTGGGGAAGGGGTTATAATGCAGGATATGTCTTCAGCTCTGGTGGTAACAGTCTTTCTGCATTTTCCATTCTAATATTGTTGGCTGTAAAAGCACTATCTCCAGAATTCGAGCCACAGCATGTGTACACACAAAAAAGTGAGTTTTGTGTGTTGTGACAGCTTTGCACACCATTGCAGTGTAGACAAATGTATATACACCAGGCAGGAAGAAAAGCTGCCTTTTCTGGACAAGCCAAAGTTACTAACAACCAAATATTATGGGAATGGGGAGAAGGCTTTAAATCATTAGAAAGGCTTTGGAAAAAAGCTTTCAGTGAGAATAACGGAGAGAAGAAACCTGTCTGGTGCTAGGATGAGTATCTGGTACGCTGGATGTTATTATATGAATTCTTTCCCACCTCAGGGACAAAGTCCTGGGCAGTTGGGCATGGCTCATCTCCCTGTCAGTGGCACTGTCTACGTTTGGTTCATCGAACGGCACATTCTTTAGCGGAGGCCGCATGTGCTACATTGCTGCAAGGGAAGGCCATATGGTAAGGACAAAAAAAGGGGTCTGGTTTGCTTTGAGCAGCTTTGCCTTCTTGTGACACTAAAGCAGAAAGGAAAACACCATGTATGTTCAACTGGTAGAGCAATAGGTCTTTGGTGGTTTGTTTCTTGCTTAAAGACTTTCTTCCCCATCCTTTTGTAATATACTATATATGTTCATTCCTGACTTTCATCTTCAGCCACATAAGTTCAGAAAGCTTCTGTGGAAAGACACATGGCTTACATCTAGGTTGAATTTTCAGAACAGCTTTGAAACAAACAACTGTGGTACTGCTGTGTTGCAGCACCTGGCACAGGCTCTAGGGCGACCTGGCTGATGCATCTGCCAGGGAGGGGAGACGTGGCTGGATTGGTGCTGTAAGGCACACTTGCCTCCACTGGGAAGGTGCCCCAGCGCTGACAGGCGGCCTCTCCAGGTAGTCCAGTTCAGTTACAGCGTAGGATATCTCTGCCCTTCAGGCTTCATAGCAATTGCAAGGTGACGTTGATCCTTGAATCTTCCCTAGCTGGGGTTTTTAATTAGTCTCATTAGGTGGGGCCAAATCCAGTAGGCTGACAGAGGTCAGGCTGCCGCAGCTCCGTGCCCAGGTCCAGCTGATAGTCAGGTTGAGTGTGTATTCCCCATAGGCACACACATGCAAACACAAGTATACAACATGTAACATACGCACACACATACATATACATGCATGTATATATACAAATACGACAGCAGGCCACACAGATGCACATATAGACACACTCAGCACTCACACAAGCACTCACCCAAACAGCATCAAGGGCCTCATCCTGTTCCTGGCTGATCAGTGGTCTGTTAGTGGGAAATTTGTACATAAGCTGATGTACGATGTGGATCCCTCCACCAGCTGGGCTTGGACACAGCCTGCCCAGCGGCTGGCCCTGGGTCCCAGTCTCCCCAGTTGCCAGCACTTGGGCATATGAGCCCCCGAGGCCACTGTCCCACTCCAGCGGCTGGTACAGAGCCCCTCGCTCATGGGTACACCCACCCACGCTACAGATCCACAGCAGGTGCTGTTGGACATGCAGTCCATCCAGTAGCTGGCCCTGGATCCTCGTTCTTCCCAAGTTCCTCACCCCTAGGCACACACACGTGCGCACATGCAAAAGCAGATTTCAGTCGCCTGCCGGTCCCTGTGGTCCCTCTGGCAGCTGGCTGGGACCCCCTGGCTCCCAAACCACTTCACCTACACACAGCTAATCTGACTCAATCCTTGTTGATCACACACGCGTGTGCACACCCACACTTGCTCCCGTTGCTGTCACCGTGGACATGCAGGCCTCAGACCCCAGGCCCCATGCACTATACCTGCATGTTGGCTCCACTTCTCCCTTCCAGTGCCTGAGCTGAGCTCCGTTTGACCTCTGTTTTGAGGCACGTTGCGTTCCTCCTGGGGCCTTCTGCTTCTTTGGTCCCACACCATCAGGCATTTCTGCTCAGGATACCACTGTGCATCAGCTCCACTCCTTTTGCACAGGAGGGAATCTTTTACGTATATAAATGGCTGGCTTGGTGGCTTCTCTTGCTGGTGACAGTGTCTGCTGCATTGTGGCAAGCTCTGTGCTGGGCAGTTCACAGAACTGTGAATTTGAATTTGACCATACCAGACTAAGAGCTGATCTCTTGCTCCCTTTCTCAGACACTGAGCTTTAGCAGAAGGACTTGCATGATATTTTGGTTGGAAATAAAAATAAAACAACAAACCTTTCCATTAAACTTTCCCAATGAACCAAGAAATAAAGAGGCTAGTAATTCTCTTCATGTTCTGGAACAAACCTTGGTTTGCGTTGTGCTTGGTTGCGTGTATATATTGGGAATAGTCATTGTCTCATTTTCCAATCAGCCCAGGAGAAGTCAGGTCCCAGAGCAACGTGACAGAGGGCAGAAGAGCAGGGCCGTGCAAGAGGCCAGGCTGGCTTCCTGATGATGATCAGGAAAGCCCTGATTTGACTCAGCCTTCGTCTGTCACACTGGCAGTTTGAAAACCTCATCTTGTCTGCCTGAACTGAGCAAATTGGATATGAAATCAGTGAGACACAATAAAAACGTCCTTGAGGGGGGTTCCATGTTTACATTCCTTGGAACTGAACAGCTTTTATATCATGGTGCTTATTTGATGATTAAGAGTGGATCTGGCTGCAGGCAGAACTCCCACCAGCAGCCGAGGGGGAAGGATAAGTATCTCTGCGTACGTGACGTGACGACGTGTTGTTTTGCTTTGGTTTCCAGCCAGACATTCTGTCTATGGCTCATGTGCGATGCCTCACGCCCTCCCCTGCTCTGCTGTTTACGTCCGCTATGTCTTTAATAATGATAATGTCAGGAAACTTCACCAGCATCGTGAACTTTTTCAGGTAAGTGCAGCATTTCTGTTTGCATCCCTCGTGGCCCTGGTTTTTGACATTGTTTTGGAAGTATACTCTTTTATTATTTTTTTGAACTTGGGCTATTGCTTTCTGACTGATACTGGGGAGGGAGGTGGAGAAAAGAAAGAGCTTAAGAACCAGCATCTTTGCAACACATGAATGCTTCTGTCACTATATACTTAACTGGATGTGATTCATCCTCATATTGAAATGAATCTGTAATACTCAGGTCATTCTAAAGTTCTCATCGTTTGTTCTAGAAAGGAAATGAATGCAAGAACTACTAAATTTATATCAATATTCTCCTTTTTAGTTGGAGATATGTACACCTGGGATATGCAAGGCAGAACTGACTTTGCTGGATGATCTCACCCATGATTTAATGCTTTTTTTTTTTTTTTCCCCAGTTTTATAGCATGGTTTTTCTATGGCATGACTATTTCTGGTCTCCTATATTTAAAAATCAAGAAACCAGAACTGCCAAGATCTTATAAGGTGAAGTAATAACATGACCCCCCCAACCCTTTTCCTTGACTGTCCGAATGAATAAGACAGCATGATGAGGAAAGAAAGAGCACTGGGGTTAGTTGTTTACGGATTTAGTGTGGTTATCCTTCCTTTTTTAATTTCACATTTTGTCCCAGAAAAGTCTACAGAGGGCAAGATAGTGTGAGTGGACAAGCATAAGTCAAGATTGAATTCTCTGTCCTAGTAAGCTAATAATGCACTGCCCCCTCACTGTGGAAAATATATCTACCATATCCTCATTTTTCCTTTGAGATTTAAGAGGAAAATGAAAGGTGATTCTGATCAGCAATGCAATCACCTGTTTACACTCTCAGAGCTCAGTGACACTCCCCAGAGGGTAGCCAAGGTGTAAGAGCCTTGACAAAGAGAAAAAACTCAGCCAGAATGCCCCAAGTCCTTTGACATGGCCAGGGGACAAGTTTGCTCCCCACAAACCAGCTTAGTGGAAGGAAGTCAGGAGTTATCTGTTTTTTCTCCTGGTGGCATGAGCAGGTTGAGCTGCAGGGCCTCCTCAGTGACTGAGGGAAATGCCTTTGCAGAAAACATCCTAGGAGCAGGGGGCTCAAGAGTCTGTGAATGTGGGACAGTGGCTTTTCCTGAGATGAGCTGAATGAGCATCCTGTTTTGTGTGGTTCCTCCAGGCAATGGGTGACAGGCTGACACTGCCAGGGTGTGCAAAGCAATTGCGAGTGTCCTGCGGGGCTTAGCATGAAGGAGAAGAGCAGTGCTCTGTTAAGTCCTCCTGTCACTAGCTTCTGTGGCTCTGTCCTGAGACTAGGACGCTGGGTGAGGACGTTCACCCAACTTGTTGGCTAAATGGGCTTCAAGCAGTTCTGTTTCTGCAGTAGTGTTCTATATGCTGTATAAAACTCCCTCCATCCTCCAGGCCAGCCCCCTGAGGATGTAAGCCTTCTGCAGCCTTTGGCTTGATGGCCTAGCTCTTTCCTCACCTAGAAGCAGCTCAGGTCTGAAGGTCCCAGTTCAACTGACAACGTATGGCTGATGTTCTGCAGAATCTGTATGTCTGCTGCAGGTTTATGTCTAAGGAGGAAGATTTCCCTTGGTTTGAAGACAATCAGACTAATTAGCAATTTGCCAAAAGTGTAACAACACTGTGGGGAGGGAAGAGCACGAAGCATCTCACTAAGCAAGTGAAGCCAACAGAAGGTCTTCTCCATGCTCTTGCAGCTAACCATGAGCAACATTTCCTTTGGTTTATTTCAGAGTAAAAAGTAAAAAAGTAAAAAGTTCACCAAAGGAAAAAAAAAAAAAAAAAGGAAAATCCCAGCTTGGATGTTCAGTTTTTCACCTGGTCTGGAAATCATTTTGTCTTGTGAATTCACTAGCTTTTAAGGGAGGATGGCTTCAGATTTAAAAGCTTTATGACCAGACATAGAAATAGCCTCTGAGGTGTCTTGTCCACCTGTCTGTGAACACATGGAGAAACCTTCTTGCCCCAGGGTGCTAAGACTCAATTATGTGATTTGTGCACATTGCTGTGGGTTATGTCAACAGCTCAGGTTTTGGATGCAAAGTAGTATGGAGAGCAAGAACAGACCTGGCACTAAAAAAGCAGTTTGCATCTTCAGGTCTGGGAGGTCAGGGAAGACAGGGGGTTAGGGTATGTGGTGATGGTGTAGCTCTTGCAGGGCTGTTCAACCTTAGCGTAGGAGTGGGCTGGGAAACATGATGCCTGGATTAATTGGGATTTCTGGGTAACACCTCAGGCTGCAGCAGGATTTCATCTAGAAAGCCTTCTGCACAAGTTTCAGGGTTGTCCAGACCCACACTGGCCAAGGATTACACGAGTCTTTACGCTGATGTTTTGCTTTCACAGGTCCCGATTATCATCCCCATAATCGTGCTGATCGCAGCCGTGTACCTGGTGTTAGCTCCCATCATTGATCAGCCCCAAACTGAGATCCTCTACATTGTCCTGTTCATTTTCAGCGGCATCGTTCTTTATTTCCCTCTGGTGCGCTTCAAGTGCCACCCCCGCTTTTTACAGAGAGTCACTTTACATCTCCAGTTGTTCCTGGAAGTTGCTCCGACCGCTAGGGATGCAAACTGAGATAATGTCCTCCTGGCGTGCGTATGGCCGCCTGTCCCTCGTGGTTTATTCCAACACTTGGGTTTTCAAGGCTCAGTCTTCTGTAAGGGAGAATGAACAAAATTTAAGTGTCACCAAAAGGTTTAGTTGAGAGGGACTAGACCCATGACTCCTCACATTTCCTTAAAATTTTGGGCACATATTTTTCTCATTTTCATGAGAAAATGAGAAAATCTGCCTTGCAGATTACATACAGATTCCAAAGGAATATGTGTTTTTCAGTTTTCTATCCTGAGAAGAGCTGTACATCCTGAGCAGATCTAAATCCTAGCTCTTATATTTCAAGGCAACAGGCAACAGAAGACTGACAATGAAATATTATTCCTATAGTAGGCTGTGAGCCTAAGCCATTCCTGGTAATGCCTTTAATTATTTCCACCTAGCTCTGCCTACCGTGACCGCAAGGCTTCTCAAATAAATAAAACATGGGCACACCATGCTCACAACAAAACAACGCTTTCTCCTCAGGTATCTACTCTGGGAGTGTGGTTTTCCTTTGCTCCTTCCAGTCTCAGATGCACAGTCACAATGGTCCTTTCTCTGTCTCAGCACACGTTCGCACCACATTTATGCCCAAATCATCCTACATCTCCCATAGGAAAACCTCTGACGTGAGATGGGAAGTGCTTTAAAACTCTGTTAGCTTGCTCAGCTGAGAATGCACTTGTCAGCTGGGATCCATCCATTCGTGGTGAGTACATCACTCAGGAACCGCAGTCACCCAATACCCTTCCTGTAATTCCCCCAAAGACAAATAATTTCTCTTTTGGGAGAATGAGCAAAAAAACCATTGCAGCATATGTGCCAGCAACATAATCTCATTGTTAATTAGAGACCACGTCCTGGGCTACATTAGGAGAAGTGTGGCCAGCAGCTCAAGGAAATATTCTGTCCCCTGGACTCAACACTGGTAAGGACACATCCTGCTGTTGGAGAGGGAGTTGTGAAGACAACAGAGCCAGCTCTTCTTGGTGGTGGCAGCTAGGGGCAACAACCACAAGTTGTGGCTCAAGATGTTCAGGCTGGACTTCAGGAAAATTTCTTCACCAGGAGGGCAGTCAACCTTGGAGCAGTGTGCAGAAAGGTGGTGAGATCTCAGTCCTTGTATGTTCCCAGGACAGACATTTCCAGCAATTTCTGTGACATGAAAAAGTCATGGGCTGTGCTCTCACCCATGTCTAACACACTGCATTCACTGGGGTTTCCTATTATCTTGAGGCTCAATCCTTTTTCTCTTGTTATAGGAGCAAGAGAGACATTATATGCTGTTTTCTTTCCATTTGTCCAGATTGTTTCTGGATAGGGCCTGTCCTGTCATAGACTAAAAAGGTCTAGGTGTTAGTCCCTAAAATGTGTTGTGTCTCAAAATAATGAATGTTACTCGGGTCAACTTTCTGTCAGCGTTTGTTCTGCAGACCTGTACGTAACACTGCATTCCTGGAACAGGGTCACTTGTTCCTCCAGGCCTCCTCCAGCCCATCTCAGAGCTGTGTATCTGATTAAAATCTCATTCTGCAATGCCAGAACACCCTCCTATTCCTCTGAGTGGTGATACCAGCAGCTACAGACATGCAACAGATAATGGATTCTGGCAGTTATTGTCTTTTCAGAAACAATCTCCATTTCTTTGATTTATTTATGGAGCCTACCACATGGAGCTGTGCTTTCTTGAAGATCTACAGTCCATATCCAAAAAGTGGGAAGTTTAAGGCTTACTTAAAGGTTAGACATGCACAATATTTGTGGCTTTGGCTACCTGTCATTGCATACCTAAGTAAAATCAGGCTTGGTCTTGTCCACACAGAGTTCACAGTTCCTGTGGAACAGGAGTTATTGCCACTGTTCGATATTGTAGGTGGGTAGTGTACTACAGATGATGAGCAGATCAAAGGATGGATTAAGTGGCTTGCTCAAAGTCACGCAGGAAATGTGCGGAAAATGTGGCTGTTTCTCCCAAAGTCCATTCAAGCATCTTATCATTTAGCCCATCCTTTCTCTCTGTGCACCTGTGACATATGAATAACAATAAAGAACACAGACAGACCCAGCACTTTGGCTAAGTAGCCTTTATATATTACTAGTTTGGGTATGGATGTAGGGAAGCTGAAAAGCTGCAAGTATCGTATTTTGCAGCAACTTCATTTTCTATAGATATTATTGTAATGAGATGTACTTTTTATTTATGTTGCCTAGGGTTTACAAGCACAGGTGCTTATAATGCCAAAACAAGATGCTGAAAGCTCAGAGAAAGGCAGGATGATTACAATAAAATGGACATTAAAATGAAGTGAGTTGACGTAGTTGTTTCTGTTTTTCATCAAAGAAAAATAATTCCGTAGAATTTTTACTGCATGAACATAAACAATCAGCATCAGACTCATCTCTCCTTGGATGGGAGGTTTAACTCCATGCGTGGGTGCTTATATGTGTGTACACTCATTTTTCAAAATGATTGCTTATTTATTTCAACCCCTGCTTATGCAAATCAGAATTTCTCTTTCATTCATCAGATATTTGCAATAGAAGTGTCAGGAAGAGGCAGCGCATCCTTACTGTTCATTACTACAGCACAAAACAAACGGGAGGGCAGGCAGAGCTCTGTAGCTGCTGTGTGTACAGGTCATACCGTGAGACCACGTCGGTCCTGTCTGCCCGACAGCTCCAGATCCCTGTGACCAGTGCTTAGCCCCTTCCTTCACGGGCTCCGAGGAAAACAGGAGCGTCAGCACTGCCCTCAATGTAATCGTAAAATCTGCACTCCACCTCAAGACCCTAAGTATAACTGAATCCCATGCTTCAGCTGGCAACCTGCAACCACCAGATGGGAGTTGTACACTGCTGAACAAAGCTGAATGTATTCTGGGTCTTTTCCTGACTTCCTCAGAAGCATCAGAGCTGGGCTACACCAAGGGACAGTCAAGGATGGTCCAGTAAGTGAGGGTACAAAAAATCCTCCTTTGGTGATTTTCCAGTAAGCCCTGCTCCTATGCCCAAGTTCAAGCGATTGTCATCATTTGGTTGAGGAGAAATTTCCCCTTGGGTGATAGAGCAGAATCTGTAAAGATTTTCATTTTCCTCTGTTGCAGAAACACAGTTCACCTGCTTGGATTAGCTGGATTTATCTTATCAGTTCACTGCCAGCGCAAAGGGTTTGGTGTTCAGTCCCTCCTGCTCTTTCCTGGGACATAGGGAGTAATCAAGGCATCACTGGAGCCTCCCAGCAGTGCTAACTTGCTCTCTAGGTCATCACACTGGGGGGATTGTAGAGCTTCTATTTTCAGAGATGAAACAAAAACAGTCAACTCTGAGCATCACGGACCATTAAAGAGTGGGCTGGAAATGACCTCCTAGTCCAACTGCCTGCTTGGAGCATGGCTATCGCCCACGCTAGATTAGGTCATCTGTGTGGCCAGGATGCCTTGGAAAACATCAAGGATGGAGACACCACCACCTCTCTGCACTGCCCTCCTGGTAAAAAAAAATCCCAGAGAACGTTCTGAACCTCTCAAGGCACAGCTTGTGGCCATTGCCTTGCTACTGCCCGTAAGAGACTGGATCCATCAACTCCTGCAGCACTCATCACCAGCTGCTGACCAGATGTCAAGATAATCTAGACTTAGCTTGCAACGTAAGGTACACCGAGAGCTTCAACTGGATCAATGAAAGGCAATGGCAAGCCCTTATTTTATATGCTTGATGCCAGTATTTGCAACTTTGGATGGGCTGTGATAAATCTACCCAACAGGATGAGTCAGTTTAGTGGTTTAGAGGGAGCTCAGTCTTGCACTTTGTTGACTAGTTAGTTGAATACATCAGGGTCTTTGTGTATGTGACTCATTCCTCGTGAAGGAATGATTTATGCTAAAAAAGGATTCAGACCCACAGTCATACAATAAATGGGTGGTCTCAGGTTTGTGAACTAGCAGTGAAAGTAATGGGTAGTGCAACAGCCCATCTGTTTTTAGTATCGAGCTACCATGTCAAATTTGTCCTCTGCAGCAGTGAACCCTATGGCTTGAGTGCCTGACAGATAAATGATCATCTTTTTCTTCTAAAGCTTGGTCATTAATTCTTACTGTTTAATTTCATGGACTGTGCCCTGGTTTTCATACAGTGAGGCAGTGGGGGAGCTGTGAAAAGGGGAAATGAGAAGATTGAAAGAACATCATTGTATGCACAAGTCTTGGCTTGTATGTCTGAATTGCCTGTGTAAAAAACAGGCACGGACAACACCTAAGCAACAAAGATGCATGCCCAGAAGTTCAGAAATGCCAGAATAAAGGATGTTGGTTCAGCACGGGTTCCTTTCCTTTCCTTTCCTTTCCTTTCCTTTCCTTTCCTTTCCTTTCCTTTCCTTTCCTTTCCTTTCCTTTCCTTTCCTTTCCTTTCCTTTCCTTTCCTTTCCTTTCCTTTCCTTTCCTTTCCTTTCCTTTCCTTTCCTTTCCTTTCCTTTCCTTTCCTTTCCTTTCCTTTCCTTTCCTTTCCTTTCCTTTCCTTTCCTTTCCTTTCCTTTCCTTTCCTTTCCTTTCCTTTCCTTTCCTTTCCTTTCCTTTCCTTTCCTTTCCTTTCCTTTCCTTTCCTTTCCTTTCCTTTCCTTTCCTTTCCTTTCCTTTCCTTTCCTTTCCTTTCCTTTCCTTTCCTTTCCTTTCCTTTCCTTTCCTTTCCTTTCCTTTCCTTTCCTTTCCTTTCCTTTCCTTTCCTTTCCTTTCCTTTCCTTTCCTTTCCTTTCCTTTCCTTTCCTTTCCTTTCCTTTCCTTTCCTTTCCTTTCCTTTCCTTTCCTTTCCTTTCCTTTCCTTTCCTTTCCTTTCCTTTCCTTTCCTTTCCTTTCCTTTCCTTTCCTTTCCTTTCCTTTCCTTTCCTTTCCTTTCCTTTCCTTTCCTTTCCTTTCCTTTCCTTTCCTTCCCTTCCCTTCCCTTCCCTTCCCTTCCCTTCCCTTTTTGCATTCTGGCCTATCTTTTAGAGCATAACTAATTTTTTTCCATATCACTTCTGTGTCACTAACAAAGCATAGCAACAATTCAGTATTTTGCCTATTCCTGTTGTTCAGTCTGTGCTTGTCATACTTCCTTGTCCGTCCATAATTCCTATGAAGTGACAGCTCCAAAATGAACCCAGATTTCCAGCAGGAGGTGTGAACCTGGGCAGAAGGAGGCATCATCACAGTCCCATTGCTCCTGGTCCCTGAATTAGGCATCGGGGGGATGTCTCGGAGCACTGCTCCTGCTGTCCTCCTCCCTTTGCTGTGGCTGTACTCCAGGACTCTGCATGCTCACCTGTCTGCTTGCATCCCACCCCATTTTAAAGGAGGATAATGAGGCACATAAGTCTTTCTGGGCTGTTGCAAAGCTTAGTTTGTAAAGTAAAAGGAAATCATCTTACTTAAGAGGAAGCAAGAGGGTAAAACAATGCCAAGAAAGCTCTCTTCCCCTAGGTCAAGCAGCCTCTTTTACCTGTAATCCGTATTAAGTGCGTAGTGCCTGCAGGACACATGCAGTTTTTCGCTCTGGCTGCAGGGCCCCTCCTGTAAGTCAGGCCCAGCCGAGCCATCGCTTTGGTGTCCTCGGATGGCCACCAGCCCAGCAGGGCCACACGGGCAGCGGAGGCAGCCTGCGGGCAGGAGCCGTGCCCGGGGCACAGCCAGGCGGGCAGGGGAGGCTGGCGGTGGAGCCTACGCTTGAACATGCCCGGGTGATGCTGCAGAAGCCGAAGCCTGCGGAGAGACCGAGTTGGGATGAGCTGCAACGCGTGGGCTGGGTGCTGCTCGGGGTTCCCACCAGCTCCCCACGTACACGGGGCACGAGGGTGACGGTGGGTGAGGGAGCACAAGGGGGCTTGTCATCCCTTTGCTGCTGCCTGGACTCCAAGCCACCACAGGATCGGAAATGATCCTTAAAAATCCTCCGCAGCCTTCCCCAGCTTCCCAACGGGATGTCTCACCAGCTCTCCCCTAGCATCAAGCCTTCCTGCTCCTCCTGCCCAGCACCCCCCTGCCTGATTTTCCTCTCTCACTTAGTTTACTTTGTGCAAAAACATCTTTCCTCAGATTTGCAATGCAAAAGACCCCCCCGCAGGTGACCCCAAAACACTTTTCTCAGGAGGAGACCCGAGGTGGGGCTGAGGGCAGGGGTCGGGCGGTTGCAGAGCTGTGGGAATGAATACCCAAGGTACACGAGTGGGTGATGGGGAGGGAGGTGGCTGCACAGCCTGGGGCTAAACCCCCAGCTTCGTTAGGGCAGACACTGCTTCGGGACAGCGCGGAAGAGCTGCGGAGCCGCGGGTTGCGCCCGAGGTGTGGGCAACCATCCCAATGCCTCCAGGCAGCTGATGGGGCCAGGGGCGTTGGTCTGGCCTCCAGAAGCTGTGGAGATGATTTTGCAGAAGGAACAGGCTCCGGCAGATGGCAGTGGCAGACGTCTGATAAGTCCTCGGCAGCGTCGGCCTCTCCCCCTGTGCCTGCAGCAGGCAGCAGAGCAGGACAAACAGCAAACCCATGCTCAGGCCTGCGGGAAGGCCCAGGAAGGAATTATCTCCATCCCGGTTGTTTCATGGTACAGCTGTAGGCAGCCCTCACTTATCCAGAGCCCACTCTGGGTACACTTCAATACACCATAATGGCAAAACCGCACGTGTTGGGGGCTGGTTGATGAGCTCCATCAGCTTTGCTTGTGTTCAGACAAACGCCAGCTCTGGTACAAGGGACAAGAAGAAATCGGGGAGAGGGAGCAAGCCCTGCCCTCCCCAAAGTGACCCCCCGGTCCCCGTGCCCAGCGCCCCGAGGCCATACCCCAGGTGCCCACCACCAGGTGCGGGGACACTGCCCCCAGCTGCTGAGCCCCTGCCCTGCCCTGCGCAGGGCTCCTCTGAGGGCTATTGCCCGGGAGGTGTTAGTCCCAGTGCTTTTTGGCTTAAGGCAGCAGCAAGTAGAAAGGAGGACAGCTTACCAGGCTTAAATCAGCATGAATTCTTATGACGTTGGGCAAATTCATGGAAACTGAATTATTCATGTACTCAAAATATAAGCATTCCCCTGCCACGCTGGAAATCCAGATGAAACGCGTTTGTGCCGGAGCAGGATGCCCCCGGAGGTGCCCTGCTTTTGTAGCACGCTCTACAAACCCGGCTTCGCCTCGCCCTGAGATGAAGGCTGGTTGGGAAGCTGGAGCCGTGTGTCCAAGCGTGCCCACAGGACCCTGCCCGGGGCTGCCCAGGGCCAGCTGGAGACCTGCTGGGTACTGCTCAGGAGCCGAGCACGGAGCGAGGCTGGCTTTCTCATCCCATCTGAGCGCAGACAGCACGTGGGATACTGGCTAGGGATCAATCAGATGTAAATTTTCTGTAGATGGTGCTCTAGCGGGAGGCTGGCAGCGTTTGTCTATGATGGGTAGGTCTGCAGCACAGGGAAGTGGTGGCTGTGAATTGGGGTGTGCGTTTTTCTAGGTGCTGCACATATGCAGAAGCGCCCTCAAAAATAACTCCTTTTGCCAGAGACCACCAAGTGTAACTGCACCAATTCCTGCACCGTGCGGGAGGAACCTGGCCGTGTTTTCAGTGCAACATGGTTTATGTCCTGCAGCCCCGATCCCTGTGCAAGTCAACGCGCGTTGGACAACACAGCCCATGCACGATGCATGTTTCCTCCAGCAGCGTTTCCTTAGAAGGTGCTGGCAAACGAGGGCAGGTTTCCCTTTCCAGCTGTCCTGGGGACAGGGCGGTGGCAACGCGCTGCTCCTGGGGCAGAAGCCAGCCGGAGCGCCAGCCCCCGGCACAGCATGGACGTGTCCCCATGCCCTGCCTCTCCTGCAGGCAGCACCGGGCGCCGTGCTCGTAACCTCCAGCAGCCGCGGGGTCTCGCGGTGGTACGCCTTCAAGCAGAAGTGGGGGTACGCAGTCCGCATCATAAAGCTTGCAGAGCAAAGAGTACACACAAAAGCACTATACCTGCATTCTTTTGTAAGAGCACATAGAAAAGAAAGCACAGAAAGGGCAAAAACCTCAGTTGTTTGCTCTGAAAATGTTCTCGGCAGACATAGTAAGCCAGCCATGAGCTCATTAGCTATAGCTAATTAATTCGCTACAAGCACTGTGAATATTAGCAGGTTACCTGGTAATAGTGCTGTTTCTTTGTTACTGCTCCGAGCAGTGAGTTTTCCGGGGTTACGATGTGTTATCCAGCTTTTCTCAAGCCCCTGCCCTGGGACCCAGGTTGCCCCCTGGGATGCTGAGCATCCTTTCCACGGTGGGATCCGTACTGTGCAGGACCACATGCCAGCTTTTGTGTGGGCATCTTCGGCTTAGACTTGGGTTCCTTCCTGGGGTTTGCTAAATAACCACGGGGGCTTTGCCTGGTGGTGAAAGTGTGGCCCAAAGAAACCAGGAGAAGGAGGGGAAAATGAGAACCTTTGCCTGCAGCAGCCTTTGACGGCCCTGAGCTTCCTTTTAAGAGACCGAAGCCCTCCTGTGTTTACCTAAACCGGTGCCTCACAGCGCACAGAAAGCAGAGCAGGGAGCCGAGGGTGGGTTCCTTATAGCCTCCCTGCCCCATGCCAGGAGTTCCTATGAAATGTTTGGTGATTGCAATGAAATACGGCTGCATGGAGAGCTGAAGCAGCAGTCCGCGTGGCCCAGCATTTCAAATCCATTGCCTCAGTGTTTTTCCAGCTGCCAAAATGTATTTTTTCTCCCAGGCAGGCGTTTGGCGGCAGAATTAGAGGAACCCAAGAGGCTCTTATAACCTGGGCCCGTCTTTGGGAGAGTGGTGGTGCACAAGACCACCTCTGTCTTTGCGAAGTCCCAAAAGCACGCGTGGCTGCCGCATCCTGCCTTTCCAGACATCTCCCAGCAAGAGCACTGGGTAGGTTGCACGTAACCTAATATCAGCGCTGTGTCATCTTGTTTATTCAGCGAATTCAGATTTTCATACATTAGTGCAATAGGGAAATTCAGCAGGGAATTCACTTGGGGAAAAGAAATGTGCCTGGGACTCCAAGGCTGAGGAATTTAAATCAAAATCTCTTTCAATAAATGCAACCCATTAAGAGTCTCTTGATTGTCTATTTGAATATTTCAATTTAAAATGCTACTTAGAAAGAGTAAATAAAATATTCTTCACTTCTGCAAATTAAATTTATCCTCAGTTAAAGTCCATTGAGAGCTACCCCACGGGTGAATTTGCCCTACATCTCATTTCTGCCCTGGGGTGTTTTCACAGCAGTCTGAGTCATCCAAAGCTCCCAAGCTGAATTAATTCCTGCCGCTTTCTGAATCTCACAGATGATATCCCACAGACAAAGCCACGTCTGTGATTCAGAGAAGTGCTGATTAATACCGAGCAGGAACAAGCCGGGCACCGCCGTTTGTTCCTGGCTGTCCCCAGCCGGCTCTCTGGAGCCGCCGTGTCTTTCTGAAGACCACAAGAGCTTCCAGGAGGGCAGAGACCCAGCAGAAGAGACGTGGAAGCCACGAGCGATTGGTTAGGAGGTTTCAGACCCAGGCCCTGCCTCCAGCTGTTTTCCAGCTGCTGCTGCACCAGCAGTGGTGAAGGGGAACCCTCTGGAGCCTGGCAGCAGCCCTGGCATCGCACAGCCGGCAGCTGTGGGAGCCCCCCCAGCACTTGTTGAAGGTTGCTAGAGCCTTCTGGGGCAGCTGGAGATGCTTCTTACCAGAGCCTCGTATGGCAACGAGGGGCCCTCTGCAGACAGTGAGCTGTGCCTCTGGGTTTCTCACATCCTCCGCATGCTGGTGGGGTGCCGAGGAGCTGCAGGCAGCGGTGGGGATGCCTGAGGCAGCTGGATTTTTTTCAGCATTTTTGACTGGAAGCGTTTCACACGGTGAGCGGTGCAAGCCCCGCCACGCTAGGCTTTGCAACCACGGAGCAGGTGCCCGGGCAGCTCCCCACGGCGGTGGGGCGGCTCTCCTGCTGTGCTTTGGCACATAGGCAGGTGGTGCTTCGAGATGATTAACAGCGCCGAACCTGGTTTGCCAAGAGCCTATTGATTCTCCAGAAGGGTAACAAATTTTCTCCTTATGTACCAGCACCAGGCCTGACATAATTTGCTGTGTAGCGGGAGGGAAATCAGCTTTCAGCCTGATTTAGGTAGGGTTGTGTTGCATCCAGATACATACCAATATGATCTTTCTTGAGTGCTGTTACATACTGCCTTAATATTTAATTAGAAATAAATAACATTTATGTTCAACGCTAATTTGTAGCTGAGTTAGGAGGGCAGGCTGAATGCCAGGCTCAGGTCCTGCACGGGGTGGAAGGCTTCCCGGTGAGTCACAGCGAGTCGGGAATGACCTTGGGCTCTTCCTCTGCCTGGGGGTCCTTGAGATCAGGTGTCTGGGCATGCAGAGAAGCGCCCGTGGTGCTGGCACTGTATTAACCTCTCTTCTTGACAGATTGAGAATCTGGGAGGATCTCCAGTTAGCAGAATACACCAGACTTGATGGCTTACTTTTTGTCTTAAAGCATCTGCGTTGTGGACAACCAGAAGTACAGGACTGAGACCTTACCACTACCAGGAGCTCCTCCTTCTCCTCTGGGGAGGTTCAGCCCCGTGTGTTAGGTGCTGGACAAACACCTAACACAAAGATGAGGCTGAGTTTGCAATCTCATCTCTTGATCCATAGAATCACAGAATCATAGAATATCCTGAGTTGGAAGGGACCCACAAGGATCATCGAGTCCAACTCCTGGGTCCGCAAAGGACTACCCAAAATCAGACCATATGTCTGAGAGCATTGTCCAAATGCTTCTTGAACTCCGACAGCCTTGGTGCTGTGACCACTTCCCTGGGGAGCCTGTTCCAGTGCCTGACCACCCTCTCGGTGAAGAACCTTTTCCTAACATCCAACCTGAACCTTCCCTGTCGCAGCTCCATGCCAGTCCCTTGGGTCCTGTCGCTGTCACCAGAGAGAAGAGCTCAGCGCCTGCCCCTCTGCTTCCCTTCATCCACATGCATATCATCAGATAAGTGTGTCAAAAAAGCCCAAAATGTGTTACAGAACCACAGAGTCACAGCACAGCTGAGGTGGAAGGGACATCTGGGTCCATCTGGTCCAACCCCTGCTCAAGCAGGGACACTCAGAGCAGGGTGCCCAGGACCACACCCAGTGGCTTTTGAAGATCTCCAAGGAGGAGACCCCACAACCTCTGTGGGCAACCTGTGCCAGTGCTTGGTCACCTGCACAGCACAGAAGTGCTTCCTGGTGTTCAGAGGGAGCCTCCTGTGTTCCAGTTTGTGCCCCTTGCCTCTTGTCCTGGCCCTGGGCACCACTGAGCAGAGCCTCGCTCTGTCCTCTTGGCACCCTCCCTTCAGGTATTGATGAGATCTCCCCCAGACTTCTCTTCTCCAGACCAAACAGTCCCAGCTCTCAGCCTCTCCTCATAGGAGAGGGCAGCTGGAGATGCTTCTTACCAGAGCCTCATAGGGCAACAAGAGGTCCTCTGCAGCCAGTGAGCTGTGCCTCGGGGTTTCTTATATCCTCCGCGTGCTCCAGTCCCTTCATCATTTTGGTGGCCCTCCATTGGACTCTTCCCAGTATGTCCAGGTCTCTCTTGTACTGGGAGGCCCAGAACTGGACACGCTACTCCACGATACTCCCTTTCTTACCACGATATTCTTTTCCCTATCTGCTTACTTACAAAGCCAAGTCTGTCTTGTGATGGGAATCTAGCTGCCTGGGTTGTAGCAGAGGAAAACAACAAGCCTGGCTTGGAGAAGCTGGACGCCACTCATCCCCCAGCCCTTCGCTGGGGCCCTGCTCTGCCACCCGTGGCAGGGGCTGGCCGAGCCTCATGGGGCTTGAGCTCCGGTTGTGCGGGAAGAAGCCAGCGTGCCCTTTCTCACGGGACCGGGGCGAAGAGAAACAGAAGGCTGAGCTGCCTCCTTCGTGTTTCAGAGCACCGTCATCTGCTGGCAATTTAGTACTAATGCAGCATATACCATGTTAACAGCAGGTCACTGGAAATGTACCTGGACCCATCTGTCATTTTTAATAGCAAAGCAGTGCTTTTGTGCAACATTAATTTAAATTTACCCTCCTGCAGAAAACTGGTGGGCAGAGAGCCTTCCAAAAGATGCATTTTTATTAGCTCTCTCTTCTACATCTGGACATTGATAAATATTTATGTAGACTTTCCCTGCCAAAGGCCTTAAACACAGCCACATTTCATTTTCTTCCAGGGATAAGTGGTGGCAAGCAGCGGTCAGTGATGGACCGGGCAGCAGCAGGCCCCCAAAAAAACCAAAAGCATCTTCCCACGGAGGGAGTGTGACTCAGGCCACGAACACGAAGGAGCACAGCGGCACAGTGCGGGGAAGAACCCCAATAACCCATCAGAGGCACGAGCCCCTGGGGAGCCAGGGGCTGGGGGACACCCAGCACCGTGAGCTCGAGGGAATGGCTACTGCCTTGGGGTGCGGGACACGTTATGGGATGCAGAGGAGAGGCATGCTGGCATGCACAAGACACTATGGGGTGTTCAGAGGGGGAAAGGGAGGGGTCTGGGTAGATTGGGGACAAGCAAGGATGGGAAAACAGAGCAATGAGGGGATAAAAGGAGCCAATGTCGTGTGAAGAGCTGGCTGGTCACTATGTATGGCCATGCCCTGTGCCTGGTCAGCCGGGCCTGTCTTCTCATTGCACTCCATTTGCCTCATGAGGGACTCTACTCTGCGTGTGTGTGTGTGTATGGGGGTCCGGGTGCGGGTCACCCAGGCCAGGCCACCCTTCACAGGGCCGTGTGTGGGGACAGCCGGGCCCCAGCTGCTTCGCACCCTCCTTCGCGTGTGTTTGTGCGAGAGCTGGCTGGAGACGGGAGGGTCCAGGGGCCAGGCCGAGTGTCGGGGCCAGCGACCTGGGGCAGGGAGCTGCGGCAGCCTCGCCTCCATCGGGCTGCTGGGTTGGGCAGGCTGCCACAATGATGTGTGCACTTGGCTAGCAGCTGGGTTTGAGCCGAGGACAGTCGCTGCAAAGGCCCCTGAGAAAGGATTAAAAGGGAGAAAGCTGCTCTTTTTAGTGCCTGCAGGCCTGCAAACTCCCTCTCAAATCTGGGTGGTGACTGGCACTGATGAACCCCCTCAGCACTGGGGCACATCCACCTTGTGACATTGCTTGGTTCAGACACTCCTGAGCTAACAAAGCTGCTCCCAACGGCATCGAACTGCTCAGAAACCAGTCATTGGTGAGTCACGAATCGGACGTTCCTCTACCAGCCCGTCTCCCAAACGGGCACGGCCCAAGGGGTGTGCTGAGACAGTCACCCCCAAACGCGGTCTCACTCTGACGCAGGAGGTGGCTGGCGTAAAGCACGTGTTCGGAAACAGAGCACAGGGTTCACACTCTGCTCTGAAGCACAGTGAGGACCTGAAAACCCCTTGACCAAGTCCTGTCTCCACCTCTCCACATGGTGAAATGCCAGCTCAAGCAGAAATACTTCATGCATAAAGGGGCGTGAGAGGCCGGAGAACAGCGGGACTGAAAAGCCCACCAGACCCTCTGTGTGAGAGGGAAATGTGAACACGTCAGCAGTGTGAAGGTAGTTTCAGTGATGCACATGTCCACTAGCATGTCCACTAAACAAATAGGCTTTAAGGCCCTAGGAATACCCAAAATTTAGTTTTGGCAAATAAAGTTCCAGTCCTCTGTCTTTTCGTATGCTTCTCTGAGCTGCTGTGGAGGAATACCACGATCCAGCCCCTTATCTCCATCCAAACATATTAACAAATTACAGGCTCTTGTATCAGTTTGTCATTCTGTGAGTGTTTGCAGAGAAACACTCTAAGCTGATGAATTATTTAAAACAGATGCAGTACATCTCAGAAAATGAATCTGATTAAGTGGCAAGATATTATGAAGAAAACTGAGACAAAAGCCTAAGAGAATCTATTTTCATAAAATATAGCATGCTTCCTGGTTCATTATAATTTTGAGTAAACAGATGAATTAGTAGGTAGACTGATAGATTGGCTACTAGAAAGACCTAATATTTACACAGGAAATTAATATAAAATAGAGAATGATCTTGCTAAGCAAGACATATTGCCCTCCTTCCAGTCCATTCCCCAAACAGGCAATGAGCAGCCTACAAACAGGAAACAACAGATGGGCTTTCTATTATTTCAAACTTCTCTTTCCAAGACCCTGTACTCTGCACTGCACAGGTATGTTTTCGCTAAAGCACTACTGATATGTCACTTTGTAGATGATACCGAAGCTTACAGGTTCTGCCCAAATCTCTGCACAAAACTCTTTCTAGATTGTTATGGCTCGTGTGGCTCATCACAATATGCAGAGCTTTACAGGGAGAAGTCAGGTCCTTTATCAGACCAGATCTGGAAGAGCAGTTTGAGGACTTGAGTGTTCATGAGCTTGTCTGTTTTTTTCCAGCAAAGTCAGCTTGTCTACAAACCTTGTGTTGACCATGTTCTTAGAAGCTACTACAACACTACCACATGAAATACAAACGATCTTTGCACTGAAAATGGAAAATTTCTCACATATTGCCTTATCATTGCTATGTACTGATTTCCTTCTTTTTGTTCTTTCTTTTTCTTCCTCCCTTCCTTTCTTCTCTTTCTTTTTCTCCTTCCTTCCTTTCTTCCTTCCTGCCTGCCTGCCTTTCCTTAATCTGAAAGACATATTTATTTGCATTAATGCCTCATTGACATCACAAATAGCTCCATTGAATGTTATATGAAATTTCCATCTTCTCTTCCTCAGTATTTATTTCTTTTGCTTTTTATTTTGCCTTACAAAAGTCATACTTAATATTTATTTAAATCCACAAAAGTAGAAAAAATGCTTAATAAAACAATTAGTGTTTTTCCCTCTCCCTTCTCTCTCCCCTCCCCTCCCAGCTAACATCTAGAGTGTGTATGTGCACTGCAGGCTGCAGAGGCTCCTGAAGGCACAATCTTAAAAGCGAAGGATGAAAGAGCACCCGTGGAGCTCCATGCTGCCATGGGGGGACTGCTTCTTCCCAGCCACTTTGTGGTGTGGACAGGCACAGTCCCTTCTGTATGGTCATACAGACCACAGCTTGTGGTAGAATAGGGAACACATATGATACATATGTCTTAGGCTAGTATCCTGACTACTAAGCTACATCCCCTTCTTTTTGAATCACAGGCCAATGATAAAATAAATTTAAAAAAAAAAAAAAAAGGGAAACTATTAGGTCTGTGGGTTTCTCATGGGAGCCAGATGCCCTAAAATATGGACAACTGTTCAATGGGTTTCTTGAATAGCCATATAGTAACCTCCTGTTGCAAAATTGCTCTGAGACATGTAAAAAGGAACAGCATTTGGATTTTTGGCAAAAGTCGCAAAAAGAGAGTTTATACTGCTTTAGCAAAAGGATGATGAAAAAACTCCCCCAGATTTCTCTTTTTCAGTTGCAGAGGTGGATACAATGGAAACAGATTGCCAACTTTTTATTTCACATAAAAACAATAAAAAGGTTAATGTTTAGAAATAGATACTAAGCCCACTGTAACAGCAGTTTAATTCAGAGGTGCACACAGTGAATACCAGGAGTGAAACCAGCTACCCTTATCTTGAACAAAGCACCCTTCTATAGAAAAATATTTGTTTACTTAGATCGAAAACAGATGCCAGCCAATACTCTGACCTGTATCCTACTAAGCAACAGGCAGTGTAAGCTCATTCACCAAAGTGGTCTGTGCTTTCCAAGTAGTGGGAGCAGTCAGTGCTTAGCATCTTTGCAAAACCGTCTCTCTCCAGTTCGACACCCCACATCAGAGGCACCTGAGACACCTGTGCTCTTTAACCTATCTGTAGTCTAATCCTCCCCACCCACACATGCACATGTAAAATGGAAATAACAATTCAAACCTATCTACATAAATACAGCTCTTTGAAATGCACTAATGTATGTTATTACCTGAATCTGGAGAGCACTTATGCACAGCACACACGTTCAAGGAGGAAGGAAAGAACAGTTTTAAAATTTGGGTACAATACCAGGTTGCATAGAGGGGATTGTTACAGACAGAGAGGGGAAGAAATTGAGGTGAGGAATCGTCTCTGGAGGGAAAAGAGAAAGGGCAAGGAAAAAGAGTAAAGGAAAAAAGGAACTCCATGAAGTAGATGGTTCACAGTTACTTCAGGCAGCAGTTTAAGTTTCTCAGTTTTGAAAATGGAAATAACACTTACTTATCACCAAGAGGTGGGTTGGTAATTCACGTTGAAAAGTGCTCTGAGATTCTTGAAGAAATGTACTTTTGGAAATGTAAAGTATCATCCTTGAAACATTTGCTATTATGCCACAGTGTGATTGTGGACTTCAAACCTACTAAAAAGTAGCAGCAACCCATCCAATAATACTTAGCCAACCCTAGTATGTCTACCCATGATACCATCAATAGATAAATCTTTGTGGGAAGAATGAGTAAGAAAAAATAAGTGTGTATTTTTCTAGGTCTCTCATCTGGGAAAGCTAGTTTGCTAAGTGTACAGCTGCAGGTGGCATAATCAGCTTAGAAGTTTGTGTTTACTCTTGTTTTGTTTCCCCTTGGGAGACTGTAGACAAGCTGCTAGAGTGATGAAACCACCACTAGGTAAGTCAGCAAAAGAAAGTATTAGACTTCCACCACATCTTCCTAGTTCATGACAGTTATGCTCAGTTAGTCCTGTCCCTTTACTTCAGGATCAGTTTACCTTAGAATTTTTTTCTGTCCATTTACTGTGTTATAGCATGTGTCTTCAAATCCTGCATTATTTACCGGCTCCCAGACTTGCACTTTTAATGTCAGCCCATAACTCAGTTCCTTGGGCTGGCAGCAATCAGCGCTTTGGAGAAGGGAAGAGTATGGAGATGCACCCAAAGTCTTTCCACTTCGCTTCATCTCTGTGCCTCTCTGAGATTGTCTGCTTAGGTTGACAGAATGTCTTGGTCTTTTTCCAGAGTGTTAATGACTTGCAAAGCAGAGTGTGGTTGTTGGCATTCCCTTTACTTCATATCTTCTGCCTGCAAGTGTTAAGGAAAGATAGGAAGATTTAAGATACATTCAAACCATAGAGACAAAGAAGTTTAGAAACTGAAGTCTGGTCTTTTTGCCTCTCTCATTTAAGTAAGAATTCTATCAAGAAGCGGATTCTAACCGAGAGCCAGGCTGTTTTATCCTAATTTATTTACCCGTGCCTGAAGAAGAGGTAAAGAGCACTGCCTTCACTGCACCCTATACTATACTTTGCATCCCTAATGTATTTATGGAACCAAGCCCTGGTCAGCTCTATGAATGAATCCTAGAGAAAGTCAGACCTGTTCTGCCAGTAAGAAACCCACTGCTATTAGTACAGCAGAATACTGGATACGTGTGTGTGTGTGTGTGTGTGAGCGTGCATGATGACTCCCTTCCCTAAGGACATCCTTCAAGGAAGTGTATGGAAGGGAGTGAACACTAGTAAACCTTGTCAGCACAGCTGCTTGCTGCTAAGCCTTGCTACCAGGAAGCTGGGATTAGATTCACTGAACTCCATGTTCTCACGACTATCTCAGCATTGCTGTTTTAGGTTCCTGTCTTAGTCTGTGTCTATCTCCCTTGACCAAAACATCTCTGTGGAGAACTGTACCTTGGTCATTTCCATTTCTCAAGACTGGTGCTCAGCTCAAACCTGGAATTGTGCTCTTCAGCCTATTTTGGAGGGGGAGAAGGAACAAATCCAACTTTTCAAGTGTGAGACTTTGCAGACTTTCCATCAATCACATAAGTTATTTTTTTTTTCTTCCTGTAGCATAAAAGCAGCCCTTATAGCACCCACACAACAGCAACAAAGACATCTACTTACCCTTCCACATCATGAAATCTAACATCAAAATAATGTTTGCTCCTCTTACAAAATTTGGCAGGACCTACAGCGCTTCTTTCTCCTCCTTTTCTGATTTAATGCACATTGGCTAATAATCTCCAGGGCTGTATCAACACCTTCTTTTGTCTTGGCAGAACACTCCAGGTAAGCATATGCCCCAATCCTGGCTGCTAAAGCTTTTCCTTCTGTAGTGTTAATTGGCTCGTTGCCTGAAGTAGCTAGTTTCTTCTTGATACCTTCATCATCCCTTAGTTCTATCTTGGTAGCCACCAGAATAATAGGAACTGTGGGACAGAACAGTTTGATTTCTGGAACCCAAAAATCGATGATGTTTTGCTGTGAGTCAGGCCTGTCCACCGAGAAGCATATTAAAATAATGTTGGTGTCCTCATAGAACACTGAGCGGAGATTTTGGTAATGGACTTCATCCTTCCCTGATACATCAAACAGAATTAGTTTCATTTCCTTCCCATCTACCTCTATGTCAGTGGCGTAAGTGTCAAACAGGGTTGGCTCGTAGCATTTGGGAAGCTGTTCGTGACGCAGAGCGAAGAGGAGGCACGTCTTACCACAGCGGTCATCTCCAACTACAGTAAGCTTTCTCCTAACAGCAGCCATTCCTTGAAATACAAGATGAAGTACAAAATGGATTATTCCTGTGCTGTTTTCTTTCCTTTTTTTTTTTTTTTTTAAGCTTTTGTGGAGGATAGAAGAAGGGGAGAAGAAATCCCATTAGTTTGGAATTCTTTTCCTTTTCTCCTTTTTTTCTTTCCATACTCCTGTCTTACCTTTGTTCCCTGTTTTTTGCCCTTTTCATTTCTCCGGTATTAGAATCTTCTGAAATTGTGAGTACCTTGCTTTTGTCTATTATTATACATCAAAAAATGAAGGTATTAACCAAGTCTGGGTGTAACCAAGATACCTACAGTGTCCTGTATGTCTGTTTTATCATCTTGGACATTATTTATCACCTATGTTCAGTCCATAACAGATTTCATTTTCTACATTGAATGCCTTAATTTTGTGAGTGAGATGGAGCATAAAAGACTGTACTGAACAACTATCAAATTGCCTACAATTTTACCACCATTATCTGCTAGTGGAATTCTAGCAATGGCGATAGCTATGCTGGGCAAGTCCATGCTGCTTTTGCTCATAGATCTGTTGTCATGTGGGAGTTAAGAAAGTGTTCTCTCTCTTCATATATTCACGGTCATTTTATATGAGATAGAAGTGTTAGACTTACATGGTAGTAATTTCCAGCACCGGCCTTCTTCTCTTTCTTGATGTTCAGTATGAGATTGGCTTCTTCTAATATTGTTGCCGCCTCAGCTTCCTTAGGTCACTGTTTCTGCTCTAGAGAGAACTTACCAGCACTCTTCAAAGATTATCACGATGAACATTGTATTTAAAGGGATAGGTTGATGTTTCTTAATATAGCCAACCAATCTACAAAGAGAACCTGATGACATCATTGTTTTTTAAAGAGTCCTACTTTACTGGCAACAAAGTGGAAGTTACACAATTCATTAACAAATCACAGCATGTTTGCTTTAGAAATTTCCTCATTCTTATTGCAAAAGACTCATCCTGAGTGAGCACTTCAGCATTAAGTGTGCGCCAAACTACTTTTTTGGGGGGAGGCGGGGAAATATTACAGCACTAGAGTAAAAGAGCAGTAGACCTGCCAGCCAGACCCTCAGGACACCCCGTCTTGGATCTGCTATGGCATCTCACAGAAATGAATTACGGAATCAAAAAATGGATGAGGTAGGAAGGGATCTCTGGAGATCATCTGGTCCATTCCCCTGCTCCAGCAGGGTCAACTAGAGCAGATTGCTCGGGACTGTGTCCAGTTAGGTTTTGGATATCTCCAAGGAGGGAGACTCCACAACCTCTCTAAACAGCCATTTCCAGTGTTTGATCATCCTCAGAGTAGTGGAATGAAATCTGTCAACTGGAGAGTCTAAAGAGAAAGAACTGTCCAGTGTTATGGATGCTATCTTGGACTCCAGAAACAGAAACCGAGCTCCCTGCTATCTTGTTGGCGCTGGACAAGTCATTTCTCCTCTCTCTGTCTCAGCTTCCCTGATAGACAAAGCCTGCAAGGTGTTTGCAACCACTCAAAACTGAGAACAAAGGGAACCAGACATGGATCACTTTGGTCTCTCTGCAGAGAGAACTGTTTGCAAAAGCATTACTGGTGAGGCAGATACTTACCTGCTGATGTACAGTTAATGTGGTCAGCCCATTTATTTCATACAGCTACAGAAGAGTTCTTCACCTGACTGTTTTTAGGAACTTGCTTTTCTTTAATTTGAAGGAGCTGGAGACCTAAAGGCAATTATTTTTCTATGGTGGTCTAATTTTACTCTGCCAGACCATACTTCCCGAGTCCCATTCCAGTATGTCTGATAATCTTGCTATAGGAACTTGACAAAATTGAAGTCGTTGGATTCTGATTTGCTCTACTTATGTCCTAGAAGAGCAATGCCAGTGGGTACTGTACAGCTCTTTAGGATCATAAAGGCATTTCTTGTTTGGGACGATGTTCTCTCACATGTGCTGCACTTAGCCTAAGTGAAAATTAGCAGGTCTTTTCCACCTTCTCTTTTTGTGCCTTGGCAGTACAGTTTCTAGGTAGATCAATCTGGCTTCTTGGCTGAGCCTACTGATCACAAAGGGATCTGAGAGTTAAACTCCATTTTTCCTCAGGGACGTTGGAAAGCAACGAACCTGCTGTGACTTGCAACAAGTGGTCTGGTTCCTACATATGCCAGAAACTCTTAACAGCTAAGAGAAATGGACACTTACCATTTCTGCCTGTTCTCTAATATCTACTCAGAGCTTTTTAACACTAGACTGTAAACTGCTCATATTTAGCAAGCTTTTGCTTCCCTTACTTCACTGAGAAGCTCGGCATGAGGACTGTAGGATGCTTGTTGCTAGCGTTACAGTACAAGTCAGCATACAGGACTCGGTATGCCACTACTGGCACATACGGCTCCCTCAGCATGTTCTGCCACAGCAGGCAATGTACTTACTTGCCTACTTATTGACAAAAAGGAGAAAGATTACCTTCCCCACTGAGCTTTCACGCTTGTGGTGCAGATTTATGCTTGAACACAAATTATCTGAGTTACAGACATGCCCTTTAGAAAATCTGTTTAGCAAAGAGAAGAGGGAGGAGGCATATAATCTGGAAACAATCTCCAGTAATTGACTGAAATTGTCTTCTCAACAACAAAAAAAATGCCAATTGGGTTAAATCAAGTGAAAAAAAAAAAGGCTAAGTTTTAATCTCAAAACCACCAGCACAAGCAATGAAAGCAAAGAAGTGGTATCTTCTTTCTCCTATTCATACTTCCTTCATCAATCATACGGATGTATGTGGTGCAGCAGAACCAATAAATTCTCTGCTTACAGACTGCATTTAGGGATCATTGGAAGCGAAGTTTCAGCTTGCTTAAAGGAGTACGGTTTGGCATATCATGCAAATTTGATAAGGAAATATAAAAATTACAACAGAGAGTTAAAAAATATGTAAGCTGGTTATTGTCCTTGGTGCCTTCCAGACCACAACCACGCCTGAATGCAGAATTGGTCCTGTACAAAATTCCTTAAGGAGAGAAACAAGCAACCTTATCCCAGAGCCCATTTTCATTTTTTCCTTGCAGGTCTTCCATCTCTGCTCCCAGTCACCACCCCAGAAAGAAGCCTAAGCACTTCCACAGATTATTTTCCACTGTGCTCAGTTACAGGACTGCTGCAGTTCCTCTTTCTTCTGCACTCGCAGCACTGTAATGCTGGTCAGATTCCTACTTTCCCTGATCTAAGCAGGCAGAAGAAAGGATTCTTATGTACAACTCCTGATTGCCACTGTTCTCAAAACTGGCTCATTTCATGCTTTCATGTATGGGCTGAAAAGAGGATGCTCCAGAGAAGAGAAACATATATCTGAAAAAATATAAATTAAGTCCTCCTCACTCCCACTTAGACAGCTCAGTGCACGTACCATATAGTGCTCCCTGCTACTTCAGTGCAAAATCAAATCATTTTCTGATATTTACAAGCTAAATCCACTACAAGAGAAAGGTGTTGCAAATTTACATTAAGTATGAAGCCCAGGCCATCATCAAGTCACAGGTATTAGGCATTTAAGTTTAAATGTGTGATAACCACAATACCTCGAGTCCGTTGCTGGAGTGTACTCTGGGACAGTGAAATGAGAGCAATGTCAGCCTAAGTGAGACACAGGACTGGGCCTCTGTGGGCATTTGAAACCCATCGTGGGATTACACAGACTTTGCTGGAGTCTTTCTTGCAAAGACTTGGTTTAATTAGACCTTTGCAGAACATTTCCTGAGCACAGCTTGGAAGCTGGGATGAGCAGTTCGGACAAGGCCACCCTGTCTTGAAGTCTACAAGAGTTAAAGGGAATGAATGTGGGCCACTTAAGTTTGGTTTTGGCACGCTAAGGCACACAGGTAATTGCTAGCAGCGCTCTGGGTGAACAACAGAGCTGTGTGCTTTGAAATGAGTAAGCTGCATGTTTCCCTACCTTTCATGGCACAGCACAGATGAGACGATCAACATAATTGCTCATACGGGTGGCTCTTTTTTCTATTTAATGAAGTGCTTTGCTGATGAAAAGACAAAATGAAATAGGCATGATTCCTCGTGCAATGCAAAAGTCAAATAAAAACGAATTCAAAAGCGCATTTAAGCAGCACCTATCACGAGCTGTAAAGTACTTGCAGCTTTTCCTCTGCCACCTCAGAGGTGGGCTTTCCAGCTTCTGAGACACCAGAACACGGGCATCCACGCCAGCAGGGTCGCCGCAAGGTGGCACTGAACTCCGACAAAAATCCATCCTCAGTTCAGTGCTGCTGAAGAGCTTCAAGTAACTTAAAAACGGCAAATGTATTAAGACTTACATTATACAGCAAATTAACTCCACTTGCCTATCAAAATGGTTCTACATGCTTGTGATATTTATAGAGAAAAGAGCTACAAGCTGCTAATGCTCCTTCACAAGAAGGACACGCCAGTACAGGAAAGAAGACTTCTACGTAAGCGACTTCTTTTGGGTTCATGAAAAATTTAGAATTGTGAGCGGTGACAATAAATGTAAAGGGACAATGCAAATCAGAAATTCAGCACGTTAAAAGTTCAAAGGTACTGGAGAACACTGATGACCATGACTACACTTTCACAGTTTGTTTTATTTCAAACATCAATTTGAATTTATTACGTTGACTTCATGTGAACAATGCTTTACAAACTAAGATCAAGGTACAAATCCACCCGTCACCAAACAGAGACGTGTTCTTTTGACAGGGAGAAATGGGAATTACAAAAACAAACAAACAAAAACCTCACAGAATTATATTTCAACGCCTAGGATTAAGTGAATCATAAGCGAACCATTGGCCCTATTAACACACACTTCTGTAACTCTACTGAAAGTCACCTGTCAAGCAATTTGATATGATCAATGGCATGTTTGGTCTTCAAGTGGGTATTGTTAAATACAATTTTTAATAACAATCATACTGGTCAGATCGCCCATTTTTGTTCTATTCACTAATGCCAGCACTGGATAGCATAAGAAGGCACGTCAGATACAGCCCTGAGAGGTAAGGTGAAAATCGCCTGGGTGAAAATGCTTGCAGGCAAACCAGCTTGAGACAACACCCAGCAAACAGCGATAGCTGCAACAGGGACACAGCGAACCAGTACCGGGAATTTCAGTGTGAGACTCTGCAATGCATGGCTTTATTAACGCGCCCAGCATGAGCCATCTGTTTATATTAAGGTACTTACACCCTATCCTCCACGCAATCAAAGTCCAGCCTTTTGCACCCGTTTATTTTCCACATTCATTTTTTCATGACTGTGCCTTCCCATATCCCTGTAAATTGAGACCAAAAGGGCATTTCGGTTCAAGTCTGCTGCTTCTCCCGGTCTGTAATTCCTCAGTTCCCTTTTGGCCAAAAGCTGGCAGGAGAGAGACTCACACATGATGAATTTTTTCCTTTAAGGAGGGGAAGTGGTCGAGTCCTGCGCTTTTTCAATAATGTCCAAAAGCGAATGCTTTTGTTTTATTTCAGCGCCTGAAACAGCTCCGGTTGCACTTCGCTGGGGTTTTAGAGACGGTCCCAGGGACACGGCGGTGCTCCCTTGCTGCTTCTCACCTCCAGCCTCTTAGGAGCGGTACGGCAGGGCCGCCGGGGAGGGAAACCTGGGCGC
>VXAA01001630.1:165468-179877 GCA_013399115.1 Anseranas semipalmata
CGGCGGCGTTGGCGTTTCCCCCGCGACGAGTTGAGCTGAGCCGGGCGGGACCGGCGGCCGAGCGTGCTCCCGAGGCAGGGGAGTGAGGCGCGGGGAGCCAAGAGGACACGCCTGCCTGCGCGGGCCCGGCTCGCCACGGTGTCCTGTGAGAAGCGAGAGGAAGCGGGAGGCGGCGGCCGCGGGCAGGAGGGCGCTGCCATCGTCCTGCTGCAGGGCAAGGCCAGCTTGGCGAGCTTGGCCATGGCCGCCATCCGCAAGAAGCTGGTGGTGGTGGGGGACGGTGCCTGCGGCAAGACCTGCCTCCTCATCGTCTTCAGCAAGGACGAGTTCCCCGAGGTCTACGTGCCCACCGTCTTTGAGAACTACGTGGCCGACATCGAGGTGGATGGCAAGCAGGTGGAGCTGGCCCTGTGGGACACGGCCGGCCAGGAGGACTATGACCGCCTGCGCCCCCTCTCCTACCCGGACACCGACGTGATCCTCATGTGCTTCTCCGTGGACAGCCCGGACTCGCTGGAGAACATCCCTGAGAAGTGGGTGCCCGAAGTGAAGCACTTTTGCCCCAATGTCCCCATCATCCTGGTGGCCAACAAGAAAGACCTGCGCAACGACGAGCACGTGCGCAACGAGCTGGCCCGCATGAAGCAGGAGCCGGTGCGCACCGAGGATGGCCGCGCCATGGCCATCCGCATCCAGGCCTATGACTACCTGGAGTGCTCGGCCAAGACCAAGGAGGGCGTCCGGGAGGTCTTTGAGACCGCCACCCGGGCAGCCTTGCAGAAGCGCTACGGCACCCAGAACGGCTGCATCAATTGCTGCAAAGTGCTATAGGGCGCGGCTGGAGCGTGGCGCTGGGCACGGCGCCTGGGTCACCTGTTGGCGGGCGGAGAGGAGCTGGGTTATGCACGCACACGGCATCTGCCCGTTCCCTCCGCTGGGGGCCGGCGATGAATTGGGGTGGGGGCTAAGGGAGGGGGTACGCTGCCTTAGCCTTGGCCGAAAAGGGTTGTGCTGGCTCAGCCGTGGGGACGGAGGGAGGGGGGGGATTGCATGCCCTGAGTCTTGGGAATCTGGTGGGGAGAAGCCTTCTCCCACCGCCGGCCCCCGCGAGTTAATCGCTGACTCTCCACAACAAAAAGCTGCTGAGACTGGACTGAGCAAATGTTGCACCCGGCTCTTCCCCTTTGCCCACCACCTGCTGCTCCCGGCTCCCAGGCGGCCTCCTCTCTTTTGCAAGAGGAGAGCGGTGGAGCCGGGATGCTCGAAGGGACTTCTGTGTGCATGTGCCTCCCCAGGCGGGCTGGGGAAAGGGGGCTGCGTGTCCTGGCCGCCTGCGGCACCCTCGCCTCTCCTGCGGGTGTTCTGGCCCGAGCCTGACCTGCTGTGGAAGTTGGTGCCCTGAAGACCGGGACTGGGAGGGGAGGGTCATCCCAAGCCTGTATATATCTTACTTTTTCTGTCTTGTGCAAACCGGGGTAGTGCAGGGGGTGCTTATTTAAAGTGAGGTGGGGAGGGGGTGCCCAGCTGGGACTTGTGTTGTGCAAAGGAACTTGCCCGAGGTGACGGATGCCTGCTGATAACGTGAGCCTTGAACTGTCTCCAGCTGCAGACTTCACTGGGCTGGAAAGTGAAGCTGGACTGCTCCGTCCTCCTTGCTGGACATCCTCCTCTTGATGGACAAGGCAGGATGAGCAAGGGGAGGGGGTGATATTGCCATATTATGATCTTGGTGCCTGCTCCTTCATTTAATGTTGTCTTCTGCAAATATGTTGATTTGGGTTTATTTAAGTTTATTTTCAAAAGAAGTTACTTTGCACAACTTGGATTTTTTTTTTAAATTAAACACTCAATGCACTTGTCATCTGCATACAACACTGTAGCATCGGAAACACTCAGCAACCTCATCTGGGCCTTGTTTTAAATTGCAACTTCAACACAAGCGTAAATCAAACCACTGTATCTTTTTGCCTTGGGGAAAAAAAAAATGGGTGAAAGCACTGTTCCTTCTGCATTGAGTACATCAGACTTTCATACTAAAGGGCAGTTTAAAGAATTTAGGTTTATTTAAAATTTTATTTTCACAGGGTAGCAGACCCGGGTGAAAATAATCTTGCGTTTCTCTGGTTCAGAGAACAAATTTATCCATTTATGTTTGTTTACTTTTCTCTCCCTCTTCCCTCAACAGTGGTACTGAGACTGTTTTTGTTTTTAATAAACTGACATGGCAAAAACTGAGATGTATATGATGTTTACATAAAATTATGAACTGTGTATGCAGTTTTTTATGTAAAGTATTAAAAGATTCTATGCTGACGTTGGAGAAAGTGGTGTTGTGATTTACGGAGGTGTCCTCACCAGGGCTGGAGCGGTTTTAACAATGCACCCTGACGGTGCTGAGCTAGACCGGAGTTTGCCCCATACCTGCATCTGCTCCTGTGGGTATCTTCTCCACGGGCTGAAGTACCTGCTGGGCAGCTTTCAGAGGAATGGTGGTGGTGGTTTCCTTTGGGGGAGCGAGTTTCTTGATTTTTGCATGTGGATGGTGCGTGGGTGTGCACTCGCAATCTGGAGCGGTGGCTAATGCCTCCTGCTTGCTGCTGGCCTGTGGGCACCCCGGCCACCGCGCGAGGTGAGCTCGGGGCCGAGGCTTTCACGTGCCGCTGCTGGGACGGGCAAGGCCTGGGCTTGCGAAGCAACAAAATGGAGAACTGAAAACAGCAAGGCAATGGGATTTATTTTTCAAGAGCCAAATTTAGATACAAGCAGGTTTTATTTAGTGGCCTCCCCTTTGGACAGCATGCCCTGCAGGGCAGCAGGGCTTGTGGACCAGCTTCGCTTGCAACTGAAGCAGGAGGCTACGCTTGCGCTGCAGAAGCCCAAGCTGCGGAACTAGACTTCCTAATTGCCAGCCTCGTTAATGGCCATAGCAGTGTGAGAGGCCTGGGCCCCTCCGTGCCGGGGCTCCCCAGTGGGGCCACGTGCCTGCCTCTCCCCTTGCCATCCCTGTGCTTCGGGGCCCGATGCCCTGCGGCTGCTGCTGGCTTCACCCATAGCACGCAGGCTCCTGGTGGAAGAGGTGGCCTGGTGTGACGCTGCTGAAGAGTAAAGCCTGTGTTCAAAGTGCTGATGTCTTTTTTTTTTTTTTCCCCAAAAAAAGCTCCCTTAGGTATCCATGAGAGAAATCTCAGGCCAGCTTAACATTTCTGTAAATCTTCTCGACTCATTTTGCAGAGGTGTGAGAAAGGACTTGAGCCTTCTATTTATCTCACATATGAATCCTTGCTAGGTTTGTGGAAATGTTAACAAATACCAAGGCAAACACAAGATGTTTGGCTGCTTTTGCTTGTTCGTTCACAGAGGGCTCTGCCAGCCTCCTGCCGAAAGCAATAGGGCTTTTTCCAACAGACTAACGTAGAAAGAACGGGCTCCTTGTTCCACACCTGGAAAGTCAATCAGAAATCATGTGGAAAAGCCTGGCTTTGCATTTTAAAGTCTTCAGATGCTACACAACAGGCAGTCCATGCCGTGAGTTTGCTGCGTTGTTTCACACAATCCTGAATGACAGCTGCATTTTCACCTCGTTTAGCCAGGATATCTTAAGATACCCAAGGCCTGTGTTTTGGGTGTCAGTCTCCAGGATTTACATTTTTCCTGATAGTCAAAGAATGAGTTTCTCATCTTCATTATGAGAATCCTAAAATCGGATTTTTGGTCCTAAAACATCCTTTGAAAATAAACCTCAATTTTTAATGTTTAAAGGGCCTCTGCCAAAGGCTCCATTCTTGCAGTCCTCAAAAGCCAGGTCCTATGCAGCCCAGCGCTGTTCTGCACCATCCCAACCAGTGATATTAAAATCAGCATGGGAAACTTTCGCCTTAAACCAACTGCGACAGCTGCAAAACTTACAAATTCTATTAGATTGCAGCAATAAGTAATCTCCTCAACATCCCAAAGGAGAAAGCATTAATATTTGTGTTTTAAACACAGGGAAATGAGTTAGCATTGCATCTCTGTATAATTAACTATACCAATATTTTCCACTAAGGTGCTTACAAGGTAATTACATTCATTATTTCAAATTGGACTTTTGCCCAAGTCAGGGCTCCAGTGTCTGGCCCAAGGGGGGGAAACCGAGAGAAAGCGTTTCGGTTGTCTTCATCTGGTCACCCCGCCTTGTGTCCACCTGATCCCACAGCAGCCTTTTGGCAGGAGAAGAGGTGACAGGGAGCAATTAGGGCACCAAACGAAGCTCAGCGACCAGCCCAGGGACTTTCCTGGCTGTGTCCACATGCCCGCTCAGATGTCCCCAGCTGCGGGAAGGTGACACCCACCCTTACTCATTCAAGGCCAGCCTCTGCAAAAGGTGCTTCATCTGGCAGCAGCCAGAGCTCCACCAGGGGAGTTTGCCCCGTGGCGATACCAGCGCATCGTTAGCAGCAAATCCTGGAAATGGCAAAAAGCCTCGCTTCATCTCAGTGTGCTCTGCTCGGGTGAGGAGGCCGCTCGAGCCTCCCACCCAAGACCAGGTTGGACCCTCTGATGGCATAAGGGTGTCTTGTCTGGGCAGCCCGAAAAATGAAGCCACCCAGGGAAGGGCAGTAGCTTCTTCTTCCCTTTTGGAGATACAGTGACAGTCGCTGTAAGGAGTCCTTGCACGGTCAAAGGGAGACTTTGTTTAGAAAGCATTCTCAGTAGGGTGTGCCAAAACATGACACGTCTTTGGTGGGAGAAAGAAGTCAGTAAAAATCCTTGGTGGTTTTGGCAAAATGAGTTTTAATAAGCTTGTTATGCACTGAAATTAAACTGCAGTTTTTTTGTTTTTTTTTTAACTCTCATGCAACTCCACTTACCTTGGGGTTACATGAACGTAAGTGGGAGCAGAAATTGTAGCAATGTCTTCTTACATGGCTTTTTGGTTTTGCAGCAAGAACTTAATTTAGCTCCATTTGCCTTACAGTGCATGGAGCACGTTGCAAATCTGGTTTAGCAATTCAATAAAGAATGGACACAAACTCTCTGTAATAAGAGAAAAAAAAAGTATTTTGATGAAGTCCACAAGATCAGAGTCACCAACTGTAATTCTCTCATGGATTTTATTCATTGGATGCAGAAAATAAAAAAAAGCCCAGTTTCACTTTTCAGATTTTAGTGAACTGTAGCACTAGTGGATCCAGTTCTTTCTTAGTTTTGCTGGTTTTGTAACATCATACATAGAAATTGCACTAACAGCCCTCTGAGCTAACTTTGAAGGATCTAAGACAAGCCACTTGCCCCTGCAGGGCTGAAGACCTGTTTGAAGGTCTGGCTAACGCAGCCTGTGCATGAAGATACAGATGCTGTAGGTCAGCACCTGGAGCCTCCTCCACAGTTAGGCAGCCAGCAGAGATGCTGGGGTGGACAAGGCTGATGAGCATCCAAGAACATGAGTTCTCCAAGAACTTCAAGGAAGCTCTTGGAGAAAGGTTTGGATCCCACCACCGTAGGTCTGTTCCCACAGGGAACGCTCGCCCCCTCCAGTTTACCTGCCTGAAGGGTAGGTGTCTGGGCTACACATGGTGTTTCCATGCCCTGGCAGTCAGCAGAAGAGTAGGGTATGGTCTCATGTGTGGCTGGGACTTGCTACAAACGGGGCAAGCCACTGTGGATCATTCTGGTTAGGGTGAGGATCTTGTGAGCACAGCATCATCAGTCCTGGGATCTGGGGGCTATGTGTGTACGCCTATATGGCCTATATGAGAGGTGTCTTAGGAGCTTGGTTTGGGTAGCCTGATGTAAGGAATGACTTCATGTTGAGAGCAAGGAGTTTCCTTCGGATTTGCTCTCAGTGACAGTGGGAAGCCACAGCTGGTGACAAGCAGCAGCCAGATAAAGCTTCGTGGCCGGTCACACCCCGAGCAGAAGGACAGACCGCTTTTCACTTCTTCAGAGGGTCCACGAAGCGAGAGGCTTTGGGGTTACCTTTAAGGTGCCAATATGTTTATTATTCATGCCTAATCCAGTGCCATTACCATAATGATAAGTAAGAGATGCATCTGTTCCCCTTACACGAGCAAACTATCAGAGCCATGATAGAAGGTGGGGTGTGAGAGTGGGGGCTAGAACCAGAGGCACTGATGCGATGCCCATGCCAACTGTGGCTGTGTGGCAGGAAGACTGTTAGATTGGCATACGCTAAATATGCGGATGCATTTTTGCCCTAGCCTGCTGCTCTGCCTGTTTTTTGTGTGAGTGTGCTAAATCTCGGTTCCAAGTAAAGGGGACCAGTGGGTGGGATTTTGCCCTAAATGCTTAATTCTGTTGCTTTTAGGCCATTCATCCTCTTCTGCATTCAAAGCTTGACCGGACAGGGCTGGAGATAGGAATTTGGAAACAAAGTGGATTTCCTGGTGGGCTCATTTGCACGACAATGTGTCACCCCCTGGGACCCCGGATGAGCCCTTTCTCCTGCTCCCAAGCTTTTGTGCAGTCGGGTTTTTCCTTCTGTATCCAAGGAGGTTTGACCCCATGGTCCTTGCTGTGTGGGGCTCTTCCCGCCGACCTCAGCAGCAAAATTTGGGGCTGCAGGACCCACCAGGTCCTGGTGGCAGCTGCTTTTCTCCTCCTGTGAAAACAAAGCGAGTTTCAGACCAGAACTTTTCATAATGTGTACGCATAGCTAGATGAAGATGCATGGTCTGTGTAAAAAAAAAACCACACACACACAAAAAGATGAAAATCCATCCTTTTCCATTTGAGATTCTTATAAGAGCAAATGGGCAGTTGGTATTTGCAGCCTCACCGGTCCTGAAGTTATGGAGGAACACCACTGCTTGGTGTGCACACATAACTTAACGTCAGTGATAGAAGCTATACAGCCACCCGGAAAGATGAATTTATTCCTTTTTTTTCTTTTTTTCTTACTCCTGAGAGGAAAATAATCTTTATGTTTCAGGCTTAAACCAGCCATGCCCTCATGAACATCTGGAAGAAACTCCAAGTTTCAGACTGCTCTAAAACAGCTCATAATTTCTTTTGATTTTCTCTGACGTTGGGGCGGAAGTGACACTATCATTGCCACCATCTAGAGCACCAAGGGGACTGAATGGGAGAGAGCTCAGTGCCTCCTGATGGCACAGGACACTTCATATTGCCAATGACTGCAGTTTCCCTCAAAACACTCCCAAGGATTAACTACAATGAGATGTTGGCAAGACAAAGACACACATATACTAGTAAAAAGGTGAAAAGGGAAGCAAATTGTAGTAATTGCCTTACAGCTAGGAATTTCGCAAAGGTGTGCCTAATGCTGGAGCTCCTTGCTAACAGCCTGCATGGCTCCCACACCCAGCAGCATCTCCCCTTGGGTGGGCTCAGCGATTGACACTGCCTTGTTAAATTCGGAGTTAAATGTGAACATTTCAGACTTGAAGAAGGGCTTTGGTGCCTGGAGGCTTCTCTGCCTTTTCCAGCTGGACCAACAGGTTTCATGAAAAGCCATTCCTCCTCCGTACATTCTTCATCTGAGAATCCTCTTAGTCCTTCATCACGCCAGGGAAGCAGCCGCTGGTGATAGGATGCTTCGCTTGCACGCTTCCACATGGCTGCAAGAGCGGTACTACGGAGTCGGAGACATTATTTTACTTCCCTTTAAATAAATATTTGAAATGTAAACTTCTGCAATTTGAGATGTCACATGCTAGGCAAAGTAGCAAGCCTGGCAGAAATTTCCTCCCTGTGATCATGGTGCCCGCAGCCAGTTAAAGGAGCTGCAGCCTGGCCGCCGAGCTGGGCGGAGGTATCCGGCAGGCTCAGGGTCCCCCATTTCTCCGTGCACCCCCAGAAGTGCCCAGCAGAGGTTTCTCTCCAAGCTTGCCCGCTGACCAGCTGCTGCCTGCACCCCACCGAAGGCTGCGTGAGTGCCATGGGACCAGGGCATCTGCTGTGCCCTTGCTGCCTGCCCCGGGCAGGGCAGCAGATGCGCTGGGTGCCAGCACGGCGTCCCTCCCATATAGGTTAGCATATAGCAGGTGGGATGTAAATAATGCATCGATTCCCTCCACCGGTGATACTGAGCTCGGGCACTCTGTTAAGCTCTGGGATTGTTCCCAGTGTGTCTGGGGGTCAGTTTATCAGTGCAATCGCACCGGCAGGCTGACCTGCAGTGATGGCTGGGCCACAACCACCTCTCATGCTGACGTGGCTGCAATGTCACTGCAGAAGTTTCTCATCTCTCATTTTGCTCCTTTGATCCATTCAAAAAGGATGGAGTTTCAGGGGAAAATCAGCCCGGACAAGCCACAGAGGGCTAGGGTTACTGGCAGCAAAGAAGCAGGGCGAGACAAGATATGGTTCAGGCTGTAGCCAGTCCTTGCTCAACCAAGGCAAGGGGCAGACAGAAGGACACATCGGTTGCTCTTATTGTTGAAGATACAGATGTTTAAAATTGAAAGCAATTTTTATTAGGCATTCCCAGATGGCTGTCTCTAGTCATACACTGGTCTCCGAACCTGTAGCTCTTCCACTGGCAGACTGGCCCAGTGTTAATTTTGTGCATGAATCATTTCAATAAAAGCAAGAATAGTGTACATTGCCACATGGTAATTTTGCAGGGGAATCCAGTGGCCATGCTCTCAAAAGCTAACAAACAAACAAACAAACAAAACAAACAGATAGTGCTCACACTCCAAAATTTGCCGGGTTGGTGGATGAAACAAATGGGGGTGCCCGCAGGGCTGGCGGCTGGCTACAAAAGGTAGGTCTGCAAAATCATATGCAAATAGCTATGCTAAGGGGATTGTTTCACCCATGATACCTGCAGGATTTAAATTTTCCGGAATTTGCGACTTTCATAACTGCTCTGCGGAATTACCTGATGTCTCTCATAAAGCTCTTCAGCCTTTTTTATGTTTTAAACAGCACAGATTAGACAACTCCCATTGTGCCTGAAAATGGTACTATAAAAATAATGAATAGCCCTGACAGAAAAAACAAAAAACCAAACCCCAAACCAACAGTTCTCAAGAAACCATTAGATGCCTTCAGCAAAAATGCCCCAGTGCAGAAGGAGCCCAGCGCCCAGCCATGCTGCTGGGGTTACTGCGGTGCCTGCGACCTCTCTGGGACTGATTCCCAGCCAGCCTAGTCCCTTCCCTAAGGGCTGCAGATCCTAGAAAGTAGCAGCCCTGCTTTTTTGAATGGATGTTTGGTTTGCTGAGGGTTTGGCTGAGCCCTCTCCTTCCCCATGAGCCAAAGCTCTTTGTGTCCTTCCATCCTGGGCTGTGTCTCTGTGGCACCGAATGGCAAAGCCCAGCCTGAGGTAGAGGCAGGGTTGGTTTTTCCCTTTATCTTTGCTGGGTGCACTACGTGCCACCAAGCAGAGGTTTGGTCAACCAGAAGCTGCCTGCGAATTCAGAAGAAATTCATGTCAGTGTTTCACCCGAACTAACGTCAGTGTTAGCCCAGCCCTGGACCAGGTGACCTCCTGAGGTCCTTCCAGCCTAAATAACGCTGATCTTGTAACCGAGGGTTAGCTGTCACTCACTAAGCTGGGAGAAGGTCAGGCTCATCTTTCACCTATCATCCCCAGGGGAGACCTATGTAGAAATACCTCTCCTCCCCGAGGGACAGCCTCGATGTCCCGGTGCCTGTCCTACCCACCACGCTATTCAAGGAGTCACCAAGACAGCAAGGGAGAATTTGTCAGAAGTGACCTCTTCCCATCCTGCTAAATTCCGAGGGTGCTGCATAAACTGGGGGATGATGAGTGAGTTTCCCAAGTGAAACGAGGACCAGAGTACCCAGTCCCAAACCAGGTGGGACGGGAGATGAGTGAACAGAGGTGTTGGTGTGGAGGAGCATACCTCACCCAGCTTGCTCTGCCTCCAACCTTGTTAGCAGTGCAGCGATGCAGGCTGTCAGTGGCACCGCATGCAGGGATGTGGTGGTCTTCAGAGCTGAAGCATCACTGGGTCATGCACCTCTTGGTCTTCACCTGAGCAACCCTCACAGCTGCAAGGAACAGCCCGAGGGTGGCTGCTGCAGGGAAGCATGGAGGCTGAGAGTCGACAATACGCAGTTTTCTGAGGACAGGGGCCAGACTCATTGCACAGGTGGAGGAACATGGGATCTACTCAGCTCTGCAGAGCAGTTTACTCAGCCCCAGAGCCCTGCTCCTGGCTGGGTCCCGGCTGGGGGACCTGCGTGCTCTCTCCTTCCCAGAGGCTGCTAATCCCCAGGAATTCCCCATATTACCCAAATCCCTCTGGAATTCAGGCAGGTTTTTAATTGTTTTCTCTCCAAACCTCTACTTCTGGCACCAGAAAGCTGCTCTGGGCATCACCTTCTTGCACTTAAAATCTGACCTCCAGCCTATGGGTTGCTGATAGATGCCCATTTGTTAATGTGCCAGGATTAATGCACCTTTTCCCTGGGATTCGAAAACCATGTTGCTAAATTGCTGAATACATGTATTTCCTGTCTGTACAAACTGAAAGGAGCTATTGGATCAAATCAATTCTTAAATGGGAAGTATTAAAGTCCTATACCCCGTGCTGAGAAAATTGTGTTTGTCAGTGACATTCACAAATTTCTTGTGCACTTCCCAGTCATTCCTGTCAGACTGTTGTTCTCCTTTTCTAGAAAGAAGTGAAGTGTTACTTGTCTTGGCAAGCACCTGGGATTTGATCCTTTCCTAAATGTTCTTGGATGAACTGTAGCCTGGTGGGTGCTCCAGTCTGTGAATTAGCCTTTATGGATGGAAAATTTTCTGCTGGACTTCTCCTAGGGAGATGTTTCAGTCCCTGATTTTCTCTCAAGCATCTCTAGAGGAGATCCATCATCCCTGTGATGCAGTGAAAGCATTAGCAGGCAAGGCCTCGGACTATTAATCTCGACTATTACCAAGCCTTTCCCTTGCCTTCACACCAAACCATCTCACCTTTGTTTAACAGTGCTTTTGTCATGGGGAACAACGCGGATGCAAATACAACCTGCTCCTCCCAGCCGGGGCAGGCAACCAGGACGCTGGGGTGGCTGCACCCCAGGGCACGTGCAGGGAGGACGCAGCCCGGCGGGTGCGGGGCTGTGCTCAAACCCGAGCCCTGCTCACTGGCTGCACCTTGACTCGTGCCTTCTGCAAGCAGCGAGGCAAAATCAGACGGGGGAAGGTGAGAGGGAGCTGAGTCACTGCTGATTCTCACGGCCCGTTTGTGTGGCCCAAACAGCTGATTTTATTTTCCAGCGCTGTCAGTAGTGGAAAGCAGCTTTGTTTTTCTCTTCTAAATGAGGAGCTGAGAATGGCATTGAAAGCCTGCAAACACCTATTAGTGGTCAGGACTGATGCAGCTAGACTGTGCTGGTAAAACGTTTCCTCCTCCTACACCTTCAGGAGCTCAGCTTCGCTCTGCGGGGTCGGCAAGTCACTGGTAGGAAGCTGTGGTGCCAGGCCGAGGTGCGTGCCGCCTCCCGCTCGGGCTGCAGGCAGCGGCATGACGAAGGGATGCGTCCTGCGTGAGTTAATGATGAGGGGTGGGGGTGAGTTACTTGCTTCTCAAGCTTGTTCAATGGTTTAATCAGCTCTGGAAGCAAGTTGTATGAACTATTATTTTATTATTATTATTATTTTTCAGAAATCAGCTTTCAGGATCCACGTCTTCATTTAGCCCGAATTATTCCTGCTTCCTTGCAAGATTTTCTCCATGTTGGTTTTGGCACATGCGTGGCTCTTTGACATCCCACTGCCCCGCTGCCCATGAGCCCCCAGCAGCCCCCCCAGCAGCAGCCTGCTGTGCTGCCATCGCCGCCCTGTGCCACATCCAGCAATGACAACCCAGGTAACCCGTTAAGACCAAGACCCGCTGCTCTGTGGCTCTGGGTCCCTGTCCCACATCGTGAAGCCGGCAGCTTTGTTGCTTGGTTTGGAGGGCTGGTGGCAAGGTCTGAGCTGGTGGGAACAAGGGGGCAGGACACACATCCCTGCTGCTCCACGACGGACTGAATTTCTTGCTTCACCTTCAAGCCAACTCCTCTCCTTTCCCTTCAGCAAGGTAAGGAGAGGACCCCTGTTAATCTGTCTTGGGTTTATTTTAACAGCTAGCAGAGGAAAAAAAAAGCAGCTCCTCCAAAGCCATCAGTGTGGATGGGGAGCATGGTCAGCCTGGCACCGCTGGACCTGCAGCAGAGCAGCCGTGTGAGGGGATGCGGGCTGTCCGCTCCTTCCACATGAAACGTGTGGCACGCCTGCCAAGCTCCCAAACTGCTTGATAACCGGACAAGAAGTGGCACCTTTATCCGTATCGCCGCACTGCTCTTATCTGGCCACAGACACAACCTGCACCGAGTTTGCCCTTCACTCATGTCATTTCTGTACAGCTGGGGAAGTTCTCGGCTCTCCCTGTTCATGTTTTTCCCTTGTAGATAAGAAGTAAATGAGGCCAAGGAGGTTCCAGGTCTCCTTCTTCTCCTCATGTTCCTTTATAGATGGCTCACAAAGGATTTTTTTTTCCCCTCTAAGTATTTCTTCTCCTTTTGATGAGCAAGTGCCTGCTGCTTACAGGACCCAGACAACATGAGGCACAGGAGATACAGCCATGGCATCGAGGGAACAGCCTGAAAGGAGTTGGACTTGCGTCCTTCCGTCTTACTCTTACCATGTATTGTTCTCCCTGCTGCATTTGTTAGAATCATAGAATCATCTAGGTTGGAAAGGACCTTCAAGATCATCAAGTCCAACCATCAACCTGACCTACCGAGTCCCATAACAGAATCATCTAGGTTGGAAAGGAAAGGTTCTTCCTTTCAGGTTCTTGAAGTCCTGCCCAGGGTACTTTTCACCACACACATGACATCCAGAGCCACCATTCCCCGAAGTAACTCCAGCTGGCAGTTATATACTGAACAGCCTGACAGCATCTCTTTTAGACTAGAGCTTCTGTTTCTTGGGATTACCAAAACCTGGGCTTTCTACACAGTCCATGTAATCCACCAGCTGGTTTGGGGGTCTATGGGGCTGACACTGAGGTGCTGGCTGTCATGGCAGCTGGGGCTGGGCTGTTGGTGGTGGCGCTTGAATACTTCAGGTGAAAACCTTTTTCTCAGGGGAAACATGCTGGGCACCAGGTGCCCCTCAGTCTTTTCACACCTTAAAGCAGCAGAGCCAATGTTCCTTATGATCGTTCCTTGTTACTGGCTTGGTTGTGCCTTATACCCTCAGTCACCCTGAATGTCTGCTCTGCCGTGCACCCCCCTTGGCACCCCTGGCTCCCCATGCTTCTGGTGTTACCTTCAGGTGACAGCTATTTGGGACAAGGAGGCCATTTAGAAATCTCCTGAAATAGCTCGGAGTGTGAAGGTGCCATCCACCAGGTAGCTTGTTTCCCTCCTGTACTAGACCAGCTGCTACACACTTACCCCTGCATCACAGGTTCTACATGACAGCATTTATATTTCTATTGCCAGTTTTAGTGTGCAGGCACGGCTGAGGGCCTGACACTGGAACACTTGCGCTCTAAGTTAATTATGCACTTCCAGTCCCTTCTGCACCCCTTGTTTTTGTGTCCCGAGAGTTTAATGGGATGTGGTGGCAGCTGCTGCTCAGCTCCTGGTTTTTGATGGGGATCAGAGGCGGCCAGCAAGGGCTGACCTCATGTGCAGGCACCTGTGGCAGTGGCTGCTGGGGAAGAGAAATGCCGCTGCCACGTGCTGCCTCTCCAGCCCGAGAAAGCCAGGATGGTTTAGCTGGTCAGCAGAGGATCACAGAATCTCAGAATCACAGACTAGCTGAGGTTGGAAGGGAGGGAGACTCCACAACCTCTCTGGGCAACCTGTGTCAGTGCTTGGTCACCCTCATATAAAGAAAGAGTTTCCTCATGTTCAGAGGGAACCTCTTGTGTTCCAGTTTGTGCCCACTGCCTCTTGTCCTGCCACAGGGCACCACTGAGCAGAGCCTGGCTCCGTCTTTGATAGACATGGATTGATAGACCTGGATAAGATCCCCCTCCAGCCTTCTCTTCTCCAGGCCGAATACCTCTCTCAGCCTTTCCTCACAGGAGACATGCCTCGACCCCTTCATTTTCTTTGTGGCCCTACAATGGACTCTCTCCAGCATGTCCACGTCTCTCTTGTACTGGGGAGCCCAGAACTGGACACACTACACCAGGTGTGGCCTCGTCTGTGCTGAGTACAGGGGAAGGATCACCTCTCTCAACGTGCTCGCAATACTTTGCCTAATAAAGTCCAGGATACCATTAGCCTTCTTTGCAGCAAGGGCACATTGCTGGTTCATGTTCACCAGAACCCCCAAGTCCTTTTCTGCCAAACTGCTCTCCAACTGGGTGGCCCCCAGCAAGTCCTGGTGCCTAGGGTTGTTCCCACCCAGGACTTTGTACTTCCCCTTGTTGAACTTCAAGACGTTCCTGCTGGCCCATTTCTCCA